>JAJHUT010000126.1:0-400081 GCA_020916435.1 Oxytropis ochrocephala
ATGATGATTCACTCTTTTTATTAGTAGTGTATTCAAGGTAATTCATCTTTCAGTTCATTAAGCCTTTTTAATCTTTTCTTCGAGCTTGTTGCCACTGGGATCTTGCTCTTGTTCGACAATGTATAACAAATCGCTAAGAAAATCATCAATCTGGCCTATATGGCCCATATCTTGAGCTGGCCTCCACAATCTTTTACAACCTTTCTCGTCAATGTTTTGTGGTGGAGGAAACGAAATTCTTGTTGGCCAAATTCACTGTGACGGTACAATTTTTGTAAAGCGATATTGAGGGATAATAAAAACCTTCATGGATATCTTCAAAGGCGACACCAAGATATTGTCCATTTTTATAAAACGAAATTTTACTACCAATTAATGGTTTCAACTCGTTCGGTGGCTCATCTTTCTCCTCGACCGTCCTCTGGGCGTCTTTCCTCTTGTAGCTTACAAGATAACTAGTGCCTTTAATACTGGCTGGTAAATGGCGTCTTTCAGTCAAATCAGACTTGTTACCAAATGGCAGTTCAATCATACATCCAATTGTATCACCTTGGCCGTAGCCACCACTCTTATCATAGGTCTTTCCTCTAGCCTCATGGAATTTGGTCCCAAATCTGGACCGATATGAATAACCATAAGAATCATAGCCCAATGGAGCCTGTAGGTTGGAGTATTTTTGCCCCATCCTATACGGGTCGCGCTAATTACATCTACATTATTTTCAACCTTCATCTCATCTATGTAAACTTCATAATAGAATTTGCCTCTGTTGATTGGAGTGAGTCGCTCTCACCATACAATATCCTTTGTCGCCTGTCACCCTAAAGTCACCATCGAGTTTCAACTGAGGCGCCCTGTCGCTCTCTGACAATTTAACAATAGGGGATAGAAATTTCTTCTTAGTAAAACTCAACCGCTTCAATGTATCGCCTCCAAGATGTTCATATAAATCACAAAGGTACTGATCTTCTTCGACATAATGGTATCTAAAACCGTCTCTGGTCAGTGGTAAGGGCTTATTGGACATTATAATTCATGTGGTAATTGTGGTGTTGGTATGATCTAAGTAAAATGGCAAGTAAATATGTTGTTTGATATGATGGTGATGTTGATTGATCATAAGAATCCATTAAATCTAATAATATTGAAGGTAGGGAATTTCTAAAACTGTAAATATTTTGATAGAATTGCAGCGAAATATTCTCTTTGAGAAGTGAACTGAACTTTCGTAATGAATTCAGTTATTTACAGAACTTCTGTAACAGAAGTGAGCGAAACATATCCGCACGCCCGCAGACCTCGGAGGCGTCGCCTACATGCCACAGCTCGCACGCTGTCCGCCGTCGGGCTGGGACCCGACACGCCTCCTTTGGGGCTGCGAGGCGTCAGTGCGCCGCGCCACAGAACAGAGGCGGAGAGATCGTCATTCCCAACACTCATGCAAGAGGAAACTCGCGCGGTTTTGGCAAACTCCACGTGTGAGTTGCTAGAGAGTGTCCATGTGTTGCATTTGTTGTTTTCGCTTTACATGTTGTGTCACTCTCCTTTATTAACAAGAAGAAGATAATGGCTAGTTAATATTATAATTAGATATCGTTAACAATATTCACGTGTGAAATCCATACCCTACACCACTATGGCTGAGATTGTTGATTATCGTGTCGAGAAAACGCTCGGCGAGTTGAAATTATTAGTTGATTTCGGAATATTGAATGATGAGCATGCGAAGGAAATCATTTCGAAGAGAGAACAATTTGAATACTCACTCAGAAGAAGGAGCAAATGTAAACTAGAGATGACCAAATATATCAAATTTGAGATGAATCTATTGGACTCCATTGAAAAATATAGGACGACTATTCTCAAAGCCAGAGCTGAGGATCCCCGACGATGAGCTGGAATTGAAGATCCTTAAACTGCAGGCGAGGAAATTGAACGACATCATCCGGAGCCGATCGACCCACATTGGCTTTCTATTCCGAAAATTGACCACAAGCTTCCAGTTCGATAAGCGATTATGGTTAGCATATATCGATTTTGCCAAACAAAGAAAATGGAACTCGAGAGTGTCGGCACTTTATTGGAGACTTTTGCGAGTCTCAAGTGATGATGAAGATATCTGGATTGCCGCAGCACAGCACGAAGTGGACGTTAACGAGGCACTTGAGGATGCCAAGAAGTTGTACTTGATGGGCCTGAGACATCATCCAAAGTCAACCAAGATAGTTGACAAACTATCAGAGATATGTGATTCTGAAACATTACAAAAATACAAGGCGACAATTGCCGCGGAGGATCCAAAATCGTGTGAGTTGCCTGTTGTCAAGAGGCCCAAGGTTTCGCAATCAAAAATGGAGTTATTATATGATCGCTACGAAACGAAAGGTATCCAGGGAGCAAGAGAATTATTCAACAGCCTAGAGAAATCAGTGAAGAACCAAACATTATCTTTGTACGTCGGAATGATCCAGATTGAATGTTGGCAATTGCCAGACGATAAAAGTAAAGAGCAATTGGATAGGATTAGGGCAATATACGACAAGGCCTTGTTGAAATTCGGACGTGACAAGGCAAAATTATGGTACGAATATTTGCAATTTGAACATAAGTACGCAAAGAGCCTTGACGACTTTGAGCGAATCAATCGGCTATATAATCGAGCTCAAGCCACGTTGGTGCCATCGAAGGTTGACTCTGTGATTGAGAAATACACATTGATGCAGGTAAATTTGTCGACGGACGAGCTGGAGCACTCTGATTACTCCGATTTGGACGAATAACTGTCCTGTATGTGATGATAATGAAATCCATCTTAAGTTATTATTATGCTTGTTCACGATTTTGATCAAAACGGCCAAATTCATTGTCATCCGTCTATCGAACTGTTTGTCACGTAAACATATTGGTGGCTTAGCTTATAATATAAATTGAGTGGGTTCCGATTTGATGGATCCAATTTAAAGCAGTTCAAGTGTTTCTCTCAAGTTAGATTCATTGAAGTTAGGTCTGATTTGTTAGCATGAATTTCTATCCCCGATACTTGTTACTTGGAGCCTCAGCGGCGATTATTTTGGTGTCAATGCCGTCGTATCCGGAGAATCGACCATCAATAATAATATCCTCAATGAAGACCTGAAAGTCATTGGGAGATACCAGGCCAGCTTGGCCATCCGAAGGTGGGCCAAAGTTCTACTCCTCAAGTTATCTGGATCAGGTAACATCACTGGTCGGTCTGGACGCGTCAAGGATAGCAAAATGGCTGGCAGTATTGGGCGATCCCGCCCATAGATTCCTCAATGTGAGGATCCAAGTTGTCGAGTGAGACTGGCCTGTGATTTGGGTGGCGCCATTTATAATCGAGTTAATTATTTGCAAAATCTGGCCATCAGAGGGACAGTTAGATTGTGGCTCGGCGGCCAGAGTCAGTACGCGAGCCCTTGGACAGAGGGAATGAGCGGCCAGAATTGTAGCCTCAACTATCCAGAATGTAGTTCATGGCAATTGGCGGCCATGGGCGACATGTTGTTTCCACCGCCTGCCTCCCAATATCAGAGATTACCGACCACCCCAATGATGACAATTTAATAAAAACAAATACACATTGATGTTTACAGCCATATGATTAATATTTTTTGAATAGGGGCCCTGTAGCGATGCCTACCGTGTGGTCAAAAATACATTCCGTCTGCCACCTTTTTGTGCGTCCCCTACGCGTTAATTTGAGAAATTTTTGGAAGTGGGTGCGACAAGATTCCCGGAAATTAGCTGAAATCGTGACATGCGCACTTTGCAAAAATATGACGTCAGACGGAATGTATTTTTGGACCACACGGTACGACAATGTTGAATAACGCGCCGATTCGTCGCCAACGTTGGCGTTCGCGCGCAAAAACAGAGTCAGTTGCGATTTTACACAGCTCAAATAAACATCTAAAATATTATATCTAATTGAACTCACAGTCTGACCAGAACAAGACTATCCCTTTATTGTAAAGTACATCCCAATTGAGATCTACGTTATATTCATTGTAACTCAAGATTTATGGCAACAAGTGATGTTATGGGCGAGCTAAAACCGTTCAAACAACGTCGGTCGTTCGAGGCCCGCAAGTCGGAGGTCAGAATATAAGAAAGAAGTTTCCAACCAAAATTCCGGTGGTCGTTGAACGCTATCAGCGCGAAGTTAACTTGCCCTTAATGGATAAGACCAAATTTCTCGTTCCACAGGAGTTGACAATGTTAAATTTTGCAATTATTATCAAGAACCGGCTTCGAGTGCCCACAAGTAGGGCATTCTATTTCGTTATCAACAACCAATCCATGGCCAGCACATCAAAGACCATCGCCGAAGTCTACAAGGAGCACCAGGACGAGGATGGCTTCCTATACATGACCTATGCGTCCCAGGAGATGTTTGGCTGTCGCCATTGACGAGCCAGTAGGACGTTGGTTGTTTTTAATTGTATATATTTTTACTTTCTACTGTATATCATATTATTCGTTTGTAAATAACCAGTCGTCATTGAGACGGACAATGGGTTAGTAGAGGTGACAGTTAAAACTGGTGCGCCTCCTCCTTTTTATCTGTCATATCGACGCCAATCGGCCGAGATTTGGGTCGTTCGTTCGGCCGATGTGTGCGTACAATGATAATGTGAACTATTGCACAATAAACTATTTTATTCTCTTTCCAGGTGGTTGAATGTATCGCTTCAGTTTCGGTTGGTCGGCTGGCAACGGCGAAGGCGGCCACGACGACGAGCCGAGTGAGAGGGCGCACGTGAACGCATGCACACCCTATGGGAAGAGCCAATTACAGGCGACGCTCGACACAACAACGCGCACAGACTCAAACATTTTATTCCCTCACGTTGGCCAACCCGTCGATGGACCAACCGCACCGAATCGCCTCGTCTCGCATATCCCATCGTATTGTTTAATTCGAGAGCGGCCGAATGCCACTAGGCGCTGGCAGCAGACACAACGACCACGACGTCGGCTTTTCCCGAGTCACAAAGCGCTAGAGATCCGGACGGGGCGAACGACACGAGTGCGAGCACAGCGGCGGCGGCGGCCCAATGCGCGCGCGTGTGTCTGGAGTGTGTTTACGTGCAAATTGGGGCCGGAAGTCGTGTTGGGCCCCATTTTGTACAATTATTATTATTTGTTATTACTACTGACGCTGGCGGACCAGTGCAGTGGACCAATGGAGCCACTGGGCGGCCGATTGGCCCTCGAATGGTTACGTAATGTGTCGTGCGAGAGCATTTGGCCTCCACGTCTCTATGTGTGTGAGTCCCGGGGATGAGTCAACTTTGGTTGCTCGAACGAGGTGGGTGGGGAGCAGCGCATGGGATGAGTCATACTGACTGACTGACTGACTGACTGTTGTTGTTGTTGTCAGTTCGTTTGCGGCCGAGGTTTCTTTTGGCAGAGCCCAATAACTTCAATATTAGTTTTAGTTTGGTAGAGGAGCTATGGCTGAATGAAAATTGAGGTATCTAATATTCTTGAGAGCTACTTCAGAGGTAACAATTGATATGTAATGAAAGCTTACAGTTCTATTGTACGGTTTTTTAAATAATAGAAAGACTCGGAAGCTGAATGATAGAAATGTGGTCAAATGTAGCCAATTCGGCGGCGGCCAGTAGAAGCGAGAAGAGTTTTATCGTCAATTTAAATAATGAAAGCAGCAAATTCATCTCCGATAGATCATTAGAAGACAACGACCAACTGGAACATGAAGAACAAAGACAGCAGCAAAGAAAACAACAACAACAACAACAAACAAGATCTGGAGGCACCGCCGACAACAACGAACAGGAGGAAACCCAACGGATCGCCTCTGATGAGATACAAACATGCCATTTGTTCATCACAGAATGGCTTTATATACATCCACGGCGGCCGCTATGGCAATCTGCCGCTCGAGGACGACGTCTGGCGCTTCGACGCCCACCAAAACACCTGGCTCCAGCTGGAGACACGAGGCGCCTCAAAGCCGCCCAGCCTCCAGGAACACACCTGGTGGAATACAACGAGCAATTGTACTTGTTTGGGGGCCAGGTGAGCGCCTTTAACCAGGAGAACTCCTTTTGGCGGCTCGATTTGGCCTCGAACGAGTGGCAATCGCTCAGCATGCAGGGCAGCAAGAGATTCGGAACGTATTTGGGGCCCGACAAATAGGCGAGGCCACTCGGCAGTGGTCTACAGGAAGTCCATGTTTGTGTTTGGCGGCTACGAGGACTTTCGTGGCTCGTCGGCGCATTTGTGGCAATACGACCTCCTCAATGGGCGCTGGGAGTTAGCCAATTTGAGTTCCACGTCGGCGTGTCATCCGGAGGCGCGCCACGGCCACTCGGCCGTCGTCCATCAGGACTCCATGTATGTCTATGGTGGTTTGTCCAATTTGAAGCCCCTCGGCGACCTGTGGCGCTGGAGCTGGCGCGACAAACGCTGGTTCCGCGAGAAGACCGCGGCCGGTCGCCGGGTCAACTGCGTATGGCCACGCGGCCATCCAGGCCTTCGGCAGTATGTTCGTGTTTGGCGGCGAGAGACGCCATGGCCGGCCCACCAGGTCATTGTGGCGCCTCAACCTGTCCACTATGAGCTGGCAGAAGATCCGTCCCAAGGGGCCGAGGCCGAGTCCGAGCACCTGGCACGCGGCGATCGCCAATCCACTCCGCATACTCGACGAGGCCAGCTACATCATCGAAGGGTCGGCGGACTCTGTCGTCGTCGCCACCGCCGCCGCTGCCGCTGCCGAAGATGACCAGCAACTCCATACGAGCCTCTTGTCGGCCGACGGTCCAATGCTCGATGCCTCCTCCTACGAGAACTTTAGCCAACAACATTCGCCGCCAGTGACGGCCGAGATGGTTGGCGTTCATCCGTCCATTTTAAACACCGAAGAAGACGTGAGTCTTCGAAATCCTCAGACATCAGATAGGTCAGGTGGGCCGCCCAAGTCGAGCTCGATTACGCTCAGCTCGACCCTGTCAGGAGTTCGCGCCCATCCGCGGGAAAGAAGAGACTCAGACTCAGCTTCCTGAGGAGGGATAAGGCCAAGGCAACAAGTGGACAACAAATCAAGCTGTCCATCCCGAGCAGTTTGTCTGCGGCCAATTTAAAACATACCACTAACACAAATTTACGAGCAACCAACACAGACACACATCAGGAAACGGCACAGAGACACTCCAATTTGCAATAACTAACACAACAAATGAGCCCCAACCATCAAACCACGATGTCGAGATGGCCGCGGCCGCTGTGGTGCCACCAGAACAATCAATGAATAACAAAATCTTGGACAACTTGGATACAGACATCAAGCAAATGTTCCGGCAGGTGCTGGATCCAGTCAAAATAGAGGCCAACCAACAGCGGCAGCAACGTAGTTCGACTCGCGACAGTATGACCAACAGCCAATTGTCGTCGTATCTCAGCAGATCTCACACCTACCAGACGGCAAATGAACAGCTGACACGAAGCAACACCATCACGTCCAACAACTCCACTCTCACTCTGGCAACGGCCAATGGACTTGCAAATAGTGCGTCGCAGCGGAACAGTTCCTATAGGACACCTCCGAACGAGTTGTCGAACGACGAGGGCCGTCAACTGGTTGGTGTCGGCAGGAGGCCGCCGTCGCTGCTGGCCGGCAGCACTGCAGTGGTCAGGCGGGAACAAAGTGGGCCAAGAAATCCTCGGCCCAAGTCAGAGATAGTACAGTCTCTGATTGATAGAGCCGACGCTCGAATCAAGCATCTCTACACGCCCTACTTCAACACAAACAATGGCCATCACCATCATCATCATCATCAACATCATCATCTTCGCCAAAACAACCAGCAGCAGCAGCAGCAGCAGCCGAAACGCGAGGCCAGCTTCGACTCGAACGATCCGCTGCTGGGCAAACTGCAGAACCATCGAATGTTCGAGAGGTCGTCCATGTCGGCACGCGACCGACGCCGAGAGGCCTCCAACAACAACAACAACAACCACCGGCACAGTTTGGACAAGTCGAAGAGGCACACAATCCATCAGACGATGACATATTACAATCTGTACTTCTCAGAGGACAATAAGAACGTCACCACCAGCAATGGATCTCAATCACCAAGCATGTCGATAAACAGTAGCAACAGCAACAAGTATCCTGGTGATGAAGAGTCTCATTCAGCAAGCAAACAACAACAACAGCAGCAGCAACAACAACAACAGCGGCCACTTGTTCGCGACGATCTCAGTTCTAGCACAATCAAGGGGGCCAGCGAGGTGAGCTCGGGCGCGGCTCTGATCGGCGTCCGCGACGGCACCCATTCGTCGCATTCAACCACCAGTGGCTCTCAGATGGACCACCTGTCGAGTCTGGCAGCCACTCTACAGAATAGCTCGGAGTCGCGGACGATTTGCGCCAGCCAAGACCAACCTCAGATGGACGCCAAACAGTCCGAAGGTGATGAAGACGACGACCGTGAGAAGCAACAGCAACAACAACAACAACAGCTCGACCATCATGGAAGAGATACGACCACAAGCGAGAGTGGCGACAATACCTCATTGTCGTTCTCGGTGATTGCCGAGTTCGAGGAGGATGATATGTTGCAGTATTCCAGTCCGACAGAGCCCATAATTAACCAGCGCCAAGAAGACCACGACGACGACGATGATGATGATGATCGATCCAGAGACCAAAATCCAATGCAGGTGGAATTCGCGGCTGGCCGCAAGGAGGAGGAGGACCAGTACGACGACTATGAACAAGACGACGATGATTACCTGCGTCACAGTTTAGAGCGACACCAAGACGTAGCTGCCAAACAGGTCGGCGAGCAACAGCTGGCCGCGGCCCATAAGTCGGCCTCGAGTGGTTACGATTCCATCCATTCGTCGTACGAACATCAAAGGCAAATTGTGAGAAGGCCTATGAATGGAGGCCATGAGGACGGCCATGAGGATAGTAGTTATCGAACGCAGTCGTCTTTAGGCGAAGAGCCAAGTCCAACGGAATCAATAACAACAAAACAAATGAACCAAAACAAAATAATGACTATCATTTTGGAGTTACACATCATCATCATCATCATCATCATCATGATCGTCATAAAACTATAGCAACCACAGCCTCGTCGACTACCACCGACTCGCTGGCGCTCACCACGAGTGACGCCTTCGATAGCTCAATGTCAAATAATCACACCAATTATAATGGTGTATCTGGTCAATCAACAAGTAACAATCAAGCGATTATAATACCGAGTAAGAGCCTTCCATCGAGTCCGCCCGAGACCAAACGAAACCACACACAAACACACTCAACCGCCTCCAGTGACATCACTATTGCGCGCCACCTCCAACAACAGCAACAACAACAACAATTGCAAACCAAACCAATGCTGGCCAACCAATGCCAGAGAATGCCGTTTGTCACGAGGTCGGCGCGTTTCTTCAGCAAGAGAAAGACCAAGACGAGGTACTGGCAGTTGTGTATGTTTGTTATAGGAGAACAAACAGTCGGGCGTAGCTCACAGCGTCAACGAGCCAATCACAATGTGGCGGTTATACATCTGATCTGATCCGATGTTCGGATGAGATCATTCAAATATTATGCTAGAATATAAATTAATATATGTACATTTGTCACCATAATAAATAAGTTATATTTCTATCCAAAACACTCTCTCAGGTAAAATCATTATCATCTTGTGAATCACCTTACAAATTTTACAACTTAATTCTCCTTAAATACCAAACGCTACTTCAATTATAATCAGTGATCAACATCCAGTCCGTAATTCAAGTCAGAGTCCTCGATGGCGTGGGTTGTTTTGGGCGACAAGAATGAGAGTTTCAATTAACACTTCACAGGAGATTCAGATTTGATGATTGATCTCTGATCAATCATTGCTTGTTGTACATAATGACTGAACTGATGACCATCGAGGCTCCAAATACAAAAACGGGCGTCAGATTGAAGTTGAATAGGAATATTGAGGCCACTGTGGAGATTACTATGGCCATACTAGTTGCGAACCCCTTCAATATGTTATTGGCAAATTTAACAACCACTGCAACCAGGAGGCCACCCTGAGCCTGGAGTATAATACACAACCAGGTCAATGGGTGAAGCCATGGAAGGCGCCCTTGCTGGATATATGGTCACTCTCCATAGTAAGTAATTGCATGAGGCCAATCGGAATGGCTACCACGGCCAGTTGAATGTTTCTGATCCAGAGTGATATGTGGGCGGTGTTCTTTAGGATTTTCTCAAAATATACACCAGCAAAGCCGGACAAGCAACAGGCCACCAATATGGCGATAAATCCCAAGAGAGGCTTCTCTTTTCGGGTGGCATGAAACTTTTGGTTGTCGAATGTCGGGTCCACAAACTCTGGCTCCATCGGAAGAGAGTTGAATCGGTGTCTTCTAGGACGGACTTATGGTGGTCTGGTGTTCCAACAGCGACTGTTTCTATCATGGCTACACCAACAAACAATACCAATAAGGATAGCCACTGGAGTTTGCTCAGCTTCTTGTTAAGCATCACAACTGAAAATATGGCAGTGGTAAGTATTTTAAGCTGGTAGGTTACTTGGCTAGTTGCCGCATCTAAATGGGTGCTACCAATGTATAATAAGTTATTTTGGACATAATAGATGAAAGATGGCACGGCCACCTTGAGGGTATCAAGATAGTTCATTAAAATGTTCGTCTTGAGCGCCCTGACGGTGCCCTCGATGGTGATCTCCTCGTACCAAAGCAGGGCCAAACAGGTGACAAGTTTGAGTAGCTCGGCCATTGTCACAGCGACTGGAGTTGAGAATTGCTCCTGTTGTGTCCGAGCTGCTCGCATTGTCAAGTTTAGGGCGGCATTTTGGGCTGTTAGGGTGATAATTGAGATGTACTTAAGCTGTTCTGGACTCATGTGGATATGTCTTCCGTTGATGGTGAAATTTAAACCCTTCAGGCCGCTTGGTGTGGCCGCATTGACTTGTATCTTTTGCCTATTAGTATCATGGTATTGGATGTCGCCAAAGTTATTAATGACAGCAGCGCCATTGGAGATCATGGGCACCTGACACGAGTCCCTGTCGGACAGCTGATTCTGTTCATCAGACTCGAGTTCCTTGTCCTCGAGCCTAATCAGCCTCTCAAATTGTTGTCCGCTCATATTTTGAAGTGGAAATAAATAATATATTTCAATTAGTAGATTCGAAAGGAACGGTAATAATATTCAAGGTAAGTTCTAATAGTTTATCACAACTTATAGCAGTCAAGTGGAAAAGTTTCGGTCGATCAATAGCATGCTGCCGACTAAGAACATCACTGTCATTGTTATCATTCCAATTGTTTATTTATTATGCCACAATGTATATTGCACATTGTTATGCCGAACTAACTAAATTAATCAACTAATTGATGACATTAATAATTGGCCCATCTATAATGATACGTAATGGTAAGTATCGCATTTTTGAAAGAGAATTTACATTGACGCATCCATTGTTCTGTCCGTCATGGAAAGCAGGTGACGGAGCAAACGAACACATTGCATGTGTTTTATAATGGCGGCTCTGGTCAGGCGAAGGGGCGCGAAAAGGGAGAGCAGTGAGCGAATTTCGGTGGCTGAAATTCGCTCGTATTGGTTTCAATTACGCTGCAGGATATATTCAAAATGGCCATTTATCATTCGGCTTTGTTGAACAATCTATTAATTCCATTCACAAACATCCAAAAGAAATGTAACTAACTACTACATGAGTTTATTACCTCAACCCAACAGGAGCTCACAGGATTTGATCGATAGTTTGTTTTTGTTTCTTATTGAGATGTCTGACTAATTTATTTTCGAAAGATTATCTACATAGTGTTTTGTTTTTATATCAATGTTTATGTTCAATGGACACCTAGCAATCAATGATTACTGTTGGGTCGACATTTTCTGTTGGAAATTGATATTATTATTATTCTGGTTGTTGTTGTTCGTATGTTGTTGTTTGCTTGTTTGTAACATTTCTATATCGATGTATTGCCTTATTAGTCGAGATATTTCGTGCGCTTGATCTGTCTGTATCCTTATAATCGTTCGTTTCATTAGATTTCACACTTCATGTCCAAGAACAATGCTCCATCCTCGCTCCTCACCTTCCTGGTGCTAATAACCTCATTGAATGGATACTTGTGGATGGTTTCGTGTGTCTGTAGGTCTAACATTTGTATGCCCAGCTTGTTGAGGCCAGAATGAAGTCCATCGGCTGAATGAGATCTCGTTGAATCAATTTGATGGCAAAAAGACGAACCGAAGAGGGAAAGTGGCGTACGATGTCGAGAAACTGAGCTTTGGCGTCCAATGCCTCAAAGGCCGACATCTCTCGGCACTGCTCCTGGACCAGTTCAACCCATTTCTGTGGCGAAGGTGCCACCACAGTGTCAGAATGTTCTTGATGTTGTTGTTTTTGTGTGGGTCTTCTTCGTCGGCCTTGTTGTTGTTCTGGCCCAAAAGTCTAGACTGAGAGCCAGAGCTTACAGATGAGCCTGAAGAGATGACAGCAGGTGCATCTTGTGTCGACAGCTGATGGCGTTGTTGGTGTTTGATGGCCGACACGATGGGCTTTGGCAACAGGTACTTGATTTCGTCCTTGTGTGGGATATAGTCGGCGCCCGAGGCTCGATGGATCAGGGCGGCAATACGGGCGATCTCCTTGACGAGACGCCGCCGCAGTTTAAAGGGCTTTCTGGTGGCCGTCTGGCCTGAATAATACTTTTGGTAAGGGTCCTGGTTGCTGAGGTTGGTCACTGACGACCGGCCACTCGTATGCGATGTCGGTCGACCTCTGGTGGTGGTGGTGCTGGTAGAGCCAGGCCCACTGGTCGTGTCCAACAGGAGCACCAGAAGAAGACCCTCCAGGTAGTCAGGCGCGATTTGGTTGAATATGACCTCGATGTAGAGCTTGCTATCGAGCCTCAGCGGATAGTGCCAGATGGAGCGGCAGAAGATGAGGAAGTACTGCTGGTGGTTTTTAATCAATTCGGTGGTTATGTCGAGAATGTATTCGTCCCTATTCAGGGCATAGTGTAGAGGTCCCCATCGGCTATGCAATACAGTGAATACTCGAGCATCTCGTCCGGTTCATGGACGTTCAGCATATTGGAACAAATCTCGTGTATGATATCATCCACCACCGTCGTGGATTTCGTATTAATCACTCGCTCCGTTCCGCCCGGCAACCTGTAGATTTGTCTCTTCGAGCTTCTGCCCGCCGACGTGGCCACAATCTCCTCAATGGAGGCACATTCTTACGGCCCTTATACTTGAAGGTTTTGCGCAAGTTTTGCAAACAAACCGAGGCCATGGAATGATAGGCACGCCGCTTGTCGTAGGCCGCCTGTTCGAGGTACTTCAACAGGTAGGGTTGGAAGTTTGGCGAACAATCAAAGTAGGCGGCCACCATCGAGAAGAGGCGCCAGCCTCGAAGGCAACTGTCGGGATTGGGGCTGCGGTTGTTGGTGGTTTGCTTGATCAGTTGGCAGTAGATTTCGTCCCTCAGCTTTGGGTAATTATGGCAATTGATTAGAATCAAGTAGACGCACTCCACTTCGGCGCCGGCCAGGCGCTCTTGTTTGGGTGGTGCTGGTGCTGCTGTTGCGAGTTAGCTAAAGGTAAGTCGCCCATATGCTGCATGATGGCGGTAAAGCATTCGACGGCCCTCCGGTCGAGGTCGTCGTTGGCCAGTTTGAGCAGAGCTCTCTTGATTGGCCGCTGCGTGAACTTGACCATCTCGGCCAGCTCGCGCCATGTCCACTCGTTCGACTTGTTGCCTCCACCACTGGTCTTGTGGACTGACGGGTGGTTGTAGCCACCTGATGATTGGCCAGCTGCTCCTTCTGCTGCTGCTGCTGGTGGGCACTGCTTGAATGGCTACTCGTCGTCCTCAGGCTCTCAATGAGCTTCAGCGAGCCCCTCAGAGTGCTGGTGTCGCCCACCTCGAGGCTGCTGGTCGGCAGTGTTGGCGGTCGATGAGGATCGTTGGGAGTTCATTGTTCCACCGCCGCCGCCACCACCTGTCCGGTATTTGCTTACTCTCGACTCGAGCGAGTACTTCTCTATGGCCTCCCTGAAGTTGTACAGGGCAAACTGCAGCATCGAGTACTTTCCGTCGTCTTTCTGTTGTTGTTGTTGTTGCTGCTGCTGTTGCTGACTGATGTTTTGCTCGCCAGCTGCCTTCTCGATGTTGCCTTCTAGTTGTTGTCTCTCTTCGACAGGCTTGACTTCAATGTTGTTGTTGTTGTTGTTCGAGCCGTCCTGTTCGTGCTCGTCGCTCGTTTCGTCCTCGTCAAAGTCCTGTTTCATTTCATTAATTGTCGTGGTCGACGGCGGTTTTGTTTGTTTTCCAGGTTGTTGGTCATCCATTGCAGTGTCCAGCAGTGTTTTGGGTTTCGTTTCGGCCGCAGTATCGGTGCAGTTCAGGTCGATCATAGTGATTTGGTTGAATAGACGTCGGCCGATGGAGGTCGTTCGATGGCGGCCAGGCAACGAGTTGAAGCGTTTCAGTTTGTTTGCGGCCGGTGGAGAATTGGAATGCGATTGCGATTGTTGTTGTTGTTGCAAATTGGAGGTAGAATTCGATTTGTTGCAAAGGAATTTCATCAAATTAATTATATTTCGGTCGTTTTTGAGTCCAACGTCGTCATTGTTTGGTGGTGATTGCATGGTTTTGGTTGGCGACGTCAAGTCCATCAGCCAAATGGAACGTTTTTCGTCCAGTTCGCCGGCCGCCATTGCAGTCGGTGGTTGCAGTTCGATCAGTTCAAAGTCGCGGTCGTCGATGGCGAGCGACGAGATGGCCGTCGACGATGACGATGGGCCGGATATTGAGTGTTCGGTGATTATTGTTTGTTGTTGTTGTTGTTGTTTGGTCGCCAGAGAGTCCAGCAATTGAATGAACGAGGCCGGCCAATCGAATTGGTGTTGGTCATTGTGGTTGTTGAAGGGTTCGAGTTGGTTGTTGTTGTTGTTCAAGTCCATGATAATAGGCGAAGACGACGTATTTCGTTGCGTAATGTTGGATAGGATTGTTTTAATTGATTGGGCGAGTTTCAGGGTGGATTCATTGAACGAGTTCAAGTTGATGGAGTTGTTTGTTTGGGTCATCAGGAGTTTGAGCAGTTTTGTTCCATTTGAAGCGCCGTTTGAGGTTGTTGTCGGTTGTTGTTGTTGTTGTTGTTGTGGTAGTCGTTGATGTTGATGTTGGTATTAATTATTATTGAGATGGAGTTTGAGTTTGATGTGATAATTAGAACATTAAACAAAGAGTTGCGGGTGGTGGTTGTGTTAGTTGGGAATGTTCGTTGCTGAGGTGATGCTGAATGGGCTAGTGATGAGTGAGAGGGATGAATGAGGTGAGGCGATTGGAGTGGACGATGACGATGATGCCAGTCGATTGCTATTATTGTTTTGGATGCCGGTGTTGATGCCTTCGGGCTGTTCCATATGGAAATACAGTTTAAATAAGTCAACTTCACGCAATTGCAAACAAATGGACATGACCTCCTCCTCCTGGTGCTGCACTCTCGTGACATCATTCGATGGGCCACTTTGGAGCCCTAATTTATTCGCTCTCTCCTCTAGAATTTGTGTCAACACCATCTTCTTCGCAATTCGAGCAAACAAATTAAGTTTGCGTGATGATTCGAACGCCGACCATTGTGTTTGTTTAAACAAGGCCGGATTGTGCAAACATTCCACTACTGACTAGACCGCAAATGGAAGCAACAAAATGAGAAACACGACCAATGTTTGCTCATCCGAAACATTAAACAAAAGTAAATCACATCATCATAGTTTTCGACATGAACTCGACCAGTTGATGACTTTTTAATGGTCTCAAAGCTCACCTGCAACTGGCCGAATGATCGATGATAATGTCTGGTTGTTTTCATCGTCGTCGTCCTGGTGAAAGTAGGCGTAATTTCCCATCAAAAGCGAGCGACTTTAATTACCCGACAACAGTCAGGCGGACATGTCGGACATGACAGACACACAGTAAATAAAAGTGTCTACGTAAGACTGTCGTCATAGTCGTCGCCGATCATCAATCTCGATTAGTTGCGAGCAATCGAAAGGAAAATAAAGAAATGAGTGCTTTCTGGAGAGTAACTTACCACTTGAGTCTCAATCCAGGCGTCCAGCTGGACTGCAGCGGCGGCCTGTTGATCGGCCGATGTTGCCGTTGTGGTCGCCATGTCGGCCGCCGTTGATGTCTTCTTTGGCTGACTTCTTTTGGTCGAATTTGAGGCGAAAATATTGAATTTGTTGGACATCTTCGAGAGCGAATTCTGCCACTTGGCCGTCTTGTTCTTCCTGCTGTTACTACTGTCTTGCTTCACCTGACCGCCACTGTCCGATCGGGCCTTCGTCTGTTGTTGATGGACAAGTGATGCTGTTGCTGTCGGGCTCTCGCGGCCGTCGCCGCTGCTATCATAAGGGCCGCCGCCGCCGCCGGAGTGGTCGTGTTCGCGAGCGCCGCCACCACCACCTGACTGGCCACCTCCTCGGGACTGACCAGCTGTGTGACTGGCGCCCCGCTGCTGCCGCCGCCGCCACTAAGTGATGATGAGGCTGAAATTGATGGCTTGCGCCTTGCTGGATGTGACTGGTTTGATGGTGTTGATGCTGCTGCCGGTGGTGGTGGTTGTCTTGATAATTCTGGTGTTGCTGTGGGTCTTGTTGGATGGTTGCCAGGTGGTTTATTTGGAGAAGCTTCTGGAGGAGCAGCGGACAGATGTTGTGGTAGAACTCGGCCACTGTCAGCCCAGAACATCGTTTGGGTGAGCCGGCGAATGCAGTTGCTCGATACTATCTGAAGCTTGTCGTTGTTCGAGATGATTACCATCATGACCATCATTAGAAGCCAGTAGAGCATCTTTCCTCGTCTGCTGGAGCTGCTTCTTGTTGTTTGATTGCTGCTAATGAGATCATCATTTTGAGGCCACGAGAACGAAGATAATTATTGTCAATTAGTATATCAGAAATGGATCTGGCAAATGAGCGAATGAATGAATGAATGGAAGAGTGATGTAAACTAAACGTCATCGTCGTCATCACCGGCGGCGACCGCGGCGCTTGAGTCTTAACATAACATGAAGAGCAAATTGGCGCACTCGAAGGCTGCTGACCAGTCGGTGGGCTACTACAGTCTGTCTTATAGTATGGTATTGTTGCCAGGGACGAGAAAAGCCAGAAGTAAACACACTCGACGTATGGAGTCGGCGCCTTGCAAAGTAGACCAACCGGTCGCCAGACGTCAAGAAGAAGCGGAGAGAAACAGGCAAAGTAGAGCCGACAGGATGAAATTGAATGACCAATTGTCTTCAAATGTATTGTGTTTCTCACACAGACACACAGACACACAGACACACAGACACACATACACTAAACATATCAAACTCTTTAACTATTAAACCCTAAATGTTTGCTCCAACGACTTGCAGGCTAGCGGGCAAGCAACAAGCCAACAGGTTGCTGCTGCTGCTGCTGCTGCCGTCTTGGTGGTAGCCACTTCCATTGCCTCTTTAATCCTGCCGCCTTCCTCTCGGCAGGCCTCCCGCAAACATTTGCTCCTCCAAGTTGCACAACTCCAAAGAACAATTTGAATAAAACTCTCTCTGTGGGCGGCCTACAACAAGTGGTTTGTTGTGTCTCTCGTTCGCAGAGACACACAACCTGAGAGTATCAATTTCAGAGCTGGGAAACAGAGTGTTGTGTCTCTCTCTGCGCTGGCCGCTTCTGGCGCGCCGAAGCTCGCCCAAGTGGTCAGTTTGTTTGGATGAAAGATGGGGATGAAACAAACGGACGAGATGAGACTACAGACGAGTAGGAGAGAGAGAGAGAGAGAAAACAAAGTACGGTTGTTTCAAACTGTTGGGCGCCACTGCAGTAGACGTCGACTTTGTTAACTTAAACTAAACTAAATCTCTCAGCTCCATCCGTCTTGTCCATTTGCTGTTGAAGAAAATCTCGGCTCGGCTCGGCTCGGCTCAACTCATCTCAGCTCATATAAACTAAACTAAAGCAACTCTACCTAATCGATTGTAGTCGTAGGTTGCTGTTGCAAGCTGCAAGGCGAGACGTCAGCTGAAAAAGACTCCTACAGACTTCTCTTTGTCTCTGGAATTAGAGAGATTATTATGATGCTGTGGAAAACAAGTGTAACTGACGAGATCAGACAAACACCTGCAGAAGGAGGCATGGCTTAGTTTGCCTGCAACTACTTTCCCTTTCTCAGCTCGAGGAAATGAATAGAGTCCAAGAGAGACAGTTGAAGTGAGTCTAATCATGAGAAAGACGCCGTCGCCACCGCCACCGCCACCGCCGTCGCCGTCGCCGATGATGATTGACTGCAGAGGGTCAGTGAGACTCTCGATGTTTGTGAGTGACCTGTAACTTACCTGTGGAATTTGTTGGTCTTGTTGGTTTGGTGCTGACACTTTTTCTTGTTGCCACTGTTTGTGGGTTTCGTTCGAGTTGCCTGTAGTTGTTGTTGTTTGCTGCTGCTGCTGCTACAGAGGATCTCACTTGTTGGTTGTAGTCATCGAGGAAACTCTTCAACAAGCTGACCAATTGATTTGCCTGCGGATTGATGCGATTGTATTGAGGTGAGTTGATTTGTTGAGGTTAGTCGATTTACACGTCAACTTTGGGAGGGACGAAAGGTAAAAGGGTCCTGCAAAGGCAAAACCCGCCGCTACTTCATGCACCACTGAACAGGTGTTTGTGGCACCCCACAAGACAGGAAGTGAACAAACACACAATGGAGAGAACAGAGTGTCTGCTGATTAGGCTAACTAATTGCGCAAAAAGAAAGACAAACAAACAAACGAACGAACGAACGAACGAACAGAAGCCGCCAAAGAAGGCCAGCCAACAATAAACTTCTATCTACGATTAACTCTCTCAACTAATCACCTTTGGGACTTGATTAGCCGCGCGTTCGTACGTTTGTTTGCTTTCATCTCGTCGTCGTGGTGGTGGTCGATTATAATAATCGCAAGTGTTTCTAGTGGTAGTTGTTGTTGGCAACAAGTGGACGTCGTATCTCTGTGTTATTGGTGTTGGCCAGCAGTTCATTCATGAATCGATGCAGTTCTCCACTTGCAGGTCAGTCAGTTGGAGAAGGAATACCAATATCGGCAACAACAACAACAACAACTGCATGTGATTAATAATAGCACTCACAGCCACCAACAAGCGACTGGCTTGCTCAACGATGGGCCTGCCACCTTTGCACGTATCGACAAGTCAAGTAGTTTTTATAAATAAATACCACTTGTTGATGGAAGCATATTCTACTACAAGGCGACTACTATCTCTAGCAGACGTCGACGTGGACGACACAAAGAGAACCCAAAACTGGCCAACAACATTTGCACATAAACACATTTACAGTTTTGTTCCATTGCAGCCACATTTGGCACTATCCAAAGACTTTTTGTGTCTATAACCACTACTTCTAATCTTCCACTACTAATATTATATCCAACGCGATAGCCATCTCGGCCATTTCGGGAACCATCGACGAGTTATTAATATTACCCGTTCTTGGTTGGCTGGTTTGCTTTGGTCTGGTCTCGAGCCGAGAAGAAACACGTTTAAGTCCACTATCGATATAAATCAGAAACACCAACAGATTCAACTGTGCTAATGGTATTAGTTATTAAACAGAGACATCATTCAAAACTTAGTATTCTCTCACTCACCACTGACCACTGCACGTATTTGTAGTAGCTCTGGCGCCAGCCTCTTGAGATTGCGAGCCTTGTGAATGTGATGTCATCGACTAGCACACTAGAATGTACAGTCAACGACCTGTTGCTGCTGCTGTGGCTGCTTTGTACTTACCTGGTGCGAGCTGATTAGCCAGCCCCTTTGCCTTGCCTCCTTGCGCATGCCAACCAAGAGAACCCGTTCGCTAATTAATGTGACGCCGGTCATGTCCCTGAACTTGAGCGTCTCGAGCACTTTGTAGCCCACAGGAGGCGTAGGCGGCCCGACGGCCAGCAGACTGTTGGCCGGCAGGCTGGCCAGTGGCTCGCTGACCAGGGCTACCAGCCGGAGGCCGCTGTGGTGGATGGCCACCATGTCGAGCCACTCCCTGGCCGAGGTTACCTGCAGCACTGAGACGATGCGCCAGCCTCACGGCCTGCCTGATGGAGGGGCTGCTGTCCTTAGACTGGCTCGCCTGGTCGTTCGTGTCCTCTTGGCTCGAGACTGAACTAGAGTACTGGAGAGCTCTGGTCATGGTCCTCGTCGCTGCCACTGCTATTGTTAAATAAGCCATGCTTGTCCACATCGAGCCCCAAATTATCCAGTAGACAGGCAAAGTTGAGGCCTGATAGGAGCGCGTAAAGTAGAGGCCAAACGAGCGAGCCATCCGGACGAGATCGCGTTTGATGGACTGCATCTCGCCGATGCGAGGCAAACTCGGCGCATACCCGATGGAGTTGTCCTTCATCACTGACTTCATTGCGGCCCTCTCTTTGTTGTTCAAAGCGGGTCCAGTGGCGTGGATTGAACACGTCCGCCACCAGCTGGGCAAAGATCAACTGCACCACCAGAGGATCGTCGTAGGTCTCGCTCGGCTTGAACACCTCCTTTCTGATCCTCACCTGCCAGTCGACGTTTGCATGAGTCAGCGTGGTCAATGGCTTGCTGTCGAGTTGTTGCTGACCGACCGGCCCTGAATCCACTTGCTGTTTCGTTTGTTTGTTGCTGGCCGTCAATTCCATCACGTTAGGAGCTCCAATGGGGCCAACTTGCCGCGGCCAATGGCCAGTAGATTCGGCTCGATGGGCGAGCAAGACGAGACCCACTGGTGTTCATTTGTTGTTGTTGATGATGACGACGATGACATGTTGGACATTGGCGATAGTGCAGATTTGCTGTCATTTGTTGTCTTGCCTCTCGACGTTTGCTTCTTCTGACATACACCCTTAAATACGGCCGACTTACCACACACAGACGCTCCATGGCCAGACTTCTCTGGTTTTGTTTGACGCCCCTTCGTTTCAGATGGTCGTCGTGGTGGGCCTCATCTGGCGAAGATTGGCCGGCCTCGTTCAGATCGCTCGCCATCGGCGTGGCTCTAATCAGCTTATGTCTGCCAGTCTTTGAGTCGTCGGCGGCCACAATATCATCGCCCACAGTTGGCTCGTTTGGCGTACGCCGCAACTCCACCTCAGAGCCGCCGTGTTGGTCGGTTGGACCTCCAGCATCGGCCCGAAGGCCTCCTCGGCCAACTGATCTAGCCGATCGCTCGGAGGCAGAGATGCGATAAAAGGCACGCCTCTGGCTGATGGCCGACCTCGTCTGGGGCCCAGTTCATCCAACTGGACCTCCCGAGACGAGTTGCGGTCCGTTGAAATGACTGCTGCGGTGGTTGCTGCATTGTTTTCGGACCTCCATCATCTGTAGCGGGCCCGTTTGGATAGATGCTGGACTGTCGCCGAGACGAGGCCTGTGAGCTGGCGCCCGAGGTGCTATCCAGGGCTCCCAATGCGACCCCCGGCGGCGGCGGCCAACTGTTGCTTGGCGGCCAGGACTTTGCTTACACTTGGCGTGTCGCTGATGCGCTTAGACGTGAATGCCGGAGATGCTTCCTCCTCCAGCTGGTGGAGCTGATGCGACTTGTTGGCCACACCGAGGAGTTGGTGCTCGAGCAGATTACGACGCTGATCGGCTAGTCGATTAGGTTTCGGTTCGACTGACGACGACGACGACGACGAGGACGGCGAGGAGTTGGCCGATGATTCCGTATCCGAATCGGCGCACTCTTTGCTTGAGACACCTGACTGTTTGACATAGTGCCACTATTGTTGTTGTTTGTTAATTGCTCGAGCTTTGCTTTCATCATAGAGCTTATCTTAAGTCTTCCAACATTGGCACTGGTCCCAGAGGCATTAGGCTCGTTATCCGTCTGCGTTCCCTCTGTTTGTTGTTGTTCCACTGTTTTAATTGCTATTGTTGGTGACTGTGATCGCTCCTGTTGCTTATCCTCAACCTTCTCCCTCATGTCGGCGTCTTCCTCTCGCGCTTGAGCCATGTCTAAGAGGATGCTCGTTTCCTTTCGCCTGACGGAAGGGCCATCTCCTCTGGTTGCACAGATTGGCCGCCCACTGAATCAGCAACTTGTTCGCGGGCTGGAGGCCAGCGCCATTTGCCAATACGAATGGTCTTTGCTCGACTGTAGACATCGTCCGCTGTTTGAGAGGGAGAATTGGCTGCAAACGGCCCTGCAAGTGGCTTGAAGCTTGGCTGGGGTGGCGGAACAGGTGGCTGGTGCAGCACAGTGGCTGTTGGCTGGCCAATCATCTCTACAAGCGACGGTCGAGCTGACTGGGCCGCTTGGATCTGGCCCTCTAAGCGTTCATTGAGCGCCTTCAGCTCGCACAGATTCATATTGTCCAAGGTTTTGGCCTCTCCATCGGCGTGAGTTGCATCTGCACCTCCTGTCAGTGCTTGATCGCCCGACAAAGTTGGTGCTCTCAAGCTCTTCAGCAGAGACTCGAAAGTTGGCGACAGTTGCTCAGGTCTGGAAGGCAAAGGTTGTTGTTGTTGTTGTTGTTTTAGCTGTTCCTGTTCGTTGGTATCTGTTGTTCCCTAATCATCTTGCTCAACGCCAGAGAGATTGCTCATTTGCTCGAGGAGACTCGATTCTTGCTGGTGGGGGCCCCGAATGGAGGTGGCCAGCGAGCGGGCGTCGCTTAGCTCGTCCAGGTCGGCCTCATCGAGCAATGGGTTGAACAGGTCGTCCAGGTAGCGGTCGAGGTCGCCATTGCTCTGGGGCAGCTTCACTTTGCGTACATGCGAGGCCATAGACGGAGCCTCGCTCGTGTCGGACATGGCCGAGCTGGTGGCGGCATAATGCGGGATCT
Source organism: Oxytropis ochrocephala (assembly GCA_020916435.1). NCBI lineage: Eukaryota > Viridiplantae > Streptophyta > Magnoliopsida > Fabales > Fabaceae > Oxytropis > Oxytropis ochrocephala. The sequence goes on from JAJHUT010000126.1 coordinate 22,936, forward strand.
GTTGTTGTTGCTGTTGTTCCAAACTCAATACAGGTTGGCGCAACTGGTTGACTCGTTGATTGAGTCGCTGTTGCTGTTCCTGTTGCTGCTGGTGTTGTTGACGCTCCTGTGCCAGCCGTCTATTCTGGAGGTAACCTGGCGGCCGCTTGCTCGGTCTGGAGGGTTGAGAGCACTCAAACTGGGCCCCTGGAAGGAGGTGCGCCTGCCCGTGACGTCCATAGCCTATGCGCTCGTAATCTGAATGGCCAGAGGCGTAGTCGGATGAGATTGGCTGACCGGTGGCGGCGGCGGCCGCAGGCGTTCGAGACGACGACGAGGCCGATCGGCGCGGAGTTGGGCCTCTGGAGTCGTGTCTCTCATGCGCCCGGCCCAGCCTCTGTTGGCCCATGCCTGTCATGTACACCACCTGCTGCTGCTGCTGTTGCTGGCCTGAATGGGAGCCATTCTGAGATCCGTAGCCTGATGAAGATAATCGGTGGCCGCCGTTTCGGCTCGAACTGAGGCCGCCGCCGCCACCGCCGCCAGCTGGTGAAGCCATCAAGTTGGGTGTTGCACTTCGCCGCTTGTAAAGGCTGTTGTTGGCGGCCTGATCAGTGTCACTGCGCCTCAATGAGCCCGACAGTCTGGTTTGTGACCGGCAACAGTCGGGCGTCTGGCTACATGACACGTAACTCGAGGCGTAATGAGCGCTGGGTGGGCCGCCAATCAGCATCTGATGATGATGATGCTCCTGGTCCCCCTTCATGATCAAACACCGACGGCTGCTGGCCATTCATCATGAAGTAGCGCCCGTTCAAGGCCGACGAGGCTGCCAATTGAAGCTCCTGCATGGACATACTACGTCGGTTGTGTTGCAAATGCAGCTTGGATGCTGTTCGTGGTGGTGATACCTTTGATGGGCTGATGCGTAATCATTTCCACTAGGCTCGAATTGTTGCTGATTGTATGGCGTCAGGCAGGGCGTATGGTTTTGTGAGTGATAGCCACTTTGAGGAGCCTGTTGAGGTAGTGGGCGGCCGATGCGGAGAGAACGACGACCTGTGCGAGTTGGGCAGCTCGAACTCTGACATAGCGGCCGAGTGTCGGTGAGCTAGCAATTGATGGCGAGCTCCTTCTCTCGACGTGCTGGGTCTCCGGCCGTGCAGGTTGTTTTGTGGTGGTGGTGGTCGTGGACCACGAGTGTTGAGAGCCAGAGCTGAACCTGTTGAATTGTTTGGAGTTTTTCAGTTGTTGTCGTTGTTCCTAATAAATCTGCGCCAATCTCGCGTGTTCTGGCACAGCAATCGAGATTGTCGTCCTCACCATCGTGGAGGAACCCATCGGAAGGCTCAGGTTGTTGGTTATCACTGTTGCAGGTCGCATCATTAAATAAGCTCAGTTCGTCCAGTTGCTCGGATTCGAATGCCTCCAGGTCGTCGTCGATGAGTTGCACCAGCTCAGGCAACAATTCCAGACGAGCAAAGTGGATCCAACAGGTAGTTGTCGCCCTGAGTCGGCTGCTCGACTCGCTCAGGGCGCCCTCGTGCTGAATCTCGACCGACCAACCCACCAGGTTCTTATCGGGTATTCCTCTGGCCTTCAACACTTGGCTGGCCAGTCCCTCGGCCGTCGTGTGCGAGTTCATTTGGACTAGAGTCTTATTGGAGTAATTAATGGTATTTAAATCCTCCAGATTGTCTTCGTCTTGTGCATTTGCAGCCCAGTTGGTGGTGCTTGGTGAAGTCACTGTCGGCGGAGGTCCAATCAGCGAGTGGTCGTCCATATAACAGGAAGCCGATAGGGCCAGTCGACTGATGGCCTGTTGGTTGGCCCAATACTCCATAATGCTAGTGGGATATCTTCTCTGGCGGCTAACAATCTCGGAAATGGGTTCATTCATGGTAGAGGTCTTGTTCGTTCCATGCCTATGTTTGTTGTTGTTGTTGTTTCCTTCTCTGCAAAGCTTCAAATAATTTCAAGCACACTAACTTGCGGTACTTGTCGCAACAATAATCATTGGAATATTTGATCAGGTACTTGATGAGCTTGCAATCGAGAGGCTCGAACGAGTTCATGCAATTGAGCAACAATTTCCAGACATTCTCGTTGGATTTTACCTTTGGATTCTGCCAACACTGGCTGGCCAACTGTAGAAATACCTCGTCCCTTAGCAATGGCTCAGTTAGACACAGATAATTTATATAATCGCTAATCAGCTTGAACTTCATTACCTTCTTAAGCAGGAGCTCTTGTTTCTGTTGTTCGCTCCAGATTCAGTTCGTCATTCTCGAGAGCGCTCAGACTCTGATCGCTGTCGATGAACCTCAATATTAGCTTATAGATGACCACTGCCTTCTGTTCAATACCTGAGAATCTTCGCCGGATCGATTGCTCTTCCGTGGGTGTCGATAATTGTTTGCTAGGGTCGTTGACGTTCGAGTTGACGAGCTTGAGTCTCCTGTTCAATAAGTGACGTTTGTGTTGCATGAGACGAGTCCAACTGAAAGGTCTGGTTATGGGCAGACGAGAATAGCCGAACTGGGGCGCCTCCTCGATCGAATAGTACTTGAGGAGGAAGTTTTGCAAAGAATACTTCTCGTCCAGTTCCAGTTTATCGATCAAGTCTGCTACTTGTTGTTGTTGTTGTTGTTGTTCATTGGGCTGCATGTCATCATCATTGACAATGTCCTTTGTTGTCACTACAAATGGCACCGAAGAGCAGTCGCTCTTGAATTTGGCCTGTCTTCTTTGCTCTTTCAGCAATAAATCCATCAAATTCACCTCGTTCAAGTTGCTCATATCGTGAATTGGTTGCCACTGGCGCTGCAAACGATAAAGTTGCGCCAAGTTGTCGGGAATATCAGAAGACCTCGCGAATAATTGCCATGATTGTCTATAGCAGGTGAGTTGTTGTTGTTGTTTGGATGCTGACGGAATCTGAATTGATTGGATTGTTTCTTTTGTTGTTGTTGGAGTTCTTGTAGTTGCTGCTGTTGTTGCTCTTTGAGGGCTCGCCGACGAGCCTCTTGCAGTTTGACTCTCTTCTGAGCCAAATACTGGCGCCATCTTCGTTGCAAGTTAATCATTAGATAATACTGGCGACGAAACAATTGACGTGCCTGATAGGAACGAACCTGGGCTTGCACATTATAATACAGGCGCGTCGTTTAACAAGAAAGTCTCTCCTCACTTGCCACATTCTGAATGTTTTCTGGATTAGTTCAATGGATTTCAGGTGGATTTTTAGTCTCCAAGACTCTAGCAGATGAAATAGGCGCTCGTTTAGAAACATCTTCGTGAGACCGCATTGGTATTGGCTCTTGAGTGAACTAAGTTCACTCAGTTGGTTACTGGTATGGGTTTGTTGTAGTTTGTACTCTACAATGGAGCTACACACATCTCGTATGGCCTTCTTGATGATTTGTTGCTGTTGCTTGCCATTGGAGCCTTGAGCTTTGCGGGCGCAATTCTGTTGCTGGTAGTTGTGTTTGTCGGCCAATTGTATTCCCCGACTGGCCGCCTGGATGTCCTGGCAACTGGTCAGGTTGTTGAGGAACTTCGAGGGCACCAAACACTTGTAACGCCGCACGAATTCGCCGTATCTCATCCGCACGGGGAAGCCGAACTTTCTCATTTGCAACAACTCGAACAGGCCCATCGACTTGACCTGCTCCTGAACGAAGGCAACATCATACACGTTCGCCGTCCTCGACCTGTTCGGCTTCAGGCAAACAATGAACCAAGAATTGGGTGCTCTCAGCGTTTGTTCGCTTGATCGCAGTAGCTCCGCTCGACTGGCGTAGTTGGTATAATTAATGTCGGTCGAGGTGGACGATGGGTTGGAACAAGACCCACCGGGGGCGACACTTGTTGAACAGCTCAGGGATTCCATGACGCGATTGTTGTGCAAGAAGTATCCTGAAAACGGGCGGCCACTGTCGCCTGACGGGCTTCATCGACACGTAGCGTCCGTCAAATGTTCGGCTAATGGTTTTGTTCGATGACCAATGATAATTACCTGTTGAATCTACCATGGGCCCGCTTGATTTGTGCATTTTGCGCAGCATGTCCGCCACAATGGTCATCTTTGAGCCGACCAGCAGCTCCACTACGTCGGGCCGAAGGGCGTCCCGATTCTTCTCGATGAATCCGTCCACCTGATACCAGACCATTCGGTTGGTGTGCTTGAAGTGACGAATACCAAACTCCTGACTGTTGGCGGCCAACCTGGCGCACTGGTAGTTCTCATTAAGGGCATGATTGTGGTGGCACTTCTCGGCGAACGACTGGTCGGTGGCCTTGGGGAAGTTGCACTCATCGTCTAGGAGGGCCAATATGCCCAGAGGTTTCTTGTTGATTAGATTTACAATGGATGAGGTCTTCTGGTTGCTATGGCTAGTTGTGGTGGTGGTGTTTGAGTTCACTGAGCCTGTGGTAGTGAACGAGTTTCCATTATTTAGATTTAGATTATTATTATTGCTGTTATTGTTGAATAGATTATTCAAACTCTCGATTGGCTGCCACCGGAGACGTTCTCGACTATACTCGGCCTGTTCCAGCTTGACCAGGTAACGATTAGTGTGATAATTCAGTAGTTCGGCAGCATAATTCACACACAACTGTTCGAAGTTGTTCTCACTGAGGTTCTCGAAGCCAAAAGCGTCCAGGATACTGATAGTGGCGGCCTTTAGTTGATTGTTGTTGTTCAATAGACTGGTTGATTGGTGGCCATGTTTTTGGAACGAGGACCTGAAGGGGTATTTGCTATTTCTCGAGTCTCTTGACTTCGACGAGGATCTCAGTTTGTCTGGCTGGAATTCGCACAAACTCTCACTGGTTCAGGACAAATAAATGGGCTCCTTATTTGTTGATCAATGTTGAATTATTGCTAGTATCGCCTGGAATTATTGTTGTGGAATTGTGCACTTGTTGCTGACTAATATGAGACTCTGATGTTTCTGGCATGTTTTGATCCTCGTCTTCGGCCTCTTGGGCGTTGATCATGACATTGATTCGTTGGACGAGCCACTTGAATAGACAAGTATATAGGGCTCGGGCGATGGCATCTCTCGTGTCGAGGGCCTGGTCAATATTGAGCGGCGTAACAATGCAATCGGTGGATTTGTTGATTGGATTATCAGTATAATTACTATTAGTTCTGGCCAATGAGGACGATGATGTCGTTTCGGTAGTTCGGACGGTCAGACATCGCATGACCAGCTCAAACTGGATCTGTAATAGGTGCGAGAGCCAGCGAACTTCGGTGTCGCTGCCTATTTCCACGCCTTCCACGCCGGCCGCCGCCGAACTACCAGCCACGCCTGCTGGTTGTTCGGCGCCGTAGTTCTGGTGGTCGTTCGGCGCCAGCCTGCCCGACCGAACGGCCAGTACTTTGCGGTGAAAATAAATGTTTCCCAAATGCAATATAGAGGCCAAAATGCGAAAAATGGTGTCTTGTTCTTCGTAATTAAAACCCAACACCTGCATGGAGGCCAACAATGAACGGAAATCCTCGCCGTCGTCCTTGTTGGTCAGCTCCAAACAATGGCCCTGATTTAAATAGAAATATTTGTCACTACTCTGAGGCCATATTTCTCTTTCTCGTTGCTGTTCAATCCAGACAATAACTCATAGAACACATGATAGTTTCTTTCCAATTCATTCTGGCAAACAATGCGACTTCTGTCCAAGAGATTCAAATCAATCAATTTGGCATTCAAAATATACCCATTTGAAAGATTGAATTTTATCTCCAACAATTTGCCAAATCTGCTCGAGTTATCATTTAAGATTGTTTTGGCATTCCCAAAGATTCGAGCACCTGAATGGCCTCCAGTATTTGCTCGGTCATCAGATTGGTGGGCGACTTGTTGACGGTGGCAAAGTATTGGATCAACAATTTGCAGGCCTCCGTCTTGCCCGAGCCGGAGTCGCCCAGAAGAACGAAACATTGGTCCTGCTGGTTGATCAGCAACGATTTTGGGCCTCATTTGCCATCTTGAATATATGCGATGGACGCTCTGGGTCTACTGCCTTCAGTTGCTGCTGGTTGATTAGCAACCATTTGAGTAGAACTCGAGACAGACACATGATGATGCTGCTGGTTGGCAGGTAAAATTGGCGGCCGCCGAAGTGATGGTGTCGTATTTGTTCACTTGATCGAGATTATAAATATCGAATAGTTGTTTGTACGGATTCAGGCTGATCAGTATCTTCTCGCCGCATTGAGTATAGATTAAATCATGTTTTTGGCGCAATTTCAGGTTCCAAATGATCGACTCCATGGACATTTCGTCCAAATCGACCAGATCCGGCAGACCTGTGGTGCTTGTGATAGGTTGGCGCCTCTTGATCAGCTTGAACAATTGGGAATCGCTCCAATTCGTACACTTGCAAGGAGTCGTCGGCCTTCAGGAGGAGCCTATTTCGGGCCTCGTCCTCCAGTTGGGTGTCCTCGAGGGCGATTGGCTGGCCGCAGCCCTCGACAGTGAGCACTGTTAGATCTGGATAGAAGTCGAGCACTTTGCCTGGAATGGAGTAGCCCAATTGGTTTGGATCGAACCAGATGAGATCGCCGGCATTGTAGGCGGCCGAACTGAGGCCATTATCATTGTGGCGGCTCTCATCTATTTGATATTCAGAGGATTGTTTCACGTGTAATGTCTGATACTGATTCGAGGCCTCATTATTATTATTTGCGTCGTCTCGGGCATGGTCAGCAACATCATTGTCAGCCTCGTCGTCGTCGTCATCTTCGTCTGGCATATCTATCACAATGTTTTCTTCGTCGTTCTCTTCGCCATTATCTATTCGAGGTGGCATCATTTGTTGGCTTGAGGACATCATTTGCTGCTGTTGTCCATTGTGGAGTGGCAATTGGCCACTATGGACTTGATTGGCAGCCACCATTAGATTTGTTTTGGTCTTGTCTGGCTTCTTATTGCCACTAATGGCAAGTTTGTGCTTGTTTTTTGTTTCCTTTTTCTGACGATCATCTTGATTTGTCGTTGCTGTGTGTTGTTAATTGAGCAAATGATAGAATATTCTTAAGTTTGATTGAATGGCACTTTGTGTGTATGATTTGAAGTTCGTTATGCTTTTTCAAATTATAATCATTTCTCAATGAAGTTGATTGGAGAAGAGTTTAAACAATGAGTTGATTGTATTGGGGATAAAAATCGATAACAAAAGCTCACCAGATAAGATTGTTATTATCTCCTCTTTCTGTTTTCACCTGGCGGAAATCAACAATATATAATCATCGCCATCACCATCATCATCATCAACAACAACAACAACAACAACAACAACAGCGGCAACAACAGCAACAACCACTGGCCTAACAAGAGCAGCAACAACAATCAACAGGTCTACTCCTCCGCATGGCTGACACACAGGCAAACACTCAGAGCCCTCTCTTTCGGTTTGTCGATCTTTCCCTCTCCTTCTTCAACTTGTCGACTTTTGGGCTTCCTCTTGCATTTCCCCAACGAAAACTTGATGTTAAATAAAACAAACTGACTTGTGAGTCCACTCCCAGATCACTCGGTCGACCATTAACTCGATAACAACATGCCAATATATGAAATATGCTGCTGCTGCCGCTGATGATGATGATGAAGGTGATGAAGGTGATATCGGCCGGAGAGATAAAAGGTGAAGTCGTCGCTGCCTCTGTCACTTGTCCTCAGCCCTCAACAACTGACTCTTCTTCACTAACTAACTCGGACATGGCGCAGCAAAGCAAAGAAGTGCCAGATTTGTTCGGAATTCTACTATTATTATTATTTTCCTCTTCTCGCACTCTACTAATAATATTAATATCAGAATTATTATTATTATTATTGCTCGAGTCAATCTAACAACAACAACAACAACAAACAGCAGCCAAGTTCAGTGGAATGCACTAGTCTGGCTTACCTGGCTGAATTTGCAAAACGCTGGCTGATACTGGCGAGCCATTTAAGCTCATCTTCGTGGTCGGTGTTTGTCCGTCCGTCTGTCTGTTTGTCTCTTCTGTCCATCGTGTGTTTGCTCCAGCCCCGAGTCCGAGGCCTGGCAATGTTGCCGGCAAATTTGCTCCTTGTTGTCGATAATGCAACGGCGACCACTGCATGCAGGCAGGCCGGCCGGCCGCGAGCAACCTGTTGGAAGTCGGCGAGCGATCGACCAGAGGAGGATGAAGCAGAAGCAGAGGCAAGAGGAAGAAGAAGCTGCCTCTTTGCTTGGCCAAGAATCTACTTGGCCTCGAGTTCCGTCGAGTTTCATTTGCAATGGCTAACGGCAATGTCGGCCGCCGCCGCAGTCGATGTGTTTCTCGACTTTGAGGCAGACGAACAAGAAGATGATGATTCTAACAAGATCACCTGCGAGCTCGACGGAGCTTCTTCTTCTTCTTCTTCTTGGTCTTCTTGGCCGTCGCTCCACAAGGCTTGCATTTTATTAATCCAACAGGTACGCTCAGCTTTGAGCTCGCCGAGGAGCTCACCTGTTGGTGGAGGAGGAGGAGCCAAGTGTTGCATGTTATTCGGACGTCGTGAGCATCGCCCGCAGTGGAAGACGACGTCGACGACGACGACAGAGAAGAAGTCCCGCTTCTTCTGGCTGTGTTCCGAGGCAAAGCCAACAGTGGCCGGCACACCATTGAAAATCTAACAAAATATGGCCCTTTACTTTGGTTTGGCCGAGTCGTCTCGTCTCGTGGCCACTTCTGCTTGGTCGCCGTCTTGCCTTCATTGCTCATGCCAAGCCATGGAGCCATGGCCAGACAAACCGCAAGCCTGTTGCACTTGATTACTCCCATTGACCGTGAGCGGATCTCTGCCATACAGGCCAGCCATCCAGATCTGTCTCTCGCAGTTCCGAGTTATTTACCTTGCCGTCGGTCCACGCCCGGTGGCTGGCCGCCAGCCAATGGCGGCGGAGGCAAAACGACTTAGCCGCGGCGGAAAAAGGCTCGCCTGGCACTCGGAATGATGCACTCACTTTAACTTGCAGCTTTGTTTAGCCTAGTCGAGGCTTATCTCGGCCGATGTTGTTGTATTGGCTGTAGCGCCGAACGAAGGTAAAACAAAATGGCTCTTGAATAGCGCCCAGGGCAAACCAAAGGTCCATTAAACCGGCATCCACTTGGAGGTCAGTCGATCGGGCGCCAGATGGCGTACCGTACCAGTGATGTATTACATCATCCATCTGCATGGGGCGACCAATGTGTCGTCTCCTGCATTTAGCTGGCTGACGGCGACAGTCAAGAAACCACAACAAATTGAATGCAGCCTCGGCGGACTGACCTCAAAAAGGTCGCCCGTGGACTCTGTTATTCCCGCAACGAGTGTCATATGAAACTCGAATACATACATCTTGAGGAGGAGGCGGCGGCAGCAGCCTGTCAAATGGCGGCCAAGAAACGTTAATAATTGTGTCCAAAGTCCAGGAGGACTTTGGATTTGACGACGGAGGACGACAACGACAGGCCCATAACTGTCGCCATTTGATGTGCGCGCGCCGCTGACATTCCGACGCTATCACCATCGTCATCGTCACCACCACCAACATGATCGTTCTTATCATCGGCTTCCATATACATGTATACTATCAACATAACCAGCTAATAATCGACGGCTTCGCTGGAAAGGTTATTAGCCGGCCAATGTCAGGCACGTCGTCTGCGATGTGAGAAAACACGAGGGCTTTTAGCGCCAGCCAGTCTATCCTGACAAGCCAGCCAGCCAACCGATCAAGTCATCGGCTAATGTTATTCGTGGCGTGCATCTGTCGTGCACAGGTTAAATGCTTCATGAGGAAGAGCCGGGCATTCTGCTAATCTTCATTAGCATGAAGTGACCACAACAACTCGGCCAGAGTATTTGTGTTGTTGTTGTTGTTTAACCTCTCTTGAGAGATGCTTCAAATGTTGTACTTTTGGCAGACTTTAAGGCGACACAAACACGACGTCGACCACCACGACAACGGAGACTCTGGTCGTTGCTGGCCGCTGGTCGTCGCTTCCCCTTTCACGGGTGTGTAGAGGCGACGACGACGACAACGACAAAGATGACCACGCCGGTCACTCTTTGCACCAGCCCGAAGCGGCGCAACTTGTTGATTATTTGCAGAATTCCGCGGCGGCCGGGCCGGGCGGTGCGCCGCCGCCGCCGCCATCGCAGCCTCTGCTGGTTGAAGTATCAATTTGCGTGTGCTCGAAGTGTGGATGGCCAAGCGTTGACCATCCAACAAAAGCCATCATCAGCTCTGGCGAGTCTCCGAGAACAACCAGAAGGAAATTAAAACATTGTTGGCCTGCAAACAACACAGGCGGCGGCAGCGGCGACGACACGCATCCGTAAAAGTCCTTAAACAAACAACAACATCACCACTACTATCAGTGGCCGTCGTAGGTGAGAGACAGAGAATAGACTGCCAATAGATAGATAAATAGGTAGGTATACGGTTTTATTGATGGGTTCGTCTGTGTTCTCGTGTGTTCTGTTTGTATTTCGTTCTAGTGAAACAACAACCAGTATCGGTGCCGAGAACAGGCTTAAATAACCGCTGATTGGCCGAGTGTAGCCTCAATCGAGTTTTATCAAACAAACAGTGCAAGACAAATTGATGTCTGTCCGTCTGACTCTTTCTCTCTCAATCATCGAGCCTAACCAAACCGAATTGAACCGAGCTCAATAGCAAATCATAGCAGCAGCAACAACAACAACAACAGAACACATAATAGATCATTACATATAGACTCACTCAGACAGAGAAAATGAATCATCAAATTCACAACAACAACAACCGTCAGACCGGTTGCTGCAAAAGCAACTGTTGCAGGTCAGAAACGAGAACAACAAGACCAGTTGCAAGTGTCTAGCGAAACGTCGATTGCCAATTATATTTATGATTACAACACTGGCTGCGGCCAACCTGGCCACTTCATCACCAGCTCCTTCGGCCACAGGTAGCAGCAGCTACTCGTCGTCTTATCATTCATCATCGGCGGAGCTTATCCGGCTCGATCCACGTCACTATCATCCACCTCAAGCTCCTACAGCTATCTGAGGCCAATCAGGAGCTCTAACTCGCGTACCACCTACACCTATCATGTGATGCCCGGCAACAGCCCCCCATTACTTGCGGACTTGCCGGCGCCCCCGCCAGGCGACTTCCTGCACGGCCACAGCCATGCGAGTCATCCACAGAGTTTCCGTTGTTCCTTCCTGCGGTTCCCTTTGGCTCGTTCCTGCAGCCCGGCCTCCCAGGTATCGGCGGCGTCCACCATCAGCCAATGTTCGGCCTCTGCTACCTCAACCCTCAGCCACCCGGCACCCACAGGATCTCAATACTTCCCCTAAGGCCAGCAGTGGTCGCCACCGGTCCAAGTAGCCCATGGTCGTCGTCATCTTTCTCTCCATCATCATCATCACCCTCAAGCTCATCTTCCTCGTCCTCTTCCTCCTCCTCATCGTCGTCCTCCTCCTCATCGCCGTCATCGTCGTCGGTTTCATCACCTTCGGGGACTAGCTTTGAGTCAGGTTCGGCCTCGGTCGGATCGCCAGCTGCTCCGTCGTCGTCGTCGTCGTCGTCGTCAGCCAACGCAAACTCATTCAATAGACCCTCGAGCTCGGGCGCCAGCATCGCCGGCAACCGTCTCGCGTCCACTGTACAGACGACCTGCCGTGGCGGCCAGCCCGGCGCGCTTGCGACCACCGCCACCTGTTGGGGCCTCTCGTCGGCGGCGGCGCCCCCAACCGGCGCCCCGCACTCGGCATGGAGCCCGAGCGAGTGTCCAGTCCGGCCGTAGTGGCGCCCACAGCTGCCGCCGCCGCCGCCGCCGCCCCCCAACGACCCTGACATTGGATTCGACGTCGTGTCCAACAGCGCGTCGAGCAGCCTGGCCGGTCCCACCATCTCAGGACCCCTCAGTGGCCCACTTCGGCCGAGTTCCTCGTCGGCTGACCTCGCGCCATCGCCATCGTCGTCGTCGTCGGCCTCCAGCCGAATCAGTCCCAGCTCCTCCGATATTGGCTTCGATGCTGCGGCTTCGAGCTGACCACCACCACTACTACTAGGTGCAGTCGTCCACCTGATGGAATTAGATTCAGATTGATTAGAGCCGGCGCCAGCAGCCTCGTTGGCACCAGAGTAAAGGCAAGATTTTAAATAAATTAAATTGCGATAATTAGACACATATGTTTCATAGACTTTGTTGTGTTGTTCCTGCAGTTTCGCGTATTGTTGCGCATACGAAGGCGACTGAAGCATCAGGTCGGCCAGCTTCCCATTCGCCTCGTCCACCTCCGACTCCTTCGCCGCCAATCGATCATCCAACCTCACCAAATCGCGTTCCAGTTCCTCGTTAGTTTTCACACCTTTGTTTTCACCTGTATCCCGTGGTGGTTATCGCGTAATACTCTCTCTATCTCAGGCAACTCCAATCGACGATCAATAACCTTTTTTAAACGTTCCGGAGTTAAACCTATCCTCGTTGCCTACCAGAGACTCTAGTCCTGAAACCAGCTGGCTCAATGAGCCAGCCGACTCTTTCAGATTAAATTCGTCATTTATAAACTCACTTGTAGCTAGTAGATTCTGTTTCTTCAGCTCCAGTTCTCTCATTGGCCAATCGGGATCTTTGGACAGTTTAATCTGCTCGGTTTGGGCCAATTGAGCTGCCTCGTAGATGGGCCTCGTGACCTTCACTAACTCCTGGCAACAAGACGATTCCGCTCGATACAATGAAACTAGATTCAACCGAACACCGAGCAAACTTCGTACCTTCTGCCGAGTGCAATGAGAAAATCGACGCGAGTAGATTCTGGAATATTGTTGAAACATATCCTATCTCTTGCAATGTTTGATATAAAATCCTTGGACTTATTCGCCTCTGTTTCGGGGTCTAGTATCCTAACACACCACTTGAGGATCTCGCAAACGAGCCCAAAGTTGGGCCTCGTAAAGGTCTCTGGCATCACAACAGTCCTCTGGCCATCAAAATTTAGCCAGGCCAGATGACTGCACAATTCCTGGGCTTCGCTTGGTTGTTGTTGTGTCTGGTCGATCATTTTGTCAAAGATTTGGTGTAAAAATTCCAATTGAATGAGTTCTAGCCGAGGTATTTATACACTCTCTCTGGTATATTTAGTGAAAAACTTTATTACATCTGTTGAAGTTATAGTCAAACATTCACTCTAAGACATTCGTTCAGGTTGCCATGGCTACTGGTTGATGGGATAAAATTTCTGCCTTTCACGTGCTGTTGTTGTTGTTCTCCCAATTACACTCGTCACTTCGTTTTTAACGAGGTATATTATTAGTGTGAATTATTACAAATGTTTCAGATGCTTTGTGTCGATCTATTTACTGTACATATATATCAACGACAATATGTGCTCATATTATTTGATCTCCATTCAATCTAAACAAATCGGTCATCTTCGGGAATGGCACCTTCTTCTTCTCCAGCCTGTTCTGCGTCCAAAAGAGAAGTTTCAATAGCGTCACCAACTTTGGTTTGTTGGCTCAATATTACCTGAGGTCTCCTGTAGAATAATGTCATTTATTTCGCTAGCCAATTGAAGTCTATGTGAAGTTTGTAATAAATTTGCGTATGGACTCTTGTCGGGTTGCTCATAGGCCAGCAAGGCCAACGTCCTCTCCATTCCACTTAAATCCCTTTAGCTCATCCACTCTTAGATGATCATGAACATAGGCCAAAACTTCGTTGATTTTTTGTTGACGAATTAGCTCAATCAGATGCTGTTGTTGTAATCTAAAATAAATATCCCGATGATTGTCCAATAATTCTGGATAATGGGCATTTATCAATGATTGACCCTTGAGTATGCTTCCCTGTTCGATCAGCTGACGTATCTCAATTCTCTTGTCCATCATTTCACCGGACAATTTTTTGGCTCAATACCGGCCTCCTCTCGAAACCTTTCGGCCGCCTCCTTGAACCCCTCATGTACTAGATAATCCATTATGAGTTCGTTCATTTCTGACCGTTTCAATAGACTTTCTTGATCATTGGTATTATTATTATTATTATTGTTATTATTCGTGTTGCTACCATTATTGTTATGATTATTGGTGATGGGACTCATATCGAGCCCATCTTCCATGGGTTCCTCCAAATCGAGCATTTGGATAGTATTGTTCCTTCGACCAGACATAATATGATTGGCTTTATTCAATATACTACAGTCCAAATACAAACGTCCCAAAATGTGGTATCTAGTTTACTTGACGATTATCAGTTGTAAATGACAACAACTTGATTTGTAATTTTATAAACCAGGTGTATTATTAAATAGGTGGCATACTAATATGGATTGTTGGGATTCAATTTGAAGCCAGAAGATTGTTTGATGATTAATTCAGTATAGTAGAACAATTCGATGCGAGAGAATTCCACGTAAACATCGAAATCTGAATCATGTTTACGCTTTAAGAGCGACAAATTTCTGCACTGCACAAGAATTCGGCCAATTCTGTTGCACTGTCCAGCTCGACAGTGCAACTTCATTGGGCGACCGATTATCAGTTGCACGTGTTGGAGGTGATGGACAAAAATATGGCTCATAAGATCAGATTAGATTAGATTGATTGAATAAAATGAGAAACAAAGAATCTTCAGCAATAACAAGCCTCACTCTAAATCTAGACTGCAGACCCTTGTAGATTAAAGGAATGTCAGAAAAGAGCTCGAGTTCAACTGAATTTATTTTTTCCACCTCATTGAGTGATGATAATTATGATGAAAATAATTTAAAGTGATTTATGATGTTCCGATGAGAGCCGACTGGGACGGTATTCAGTGATTTCCGGAGGTTAACCATTTGAGTTGTTAAGATGCGATTAGATTGGCGACATAATGATGAAACTGGTGATGCAGGTGCTGTTTCGAGAGTGCCGATGATTGTTTTTCGTCGATATTCGGTGAGCTTGTTTGTCATGTTGGAGGTATTTGTCCAGAGACTCTTAGACTTGTTTTGGGCTTAAATTAAGATGGAATTAGTTCAAAACTTCTAGGTGAAGTCCTTGCTGTTCACTTTGATGAGCCGAGCCGAGTGTTTGATTGCCGCGAATCCTATCCGTGTTTCTTGGTCACCACTACGACAGGTTCATGGTGTTTGGCCATGTAGGCGCCCAACAAGAAGCCCTTGATGAATTTCTTGCTCATAGCCGACGTGAGGTCCGCAAATGCAACAAACAAGATGGTTGCGATGAGGACCACCTGAGCCAGACAGCGCAGATGAAACATCAGATGTAGCGAAGGCATTCTGAGGTATTTCGCTTGATCGGATGTCTATGATGAATTTGATTTGGTGTCACTTTGTATTATGTTTTGTGTTCGATGACTCTCGTTAACTAGATTTTTATCAACTGTTAGGATCAATTGAAACCCGATTACCTGGATTGATTTGATATAAATACACATCGGTGTGACAGACTGGTTAGATTGTTAAGACAATCAACCTTGATGGTGGATCACACCTGCGCACAACATTGGGCATCTTGTGACAAGACCTGACCCAAGATACTCGACTTGATATCGAAAGCAGTTTGACGAAAAAGAAAAGGAGACCTGACATCGATCAGAGGAAGAGTTAGTGCTCTGTAATTAATATCTGCAGTGCTAGCGATGAGTGAAGTGTGTGATGACAATTGAAGGTCAGTGAACCCTCCTTTAGTTTACGACATAATATTCAATCAAAACCCCTATAAAACAAGAACAGAAATCATTGAAGTGTTATTATTGCGCTCAACAACAGTATCTGTAATTATCACTTTGTCTTTCTCACTGATCAGTTGTAGTTCCGATGGATATTGGTGTGACAATAGTTTTAAATAATCCATGTAAGTGTATGACTCCTCCTCGTCATTCTCTGTTATATCTATCCTCCTTCTAGGTCGAGTTACTAGTGGTAGCCTTGCTAGTACCAGAGGCAGTGGCTGTATTTGCGGCAGTTACTCGATTAAATCTGTCCATTAGTGATCTATGGACGGCATTGACCTGAAGGCAGAGCTTTGGCAATAGATATCGTCCGACTAATTGCGCATACGTCATCAGGTAACCATTCACAAGTAACTCCAAATATTCATGGCCCCAAATTAGATTCAATCCAACATAAAAATTGATCATCTTATT
The DNA here is from genome assembly GCA_020916435.1 of Oxytropis ochrocephala. Taxonomy (NCBI): domain Eukaryota; kingdom Viridiplantae; phylum Streptophyta; class Magnoliopsida; order Fabales; family Fabaceae; genus Oxytropis; species Oxytropis ochrocephala. Next base: position 39,062 of record JAJHUT010000126.1, read on the forward strand.
GCTACGAATCACAGAACATGTTACGGGTATTTCAATATACGATCTAATGATTCTACAACTTGCTGAGAGGTTCCTTCGTCATCGTCCGCGAATTGGGCATACTTTTTGGTTCAATAACTTCTGGAGACAAATCTCGGTTGGTACATAGTGAAATGTCTTAGAGCACAATAGATATGATGGTTTAAATGTTGTCTTATAGTGCATCTTTTCGCACTCATGAACATAAAAGCCCAAATAATAATGTATCAGCTTATTGTTCTGCTCCGGGTTCGGAGCCATTGTAATGACTGATCATCTGCCTAACCATTGAGATCTCTTGTAAACCAGAGTATATGCCCAAATTCAAGAACGAATAGTCTGGATCATAAAGAAATACACTGTTGTTAGACATTTTGGCAACAAATCCAGTACACCAACAGCTATCAATTTGTCGTCCCAATAATAGTAATCTATGATATGTTCCGAATGCTGTGGGTAGATCGGCAGGTTTGACAAGTAAAATTGAGAATCCATATCGAGGTAAACATCCTTACTGTATGTGTTATCGCCTTCGTGATTGCAAACGTCATTCGTTCCATCACCTGTTGAGGTTTGTTGCCGTTGCTCCGGGATATAATCATAATTTTCTATTGGCTCAGTTATTAGGGGTGTGACAACAAGAAAGTCACAAAAACGAGACATACTCCACTCCCGCCGACCCTCTTTATGGACGGCCTTCTGGTATCGTTTCATCAAGATATGTTCCTGCTTGCGAGCCTCTTTGCTTGCACGAGATTTGACATGAAACATCCTTATTGTTAATTTGTGTTTAGGTTTAAAGGTGCTTTGGCTTAGTTTTCCGTCGTCCACACTCGAGCCGGTCAAGCTAGAAATCTTTGGATACAGATAGTCCTCTAGAGTTAATTCCAATGACCTTTTCTTGTTCCATTTAACTCTTATTTGCTTCATGGCCTCCTCGAGCGTTATGTTATGTAATCGGACTTTCGCTCACAAGAACTAACGAATCGACGATCTCTCGCCTTAGGACTAGTTTTCAATTGTACAAATGTTCTCAATCTTGATACATCTTGTTCATGCAGACGGGAAGGGCGCTCGTTGGCTTCAATTGAATTGGCATAATTCAACCTAACCTTCTTCTTAATATCTCCAGTGATTAAAAATGAATTCATGTTCTCGATACATTTACGCTGTGACCAGCTCAACTTAAATTCTGTCGTCTTGCAGCTGATCGAATAGTTGGGACAACAAGTATATTTGTTGATTGGATTATAACAATGAGTACCGCTCCGACGCCAGCCGCGGTCGATTAGTTTCTGGTAATCTGATGCAGTCAACCTAAAGGAGAGCATGTCTATTCGCCCGAATGTGTATAAATTTTTTGTTCGTTTGACCGATAGATGATCAATCAGATCAATTTTAAAAAAGAGAATCATGTTTTGAATGAGAATTTATCCGTCTAAATGTCGGTGGGTGATTCAGTGTTGTAGTGTATAATCAATCCCTACTCACCATAACTTCTTCTACCACCGGTCTTATGGTAATCCTTCCTTTACAGTATCCACAAAAAGCTCATGTTTGGTCCAAAGTATTCAACAACGCTGCCCTTCCAGTTACGACAGGGAACCGGTGCTGTCTGTCGATCCTCGTCGTAATTATCTTCTTCCTCGAAATCATCATCATCCGACGACGATGATGATGAAGGAGGTGGAGCCGTACTGGCTTCATTGTTACTCTTCGAGTCATTGTCGACTTTCGACCCTTTAGAGACTTGTGGATCTTCGTAGACCGTCAGTGCCATCCATCCTGACTTCATATAAATATCCTCTGTCGACGTGTCCTATTGAACCTGTCTACTCGAAAGGTTAGGAAATAGTGAAGCTCTATGAGTATTGACGAATAGAATTGTGTGGGGTGCTCAATGATTAGCATCACATCTAGAAATATATTGTTATTATTATCGTTATGTTGAAGTGCCGGCTTCAGAGAAAAGGTGAAAAACAGCTGACAAAAAGTGTGTAGCGATGCCTACGACAATGTTGAATAACGCGCCGATTCGTCGCCAACGTTGGCGTGCGAGCACGCAAAAACAGAGTCAGTTGCGATTTTACACAGCTCAAATAAACATCTAAAATATTATATCTAATTGAACTCACAGTCTGACCAGAACAAGACTATCCCTTTATTGTAAAGTACATCCCAATTGAGATCTACACGTTACAAGTGATAAACAAAAAGAACAACAAACAGATTAGATTGCGCGTGCTGCGAATAAGCAAAAAGGGCGCCACCATTCAAATATAGTTGAACGTCTAATTTTCTCAATCTAAAATGTAACATGTTGTTTTGATTCACTGACTTAATCATAGAGATTCGTCTATAGCCTAGTAGATATATGTGCCTTTTAAATTGATTCACCACTATCACAAACAAATGTATATAAATATATGGTTTGTTGGGCAGTCTGTGAGAATAATACATCATTCATTGCCACAAATGTTTTGTGGTGATGAAATAATCTATACAGTTGAGTGAATTTGGTTGGCAGCGACAAATTTATCATAGACAAGGATTATAGTGAATCAAGCTGTCTAATTAGAGCGGCTGACCAGTCAACCAACAGTCGAGTGCAGTTACATATAGACCAGATCATTACGTCTGTCCCTGATGAATGTGTGATAGAAACAAACAACAAATAAAGCAGAGATACAGCTGGCTGGGTGTTGCGTTTGCGTCTTCGCTCAACCTGACAAGTGATTTATCACCGTCATCATTAATATTAACATCGGCACTGAAACCTTATTCATCATTTTCATAGTCTTGATCGTTCATACCAGCATCGGCAGAATATTTTCATGATAATTGAGTCATTCGAGGCCATGGCATTGAAGGATGGCGACAACGCAGAGCTGAAGCAGTTGCAAATTGACGGCGCCTTCAACGCCTTGGTATGAGTCAGTTGTTTCGCTTAATGCGATTTGCTCGATCGCATTGTACAGCCGGCTTATTGGACAACAAAACTCTAGTAACAATCGGAGATGAAATGACATGAGATGATATGCAAATAAGTTGCAAATAGCAGCCCTTATAAGTGTGTATATGTTCGATCTTACTTGATATATCCAGTCATTCAGCAGCGATAATGTGGCCGGCCCACACACTTGAGATAGGCCACTTTTATTCAGATTATTCTCACAATACTAATGCTGGCCTCTATATCCTGTGGAGGTCTGTCATTTATAAGTCATTTGTAGGGTGGTAAGGGGGAAGAATTAGAGGTGAGGCCCGAAGAGAGGAGGCGCAGATTATTCATGCTCATGGAGCCACCGATCAGGTTCTGCACCTGATCTTCATGAACGCAACCTGAGTCGGGCCGGGTTTTGTTCAGGGCCAAGCTGAGGGCTCAAACCAGGTAGATTCTCTAATTTCTATACACACCAGGCCTCGACATTTGCGCCGTCGCCGCCAGCACAATTTGCACTCCACTTGTCAGTCCTTTTCATTAGTTTAGGCGATCCCGAGTCGGACGTTATCAATACTCGCCCAGCCCCGAGAAGGAGTGGCGTGCAATGAAATCCTATCACCATAAAAAGCCTCTGGTGGTATCCTCCTGGCCCCATCGAGAGTCTGGGAAACCAACAAGGCATAGTTTGCCGACGTGGCAAGATGTCTCGGTGGGCGCCGCCACTTAGGCTGCCAGTCGTTAGTCGAGTGGAGCCAGTCATCTCCCTAGTGTTGGGATCGGGTAGAAGTAGTAGTGGTGGTTGTTGTTGTTGTTGTTGTTGAACTTAAGCTTAATGAGAGAATTCTGTTGGATGTACAAAGTATTGTGGCGAATATCGGCAGCACTGGTGACGGCACGGACGACCATCGCCACCACGACAAAAACTGCAGGGTTAGATCATTTAAGTGTTGGATAGCCCAGTAGTGGACGCAAAATCTGTTTGTAAGTGTACAGTCTGCAAACAACGCCGAAAGGTGCAACTATGTATTGGTGAGCCGCGACTCGAATTCGTTTGGATGGGATTGCATTGGACTGGACTGGACTGGACTGGACTGGACTGGACTGAATTGATTCGATTGAATTGAGGCGGCCGAGCCTTCCGGGTGGGGAATCTTTTGGAGTATATTGATGGGCACTGCCACTGTCGTATTGTATGGTTAGCCTAGCCGGTACGAGGCCGGGCGACACTTTCACGGTCGCCGGCGAGCCACTGGCACCTAGCAGGCTTGTGCCAAATGATCAGGCGGTCGGTGGTGGTTGCGCTCACTGGAGCAGTCACACCGAAGCTAGCAGGCACAAGGCAGGCAAAGAAACGTCGTAGTTGTGGTGGAGCGGCCGCCAAGATGATGATGATGAAATATCTTGGCTGCCAGAAGTGCTGATGGCCGATGGCTGGTGGGACGATTACCAGTAGAGTAACATGACAGTGGCACGTAACTGGGTCGTGCCGGCCCGTGCCGGCAGCCGCCGAGCTGCATCTCTGGCGGTGTTCAGTGCGCGAACGGCGGCGACGCGCCATCCTCGGCACTGGACGGTGGTGGTGGTGGTGATGGTGGCTTTGGTTGGCCGAAATTCGCTCGAGGCTCTGATGAGCGAACTTTCGGGGCGGCGTAGTTCGGTGGCCGAATCTACGCGCCGCCGGCCACCGAACTACTCAACTCGGTGCGGCCTTTCTGTGGCGACAACAATGGCGGCCATGTTGATGTCGACAACACACAAACATCACATTATGTGGGAGGCATATCGCGGCCGTGAAGCTGAGCGCGCCTGCCCGCAGGCCGCCGCCACGACTGGCCTCGCCGGTTACGCCGGCCCGGCCGCCACCGAATTAGGCGCTAGCCTGCAGACAGGCGGACAGACACACAAACGGACAGACGGACGGACGGACGGGCAGACAGATGGATGTGAGCGTCGCTGCACTTGTTTAGCGCATACTCCGATTTGTGCGCGTCGTCTTTGGGGTCGGCGTCGTCGTTGGCTTGCGTCGTTCGCTGTTCTGTCGCCGCAGCGGACCAGACATAGCCGGAGAGAGAGGCAGGCAAATTCGCTCGCGTCGCCACAAAAATTCGCTAGCTCACAATTCGCTCATGAGCTTTGTGTGCGACTGTGTTCGCTCGCGGCGTCGAACAAAAATTCTCACTCATCATGTCGACATTTCTCTTCCTTCCCTCTCTGCACTTCCACAGCCTCAGCAAGTGTTCGACAACAACGACGACATCGGCGGCGGCGGCGACGGCGACGAGGACGAGGACGACAAAGACCGTTGTTGTTGTGATGAGGTGGTTGGGCTAGTGTTTTGTTGAAATACATCATGTCGACGACGATGAAGATGTTGCTAGTATATAAAGCAGAACGTCAAGAGGAATAAACGTATTATTATAGACTTGTTAGTTGTTGAACTTGTAACATCAAAGAGAAAATTACATCTAGTAATTCCAATTTTAGTAATAGAAGAAGAAGAAATTATATCACGAGAAGAAGATAAAGAAGAAGCCACCTGGCTAGATAGAAGAATGGTCAGCATTTTGAAAATCTCAACTCACCACCGAAACCCGAATTGAATTGAAGCCTTTGAGGTTTTTTATATATCTACACGAGATAATAGTTAGACAAAGATTTAAAAGGTCAAGTATTTGTTGTTGATGTTATTGTTGTTGTTGTAATCCATGTTATATTAAGTCAAGCTTGTTATGTAATATTTTGTGATCAATTAAATAGAAGAATCTCAGATTAACCCAGAGTCAAATATCTACTCAAACCACACAGACAAATGCCACCTGGTATGAACATCTTTGAGTATAGATTTGTTTCCAATAGGTTAAACACCAATACGTGAACCTCAGCAACGGGTATAGTTCAAGCATAGAGGGAGGAGAGGTCTCTCAAGTTGTTAATTTATCATGTCAACATTAGTCACCGACAACAAGACATCGCCAGGCGGTACGAACAGTCGTTTGGGCACCAAACCAGAAGCCGGCTGGCCAAGATAATCAGATCTCAAGACAGACTAGCTTGACTCAGGACATTGCGATGGCACGAATTGGTCAGCCGTCGTCATCGAGCACGACCAACTCCCCAATAATATTTGTAGTACCAAGTCTCATCAAATGAACTCGTCCACTACGGCGACAACCAATCAGTTTTCGCTGGTTTACCATAAACAAGGCCCGCCCAATAATGATTGCACCAATCGCTTGGATACGAAACCTGCCAGCCAGCCTTCGTTGGGTACGGCCCGTAAGGCTGGTGCGGCCGGAAAGTTCAAGGAGAAGAGACCGGAGCCATTGAAATTGAATCAGAACCCAAATCAAGAGATACCACTGGACCTATCGGTGAAAAGGTAAGTAGTTGCATAAAAATACCAACTTATTTTATCTACTTTTGTCAAAATGATGAAACTAACTACAACTTTGGTCAACTCCATTGACAAATGTCACAAGTGCGGGGGTTTGCAACATCTGGTGCAATGTTCTTGTTAACAAACACCAATTATTTGACTACATTGGAAACGCCAAGAATTCAGTGGGAGGACGATGATACACTTCTGACGTCATCGAAGCCACACCTCTTCTCGAAATCCACTAGCGCCAGCCAGCGGGCCAGACTGCCATCTCTTATTGGCGACTCGCCTCCAATGACACCTGGCACCTCATTCTTGGATCCCATAGCATCGCCATCATCTGCCGCCACGCTACGTTCCTTATACAATACCCTCACTGATTAGTTTCACAGCAGACTCGCCGCTCAATACATTCATCACGTCGCCATTTGAGCTCAACAAATTCCAATTGCTTAGATATTATCAGGTAAGAAATGAGGCGAGCGGAAAGCCAAGGCGTAGTTGTAGCAGTGATAATTTGGATCATATGAGCAACGATAAGGCCCCGACCACGTCAGGTGCGGCACCAGCACCTTCAACAACAACTCCGGACTCCAATGATACTGATCTCAAAAAATGGATTCATAAGCTGAAATTAAGACTAGAAGAAGAAAACAATGGCAATAACACTAATAATAATAGCAACATCAGCAATATTGTCAAGAGCATTGCGACAATCAATGATAACAATATCCAGCAAGCGAAAAAGAATTCAATATCTCCGTTAGCGACTAAAAGTCTATCAAGTACAACTAATGCCAATTCGTCGTCAGCAACAAACTTTCCATACTCGAATACTACCAGCATCAATAATCAACTGTTGGCTAGCAGCCATTGCGATAGCACGAATTTGAAATCGCCCAACACCACCAATAACAATGGACAGCAGGCATTGACACCTACTAGTGTCGCCAATGCCACAGCGAATCTTCTCAATATCCATTTGAACTCGCCACCAACAAGGAGCCTCAGATTTGAGCCCCACCAGCACCACAACAACAACAACAACAACAAATTTATTTGACACTGAAATTACCAGCCAACAGTCGCAACAATCTCTAAACATATATCACCCCCTCAAGTATATCGTCCTCAGTGACTTTTTGGTTGCCAGTCACAAGTCGCAACCTGATTCAAGTATTACAGATCCACTTTTCTCCCTCTGCTCATTGCCAACAATCATCTATCAATTTGCGCTCATTAACATCCACTTCGTCATCTAGTTTGTTTGGTCATGAGCAGAACACCGACCAGCGTCATAATAGTATATCAAATTCCTCTTATTTGCATCATCAAGCACATCTTAATCAGCAACACCCACACCAACCACCACCACTACCTCTTAACCCTCATAATTATCACCAGCACCATCATAATCAACACCACCATCAGGCCCTATCGTCGTTAGGGAGGGTCCACAACTCTAAACACGCCAACCATGATCTCACCAAGCCAACTCAAGACGGGTAATACTTGTTTCTTGCCCTCGCCCACACTATCGCCGATGCCATCAGTTTTTGAATTGCTATCCCCATTGTTGATGTTCTCGCACAACAATACTGCACAACAACAACCACAACAGCAGCAACAATCCATATCAACTAACAATTCACGAATTGGCGATAACATGAACACTAGCAATAATCAGGATACAAATAACAACACCAAAAGCGACACTCCAAACACTAGCTCTGATAACACTCAAAAGCCAATGAGTTCACCCAGTTCGGCGTCTATTGATACAAATTTCACGCCTACATCGGCCGTCATATCATGTCCGGGAGTTAATAATGATAAGGTGAAACTTGATCAAGCTAATGATACTACGGAGCGATGTACTTCGGCGGAGGCAGCAGCAGCCCCTGCTTCGATTGGGCCTAGCGGCTTTGGTGTTTTGAGCTCGTCGCCCTCAAAAGTTGGAATTACATCCTTACGCGTATTAAGTGACAACACTGTGAAGCAACATTCGAACAGTGCCACGGCTCTTGGCGAGTCAGATCTGTCGCATTTGATCACTCCAGCGATGAGAAAAGTGGACTCTCTGAAATTGAACAATGAACCGGTTAATCATGAGCATGAGAATCTTGACGACGAGGATGTTCATATGGATATCATGGACAATGACGAAAATGATAACGATCTAATGCCCGGAGACACGACCTCGCATGTTGATCATAACAACAACTACAGTGATGTAATCCGATCAAATGTTGACCCATCTAAGCGATATCGTCCGGCTACAGTTATACCTCAGATATATGTCGTTGAGAGCTCTAAAATCAACCATCTCCAGCAGCCAGAACGAGTCTCCAACGGTGACAATCAGACTGGTAGGCCTGACTGCCACCTGCACCAATCAACATCTTTTGTGTCCACTAGACGTCACGTCATCGCATGAGTCGTATACTCAAAAACCAACATCAAACAGACGATGAGCAGTGTAGAAATCAACGCGATATATTGGCCAGAAGGTCATTGTCTCCAAGGTCGTTCCGCGCCCGATGTCAGAACGAGCGGACTGAAAGTTCTTCGGCACCGCCCGATGTCTATCAACGTCGCGCCCGTTCCAATATTAAAACTGCCACTCCAGACTCTTGCACGGACCTAAGCAGCCTCTGTCGCCATCAGTCCCAGAGTAACGATCGACAAACACGTCGTGGTACCATCAATGGCAGACAGCATTGTTTTCACACTGCCATCAATCAGCACAGAACCACTGCCGCACCTTATCCAGAGGTGCATCTCTCGGGTAGCCAGAAATTATCAACTCACCAACTAGCCAACATGGACGGTGGTGTTTCAGGTAGCTTTTTCAAGCACAGCGATAGCGGCCGGTCTGTTTCGCCGAACCTCGAAGCACCTGTATAAATCATCAGGCCAGGTCGTCGTTCCATCAAAGCGCAAGTGTTGAGTTTGCCAACACCAACAATAATGGCGCCAGCGGCAACGACGGTGTTTCCACCACTGACTTCGTTTGGCCCTCGACCCAAAGCCATACGATCTCGCACTCTGTTCAACACTTGCCAGGTGGTAATGCACATTCTGACGTAGTGAGGCCATTTGGTGATGAAACTAAGAGCACTGGGGTTGCTGGAGTGGGCCAATTTCATTTGCTAATAGGCAGCAACAACAACAACCGCAGCAGCAGCACCAGCAGCATCCCCACCATCAACAACAATATCAACAACAGCCACAGCAACCACCCCAGGCTCGGGCGTCCAATTTGTCTAACTCACAATCACATGATTTTCCTCTACAGTACCAACGCTATGAACAACCAACAACACTACCACCACAAAAGCAACATCATCAGACCCAACAACAGCAGCAACATTCAATTTCCACCGGTGAGTTGCATAGAATCTCGGATATCCGGACACATTTACAGGCGCGATCTTTGTTTCTAGCGCCAGCTGGACCACCACAAAATCCAACTGATCAACGTTTGCATTACCAGCATCAGCAGCAGCCACATCAACCAAATTACCAACAGTTCGAGCACTATCAGAACCACTATCATCCTCAACATGGTCTACAAGTACAAAACCTGAGATCGTCTCTGAATGGGCTAGATAATCTTCTCCATCATACTCATCAAAACCACCAGGGGCACCAACACCACGCACCTCACCAGCAACCACAGCTCTCTATCGCCAACAATGTTCATATGCGCCATATCGACCACAATGCACGCCAACAACAATCCCCGTGCCTAGATGCCGTTGGTGCAAGACATAGGACCAGTAATGGCATAGTGCAGCGGCCAATGCGCGGTCATCAGCCGTTTGCGGTCAACTTGTTCTCTGGACTCTGCGGTCGGGATAATGTTGCTGTTGACGGTGGTGGTGGTGGTGGTAATAGTGTTCAATCTGGACAATCCTGTCGTTAGGGCATCTCTTCCGGGCACAGAGCCTCTACTGCCACAGCCAACTTCAAGCCCTACAACCACGGCGCCGACACGAACATCTACAACGACTATTCCAAAGGTCATGAGCCACACAAATAACGGCTCGCCTTCGAACAAATCCTTTGATGTGAGCACAAATAATTGCCTATACGCTATCGATATAGAGAGCCGTTCCGAATCCATGTCCAATAGTAGTTCAATGGATTTCTTTTCCATGGCTGGTACTGGTGGAGGGTAGTCGTTCGAGTTCTGCTAACGGTTCCAATGTGGCCACTAAAAGTACCATTGCAATCAATGCTCGAAGTCGTTCACACGATCTGATATGCTCACGAGACACAAGAGATTGCATTCAGGTGACAGGCCATTCCAATGCAATGAATGCAAACAAGAGTTTAGTCGCAGCGACCATCTATCGACACATATGCGGACCCATACAGGTGAGTACAGGTTTATTTGTCCATTCTTTGTCTATCCTGTTCATCTAATTACAAAACAACCAATTTGGATATTATTTCTACACCAATGCACTAGTCTAGTTTGTTTAAGTTACTGATTTAATTCATCACTTACACTGCATATTAACACCTCGTCTCTATGTGCTGCTATAATGTTTCACCTTCACCCATCGCCAACTCAAACGACTACCACCTGCCAAACCACTGACGCCTACGCCAACTCACAAACATGACTGCAACATCAAATTGGCACGCAATCAAATCAAATTGGCTGGCTTTGGCTATGTGATTAACAATAGGCGAGAAACCTTACAAATGCAAATTGTGCTCCTACTCAGCCTGCCGGAAGGACATGATAACACGCCACATGAAAGTGCACAATCGAAGCCCAATTCCAATGCACCCCATGGAGTCCAATTAAATCGGCGGGTTATCTGTTCCTCAATTGGTTTGGATGTAGCTCAATCTATTTGACGGGTCCAAACATACATCAATCTAGTTATTGAGTTTATATGTTGGCAGGAAGTGTAAGACAAGACACCAGACGTACATTCAGATGGGTTTTGTTGATATACAATTGTGATGATTTAAAGATTGGTAGGTAACTAGGACCAGGTGCATAGCTATAAAATTATCATGATAATTATGAATACATCAACTCGAAGCTGGGCTCAGGAATTTGATAAGGCACATGGCGGTCATACACTAGGTAATATACTTTCAATTTGATAATAGAAACTAACGGAGTAGTAGGTTGATAAAAGTAGGGTTATAACTACATCACACTGCCCTCTAAAGACGAATCGAGCCGGAAGAGAACATTTGCTCACTCAAACACCAATACAAGAAGTCACGACGGATATATACAAATAATACATAGGCGCAGCCGCTAAAGAAGAAGGACAACTGTTTCATTGTTTAGCTTGCACAAGTTAAAAGCTCACAAGTGGACAAAATTCCCATATTTCATTGACACAAGCTTACACACTAATACACATTCTCATTTACCTGCGCGGGCCACTTCGTTCCCAGCTCACTACGACTTACAATTCGTCGGATCTCGATAAGCTTCGAAATAAAAGGCTTCCCATCGCATCGATGTGATAATTTAACTCAGAAGCACACAAATAGACATGAAACATGCATTATTTATTGGTGGTAAATGGTATTGTGCACTCTGTATGTATATATGTCATATTGCAAGTTTAGTGGTCGGACAGAAGGAGAATCAGAGAAGGTGATTGGTCGATCGCAGACGAGAGGTCATGCATGGTAATGATGATGGCGTCAACTTGACATCAAACCTCGAGTTGATCGCTCAAGTCATTGATGGTATTGAAATTTGCATTTGTAAACACATGCAAGTTGAAATATATGGGAACCAGAAGGAGAGACGGAGACCGAAATGATAGTGATCGTGGTTAATATAGTAGCGCATACAAACTAGCCTATCATCACTAATCAACAGAGTGAAAGGGCGGTTCGGAAGCCTGAGCTGTCTACTACGACCACTAGTAATACAACCATCAGGCTTACCCCGATAGACAACTACTGAGGACGTTCAATTAGCTTCGCTATCGGACGCACTTCGCCAAGAGACGTGAGTCTTTCGTTTTATGACAGGATATAGGCGCCCATCGGAGGTGAGACCAATAGAGAGGAGATACATAGATGCGTTGATGACTCGATGAATCGATGGATGGAGTATTAGACGAGGTGATATGTGGCCTGGGACATTTTATCGACTGAGAATGCCAACCCGACCGATTCTATTCTATTTGAGTGGCGCGGTGGTGGTTGCCTAGGTTGTGGTGATGATCGTGGTATCTACTCGTCACTTTTAATTCCGCATCTGGTTTCAGGCCGCCCGGTATTTCAGTGCAAATGAGTACATGTGCACAAAGCAAACATACACACACACACACACACAATTGGGAAACTAGAACTCTGGAGGTTAATTTGCTTGCTCGTTTACGGGTGTCGCCGATGACTTGACGATGATGATGTAGTTGGCGTCGCTTGGAATGTCTGGCAACCCCATTGCGACCACTACTGACTTTGTATTCGCCCTCAACATTAACACCAATACTTGGCCTGCACCCAATCGTCACGGTGTTTGTCGTCGTGCCCGTCAAGCGGGTTAGCCAGTGGGCCAAGAAACCAGCCGGACGAAGGTAGCTGTCACCAAAAAGTCTCACGTTCGGCCGTCAGCCACGGTTAACCTCTCACTTTGGCCCAAGATTTTTCCCAATAACTAGCCGAATAACATTGACCATGAAGATCAATCTCTGACGTTGCCACTAACGCATGACTACAAAATTCACATGCTCTGGCAGGCGGCGCCGAGGCCTAGTTCTTACCCAGCTTAAGTCACATTGGTCGTTTGTCTGGTCGAGCCATAGACGCACTGCATTGCCAAGATACTCGATGAGGTAGGAGAAGTTCTTGTTGTTGCCTAAAGAGCAGACTGAGAATATTCAACCACTGCACGTACCAGAGGCTCCTCTCTACTGTTATTTTGCATTCGAGCAAATGTCCACCCGTCAGCGTGACTCCAGCCACTCATTATTATGCTAATAAGTTGATCAGTCTGTCAAGTCCAACAAACTGCTCGGCTGAAGCGCCTCCTACTACCCCTACGCACTGCCCACAATCATCGACAACAGCCTGAGATACCCGCGCCTTAATGCTCTTTTGGCTAGCAAAGATTCAGATAGTGTTGTTGTTCATGATCAATGTCATCCAAAAGCCGCCACCGAAAGTCTGCGCCTATCGTGGAATCAGAGGTAAATCTCGCCAGTCACACATTCTATGTCTCACAACTTCTGGTCGATTGACGGCCGCGCGACATGACGATGTAGGCAATTAGCGAGAGTTCGGCCACCAAACTCAATCGGTTTGGAGTCAGCATGGGGCGACGACCTGCTGTGCGCACGAACACCTAGCGACTTAGGAGAGAGAGAGAGAGAGAGAGCTCGCGCCGCCAGCCTGCGCCGGCCGACCAATCTGAGTAACTAGTGAGGCGAGGCGACTTTGATGGTGCCAGTAATTGTGTGTGGGCCAATTGGTAAGAGTAGACATGAGAGAAGCGAGATTGATGACGCCCATGGATTTTTCGTCGAGAGGCATGGTGTTCGTTGTAGCCATAGCTGCTAGGCCCGCTCCTGCCACCGCCCAGAAAGGCCAAAATGTCCCGACGGACAGAGTTAAGTGGAAGTTGGCGCCTCCGAGAGTGTGCAATCCACTTGGGCCAGATTGCACAGATCCAATTTGAGTGGTTTAGCCTCTCAAGATGGCGGCCACCACCAGTTGGACAGACATGACGTCCGTCAGATTACGGCCTTGAAAAAATGGCCACAACCAATGCCCAGATTCGGCCTCCAGGAGTTGGGCCATGGAAGGCTAATACTTAGATTGATGCCTATGAGTCGGATGAACATTCAGCCGCAACCAACAACAACCACGTCGACGGCTACTGCCAGATGTATAAACTAGTTTATTTTTTGTTTACAGTAGTTGGGTGGAGGCATCGACAGCAACAGAAAGACTGAAACGTGATGATTTATAGTTGTGATGTTTCCCTTAATCCAGTGTGGACTGGCAGGTGGGTGCCCACTCGTCTAAGTAAACATTTGCAGATAATAAGGCGCTCTCCTTCGCATCAACCTCGAGCGGTGGTCGAGTTTGAGCTTGAGACTGGTGGACGAGACGAGGATCGCTGATTTATTTAGAGTCAGCGGTAGTGGTGTTGATATGATTGCGGCCCCATTTAAAGAAGCTTACCCCTGTTTGCACATATGTTTGCTGTTAAAGATGGATGACGACAAGCATGACGCGCGGACGACAACAACAACAACAACTGCAGATGACGACAATCAGTTCGGGCCCACCAAAGATTCTCGAGAAGGGTGCGCGTGCTAGTTTGAGCATCTAGTCTTTCTCACACTAACCCACACACACACACAGTGGGAATCAAACAGTGTCTGAGCTGAAACTGCCTTTATTTGGTAGTCAAATCTTGGTCGGCTGCCTGGCTTGTCACAAACACCACTGTGGCAAAGGTATTTGTTAACCTCCCATGGTCGCGTTATCTCTTTAAACCAGGGATTCAGGGCTTTATCCTGATATCTCTGTTAGGCTGGCAGGTCGCTTGGAAGCTTGTGCGTATGGCGACGACGATTACGACGGCGATGATAACGAAGAGTGACACTCGTCACTTGTGTTGCCGTGTGTGTGTGTGTGTGTTTTAGAGGTCAGCCCTTGATGTATGTTACCTGGGCGCGGGATTGGCGGCCCAGCTTCGCGGCTTACCCGGCTGGCGACCACCGGCCGCCCCAGGTCCGCCTCAGCCCGAGTTTGGTGGTTGGTGGTGGCATCCGCCGCATCCTCAATATAGCAACATCAGCCAGCTCGACAGTTCCGCCGGCGCTTAAAACGAATCGTTGGGCTCCTGCTGGTTGCGCAGGTAGTTCGCCCGATTAAAGTCCATACAAATAGGTGCACATCGGCAAGCAAGTGAGCAAGCAAGCAAGCAAACAAACGATCGAACAAAAAGGAGCAAACTTACGCCGCCCGATGAAAGGGAAACACAGCCGTGGCACCTATATGAAGGTGGGCGAGCCTTTAATTTAATATATAATCCTCTTGTTGTTGTTGTTCTCGGTCTCCTCCATTCATCCAAAGGTGTCACCAACCAGCCAGCCAGTCAGAGGCCGCCGATCACGTCCAAGTTCGACACAATGAAGGCTAGCCAGCCAGCCAGCCAGCCAGCCGCCGCGGCTGTTCGCCTCGATGGAGGCCGCCAATTCCATGATCCTAATTAAACTGGCAAAAATTGGCCCGCCTGGCCTGTCTCGAGCCAACAGAAGAGCCTGCCCGACTTTTCAGAGCTATCGCCACTTGATGGATGCTCACTGAGGCCGCTCTGGCCAATCCTTTCTCCCTTTCATTCATTCATTCATTCATCTGCTAGCCTCTCATCAAACTCCTCCTCTTTTCTATCAACTGTCAGTATGACACAGCCAACATTTGCTGGCCGGACCAATTGAGGTGCTAATCTAATTAAAAGGTTGCCAGAACGACGACAACAACTACTACTATCAACAAGACAACAGGTTGCTCAATTCTGGCCTTTATTTGAGACTTGCTGACGCTGGTCAGTGGCGCTAGCACTAATCGGAAGGGGCGACTCGATTGTTAGAATGCCATCTGCCGACAAACACGACTTAATGAGCTCCGGCTGGGTTCCTCAGGCAGTAGAAACTCCTTGTTGTATTCGCTAAATAGGCTTCTATTTGCGCTGCTCTCTGGCGTCTCGCGTGGACCTGCAGCTTATTGTCAATAGTCTTGACGATTATTTGCTCCGGCTCGTAGGCCGAGACGTCGAAGCGTAGCTTGAGCACTTTGTTGCCATCGTCGGTCGAGCTCTTAATTAGAGGCGAGTTGGTGGCCACAAACTCGTCCAACCAACGACTTGGAGGCCCGACTCCTCTGAACGATGCCCGTCGCCTTCATTGTTGTCAGTCGTTGTCCTGGTCGAGGACTTTGAGCTCGAAATGGTGCGGCTTGTCCTCTTGTTACTGCTACTGGTCATACTGGTACTGGTCATCGATGAGATGAGCTGCGAACGAAACCTCGCCATCTCTGACTCCATCTTGCGCATCTCCTCCTCGAACCTGCCACGAATGGAGTCAAACTCCTCCTCGATGAGACTGTTCTCTGACCTAAGAACTGGCACTTTCCTTTCCTGCTCCCGTTCCATGTTTGGCTATTGTTTCCAAGTTAATATCTATTGATTTGGTGTCCCCGGCGAAACACAACGTCTCGACACTTCAACGATCCTCTCTAACGAGATTGATCGGCCCACCGACGCCCATCTCAGTGGAATGTGGCTCGGAACATTTAAAAAATCCGCATATATTTGTTACATTTCCTAGCCAGAATGAACTAGTCTCAAAGTGTACCCGGAGAAATCGAGAATTGCTCGACACGGCTTGGTGGAATCACGGCGCCGTCGGTCTCGAGGCGGCTGAGTCGTCGTGCTACAGTCGGATGTAATTATAAACGTCCACTACACACCACTTATGTTTTGTCCTTCAACTATACTAACATTACATGAGACACCCCACACTTACTGCATGCATAAGTGTAACCATGAGCCCCATCAAGAGACCCCATTTGTATGGAATGGAAAAGAATGGCTCTTCTCAGGAAGGGTGGGGACGAGGTACAGGCATTCTTCTTCTCGCTGCTATCTGACAAACACTCCATCTACTATGTGGATGCCTACAATCTGTTACGAGAATGTTCCTGCCAACATCTTTTTGTTGTAAATCCTGTCCAATTAATAATCCAGCCAGGCTAGAGTTTAGGTCCTCTTTTTCGGAATATATTCTGTTGCCCCCAAAGGCAAGAATGAAATTGATTTCATTGTGGCCCTACTACTCCTTAAGTCGGCACGCCCAACATATTCAATGTTTACATTACACGGAAGTCTCCGGGATCGCGACGGACCCATTGACTTGAGGCCTACTGTATCTTCGGATGGGCCACATCAGGTCAGAACATTACATCAGTAGTCCGGCCCTGAAAACGGAATTATCCGGGTAGACGTCGTTTTTGTTGATAGCCTACAGTCTTTCCTCCGGAGGCGCCTTAATTTTGGCAATTTTCTCCAGGGAACAAGCCTAACAACACAGGCACGTGGGCGCGGACGTTCACTTTCAGAGGCCGCGCGGCCGCGGCTGCGACAACATCCAACGGATTGTGTCGCAATTCGATGAAAAATAACGAAAAATATCGATAAACAAAGCTCAAGGTTTTATTATCATCTCAAATGACTTTGTATTAATATCAACCCACTGAAACATACCACTCTAGGCCGGAATGGGCCTCACCCGAGCCCCAAACAGCGTGCGAGTTATTATTGAATCTATTTATCCAATTACCAGGAATTGTTCGTTGTATGGTCTCTTACACTAGCCACCCGAATTAATCTAATCACCGTCATCATCACCACCACCATGTCCAAAGGTCAATGGCACTTGGAGAATATTACTAAATATAGTTCAATACCAACATCGATATGGATAACTTTGATGTTTGTGTTGTCACTTTATATGTGGCCAAATCACAGACAGAGGTAAGAAGAACTTGAGTGTCAATTCAATTCTGTCACTACGAAGCCGACCTACTCCCCCTCATGAGCGCCCCTCCTCTTAGTGATATCTACAAATCTAATATTCGCCAACTGACTTGATTCATTATCTTGCTCTTATGACAACCTCTACCAACATACACACATAATAATCCCATCTGAAGCAGACTGGCTCCAGCAACTATACTGAGAAGACTGATTAGTATTTGTATCTCAACATGTGTCAGTATATTTATTGTATACTTTTACAGTCGTTACCATTCGGACAAATCCTGGATACAGCTGATCCTGTCGTTTCGTTTGAGGAAACTCAAGATCAAAGGATGTGGTCTGGCCTCTGATTATAACGGCAACCATCTTTATGGGTCCCATCGTGGACGAGCTCTTGAATAGGCGCTGGTTTAGTAGAGCAAACGCGCCGACCATCTGGAGAAATCGACCCAATATTTGGACATTTCTTAGGAATTGGCTTATTGGTCCTCTCATTGAAGAGATAGTGTTCAGGTGTATCAATTGTACGTTGTTATCAAATGACTTTCCGACCCATTATAATGTGATCATATCGGGCCTTCTATTCGGGGCCGCCCACTTTCACCCGCAAATAATGCAACACGTCTTCCTGGATATGGAACGTCAGTTATTGATCGATTCACTGATTCAGTTCTTATATACATCTGCCTTTGGAATGTATGTCGCAAGTATATTCATGAAAACGAGATCCCTTTGGCCGGCCACGGCCGTCCATATTCTGCAATGCCATGGGTCTGCCGTCGGGCGACATAATGCGAACAAAATGGTTGAAGTTGATCACAACTCAGGCATCGCCGCTTGGTTGTTACTCTACACCAACTTTCTAATGGGAGAGGCCTAGCTCGTTCAACCTTTTGATGTTGGTTATACCAAGAGAATAGTTTTAAATAAACAGTTGACAATAGTGGTAAGACTGGCATCAAAAGATACCAGACGACACTAAGAGGTGAGTTCACCTATCCAGACAAGGAAAGATGCATGCCAACTCCATCGATGAGCGGCCTTGGCAATAGCCATCAATCTAATATTTGTGTATTCAAAGGCAAAAATCATTTCTCTTGCATTTCTTCACCATCGCTCGTTGGGTCGACATGTGGCCCAGTCAAAGGCTCTTGAGATGTCCAATAATTGACCGTATAATAAGCCATAGAGTGTGTACGATTGAATAAGCATATAAAGAGATTACTTTAATGTGACATATGACTAATGTTGGCGGTCCACTTTGATCGAGGCTGGTGGTCTGACCGACTTATGGCCTCCACTTGACTTCAGGGATGTGCTAGTTATGAATGAAGCCTGATTTTTGTCTCATACGGAGAGCCTACCAGAGTCTTTGAAGAGAAGTGCTTTGGTGGGGATCTTGGGAGACCAGCCTCGATCTCTCTACGTATCCTGTTCAAGTAATCATCGACATTGTCGCGGTTGATGTGGCCTTCCCAGTGGCGAGATCCGGGTGCAAGTCGCTGTCCATCCTCTATCGAGCCAACTAATGGCTGAACCTCACCTGTTGAGGCTCCACAAAGGAGTCCTAGTAAGACAATGGCAATGAATATGAGGGAGCTTGAAATATGCATTCTTGATTTACTGATGACTAGTCAATAACTAGTAGTCCTACTCGAGAAGGTTGAAGTAAATACTGCAAACAAACTGAAAACAACTGTAATTTTCCATATATGAGAACCACTTGTTGGAGATATCAGAATTACCTATGACTCAGCTCTGAATGGAGGTGATGTATGCCAAGCCGAGGATTCAATTGGGACCACAACTGTTGTTTTTATCTACACGCCCGCAAGTTGCGTAGTTTTTACCTAAGAATTTATTTATAACAGAAGATTCCTTCATAGTTGTTGTTTTTCAAATTTATATTAATTATTATCATCATGTAACATGGCCACAGAAGTGTCTAGTCTCTGCTCATTTATACTCTATAATAAACCTTTATATGCATCTTCGATGAATTTGCTCTATACGACTAATGACTTATATTGTATTGCTGATGATGAATTGTTGATAAAAATAATACTGCCTTATTTAACATCTCACAACTAATTGATTGTATTTCATATTGCCTCCATTAAAAAAATTGAGGGACTTGGAATGTTCATGGGGTATGTCCTATTAGTTGATTGGTCTGGAGCGAGTTTATAACTTTAGTTTAACGCAAATCTCAACGATGAAGTAACTAATTAGCTTCAGTACGACGATGGTCAGGAACAAATAGCCGATTGTGGGTCCCAGCTGGTCGTCGGTCAACATCATGTCCTTCATGGTGAACGGCTCCACGTCGTCACAGCTCTGAATGCTGTACCCAAAGGCGTTGGCCCTCGTCAAAAGAGTGGCCAATTTATCAAAGAAGATGCCCTGTTTAACGGGTCTCTCCTGTTCCTCCTCTTCACCGATGGTGGTGGTGGTGGTGGCGGCTGTTGTTGTTGTGGTGGCGGTTGGTTTTGATCTGCCACTTGTTGCGGCGGCGCGTCGAGCTCGTCTATCTGCTGGAGACGAGGGGTCTGTGTCCGTCGGCGGCTGGTCAGCCGAGTCGATTTCGGGCGCCAAAGTGGTGATGGAGTCCACAACCTTGCTGATACTTCTGTTGTTTCCCAAAACGTTCGTCTCGTCCGCCGCCTCAGTCGAGTTGGTGGCACCTTCGGGTCCGGGCACGTACGAGTTGATGTAGTAGTCGGTGAGGGACATTATCTGGGCAGGAATGCCGATGATGCGCGGCGTGCCTCCTGCAGGAATCAGCGCCGGATCGCATGGACACATGCCGAAGCCGTAGCGGGTTATAATGAGCGCTTCAACGGAATGTTTAAAATAGGAAAACTTTGCAAAGTGTTGCAACACGTAGGGCACCTCTCGGATTCTAATTAGGAAACCCGAAAGCAAGATAAATGGCACCGTCGAGACACTGGCCGCGAACACTGCAGTTTGCATGCTGTTCATACAGATGGCCCCAAAGATCAGTCCCTTCGCCTCGGCTATCATCACCACCAGGATGAGAATCAACGACTGTACCATGTAGCGCCACTCCAGATGGGACGACGGCTGCCCCGTCATCAGGTAGATGATTCCCTACACTTATGGGGGCAAAATGAGCGCCATAGGGATCTCGGCAAACATCTTTCCGATGATGAAGGCCGCCAGCGAGTACCAGCCGTTACGGATCTCCTTGATGAGTACGTGCATGATCAAAGGGAATGAGATGGCCGTGAAGGCCAACATACACAACCCAAACGCGTAGTAGACCATAAAATGGAGGCCAACATTCTGGAATTGAATCCTAATGTCGTCGTGTTTCTCTTGGATCTCCTCCACGCCCATGCTGGCGTATTCGAGCAAATTAATCTCGGGCTTATAGAATGGACACCCGTTTGGAATGCCCATATTTGGTCCATAAATGATGGCCACCACCAGAGGAATGAAGATGTGGGCGCCACGCGAATGGTACACAGTAGCGGGTCTCGGGTGTTGGATAGGAAGCATCTCTTGGACATGAGATTGACGTGGCGCCAAAAGACGCCGTCGCTGTTCTTGCCGCTCCTGGGCGTCATGACACGAGAATCAATGTCGCGCACGCCGCCTGTTGATTCGCGTTGTTTGTTTCCCCGATGACAGATCAACGTCTACGTAGTTGTTCTTGCTGCCCTCCAGTGGATATAATGTTATTGTAGAGCCGTCTTTCATGTTCGTCGACGACGACTTATTGCTATAGAGAGTTTGCTGGCTGCCAATGAGATTATCGTCACTGTCATAGGACCTAAATGTGTACTGGTGTTTGGTGGAGGCCCTGAAGCGCTTGCGCTGGTTCTCCACCAGCATCTCGATGGGCTTTCGGCCATACTCCTCGCTGGCCACCTCCACCATGAACGAGGCCGGATTGTAGCCGACGGTGGGCATGGACGTGCCACTGTGCTTGTTGATCACCTCCTCCATCTCGCCGGGGCCGCCCTGGAACAGCGTCTGACCGCCGACGGCCATCACATACACCGAATGGAACAGATCCAGTACCTCGCGATGCGGCTGATGGATGGTCAGAATGATGGACATGGGATTGACGAGATTGTGTGCCTTCGAGGCCTCCACCAGGTCGCGCAACACCTTGACGGTTCTGTAGCAGGTCAGCGAGTCGAGGCCCGACGTGGGCTCGTCCAGAACCAGAATGTCGGGCGACGAGAGCATCTCTTGGGCAATGGAGACGCGCTTGTATTGGCCGCCACTGAGTTTGTTGATACGAGTCTGACGGCAGCGCTGTAGGCCGAGCAACTCGATCACTCGCTCGATGTTCCGGTCGTGATTGAAGTCGTCCTCGGTGTTCTTGAGACGCGACGCGAACCACAGCGCCTCCTCTGTGGTCAGGTAACCAATCAGATAGTCGCTTTGCGGTATAGTACAAACAGTCAGATGTTTCTTTGACGGCGCACCTGTCACCTTAATGGAGCCCTGGATCATTGTCCGGTACTTGCCAAAGAGACTGTTCAATAGGGATGTCTTGCCGGCGCCACTGGGCCCCAGGACGGCCGTGATTTCGCCCGACTTGATGCGCCCATCGACGCCCTTCAGAATCAGCTTTGGTTTCTCCACTTGCGCCTCTTGGCCTTTGGCTTGTTGGCCGCCGCCGCCGCCTCCAAGCAACATGTTCGAGAGACTATACTTCTGGTACCACTTCTTTTGGAACCCAAACTGAGGTCGGCCCACTCGATCTGGAACTGGTCCTCGTCGGTGTACAGGCGCCGGACAGACTCTCGCGGTTTCCCTCTGAACAGAGCCATCAGTGGCGACCTGCGCGGCGTTCGAGGCGACTTGCCTGTTCCGACGCAGTCGATGGCCAGCATCGACACAGAGACATTGTCGGCGTCATTTGGGTCATTCGGCGATAATGAATTGTTTACATTGCTAGATGGGTTGTTCAGGTGGTTTTGTTGTTGTTGTTGGTGGTGGTGCTGCTGCCGCTGTTGGCGGTTGGTTGTGTTGTTTGTGGTACCCTTCTGGAGTTGGGCGCCAGTGGCCGACGACTGGCTGCGGCGGCCTTGCGTTGTTGGCCGGCGCCGGGCGGCGTCGTGGACTGTGGCGCCTCCGCCTGCTGGTCGGTGGTTGTCGTATTGTTGATGGCTGTGCTTGTTGTTCTAGTATTGGTTTCAGTTGTTTGCTGCTGCTGCTGCTGCTCTTGACTCGTGTCAGTGTTCACTATTTCGATGGCCACCGTATGGCTGCCACTTGTTTTGCTGGTTGTGTTTGTCATCTTGCTTTGGACTTGCGGTTTCTGCTGTTGCTGTTGCTGTTGCTGTTGCTGTTGCTGTTGCTGTTGCTGCTGCTGCTGGTATTGTGTCGATTTGTTACTATTAAAATTGTTTGCTACTTCATTTGGCGCCACTTCGGGCGCGTCAACGAACTCGTCGTTGGACACTGAGTGGCCGTCGCCGACGTCCACCTCGTCGAACACGAACACTGGGTTTTGCTGCCCATTCTGTTGCTGGCTGTTGGCGGCGGCCGCCGTCCCCGATTCGCCCACCTGCTTGGAAGCCGGTCAAGGTGGCCATCTCTGTCACTGTTCAATTGCCCAATTTCCTAATCGAAATGATACTGATTGTTTCTGCTTCGGCAATTGCGCACATGTGCACAAAGCAATAGGCTGTTGTATGGAACTTGTTGATTGATCTTAGATGAGTATTGTCGAGTGATCGAATAAAACTTGATTCAGTTTGCTATGTCTCGAATCTAAAATAAGACTGACGCTTTTGTTGTTCGTCTTCGTCTATTGTCTCTCAGTCGCTTCCTGATTTATTCTCTCCCGGAACAGATATATTAATGATGATGATGATGATGATATTTTCCAATAAAAAATAATAAATAAGATGGACGAAAAGAACCACAACAACAACAAAAAGACCTAACTCGACGTGAACTTGAACTACTAATTCGATTGGTTCTTCCCGTTGGAGTCGTCGTATTTGTCTTCGCTTAGATTTCTAAGGGTCTGTACTTGACGAGGCTGACGAACCGACGAATCCCGCCAACTATTACTTCAATAATCACAGACTAGCGGCGGCGAAAGTGGCCGAATGGGGGAGTGAACTTGAAAGCTCCACCTGAACTATTGGCTTGATGGCTGGTTTCCTCCGTCTCTAACTCTGTCTCTCATTCGCCTCAACCTCGACCTGACACTGGCAAATAAAGCAAGATGCGCTTCCACTTAGGTGCTTGTTGTGTTTGTATTTGCTATGATTGATATTGCCGAATAGATGATTTTTTCCCAAAAGGTTACACCATAACACCAGCCCCAAATAAATAACGTTGGCTGTGTCGTTGATTGTTTGTATTTATGTGGTTGTGGTGGTTGTTGTTGTTGTATTTGCCAACAATCTGGTTGTGTCGATTTGTTTTGCTCGGCGCGTCTCGTCTACGGAGCTACGAAGAAAAGCATACATAAACAGAGAGAGAGAGAAAGAACGAGAGGAACGAACGCACACCTGAAGATTGCCGTTGTCGTTCTGCTCGGCTTGGTATTCTCAAGTGAGAGCCACCACCAGCACCAACACCAACTCTAACACCAGCAGACAACAACAGGTAGTGGTGGAAGTGGCTTTTGATATCATTGGCTTCGCTAAATACTGGCCGCCCGAGCCGGCGGCGCGCAGACACGCTCGCTCGTTCGCGAAGCTTTTCCGATATCTCTTCGTCGTCGTCGTCGTCGTCGTCGACTTGAGAGGAAAGAGCAAGACTTGCCGCCTTCTCCGGCCGAAGAAACGATTCAGATCTTCGTCGTCGTCGTCGGCGCAGACCTTTTTAACTAGCGAAAACACACACTTGTTGCCTGTAATGTGCTCGCTTTGCACTTGAACTAACAAGCAACGCGCAAGCACTACACAAAGCGAGAGAAGAATCCACTTGTTGGTCCCGTGTCTGTCTTGAGGCTTTCCCCTCTCTCTTTCAACGTGCATCAGTTAATGAAGTGGCGCCGCCGCCTCTGAAGCTGCTGCTCGACAAAACAACCCGGCGCCGAAATCACCCAAACTGATTTCAGCTAAACAATCAAGATGATGCCGCTACTAGTTATGTACTCTCATAACACCTGAGTCGCCACGCCACGCCCCGTCCGGAACTGACGACTTTCGCCTAATCGTCGCTACCGCCGCCGCCAGTGTTTTGCTCGTCGGCGGCTGATTAATAAATAGGCGTACAGGTGAAAGGATGATAGCAGCGCGAACGAGCTCACAAAATAACTGTCAGATGATATCAGACGAGAGCTAACTGGAAAATGCGATTATCATCGTCATTTATTAGTTATGATTTGTTTTGGTAATATCACCGGCAGTTGGTTTGGATGTTGGCGAGAAAGAAAAACCCTACACGAACAGTCCATTGCGGGATTTGATGGCAGCCATAAGCACCTTTTAAGGGGTCGGCTTCAATTGATGCAATAGTGCATAATGTTCGAGGAGGAGGACGACGAAGACGATCCTCACAAAGTTCACGGCTTATCTTCGGTATTCTGTCTCGAGACTAGATTATCTAACCAACTGACTCGATCTGGCTAATGATAGTGGCCGTGAATGATGATCATCATCTCACAAGTCGTTGAATGCGTGCGCGTGCCTATCGGCGGCGAGTTTATGGCGCAACAACGACGACCTGTGGCCTTGCCTGCCGATCGGCGCCACCAACATCTCCCATTTGCGCAAACTATCAATGCAAGACTCTTCTCTCAGGTGGCCGAAGACAACTGTCGGATCTGCGGGCGGCGGCGGCGACATTAAAACACGCGCGCCGATGCAGAGAATAAGCATCCAACACATGCCGTCAGTGCTACGAGAAGAAGAAGAGGACGATTCACCTGAAGCTTTTTCGTGATAAATTAAAACGAACCACCAAAACAACAACAACGAGAGACTTTATCTTCATCATTATTATGCCTCCTGGCCCAATCAAGTAGCGAACATCAACCACAAGCAGCGACGGATCTGTGACGATAAATTTTACACTTGCCATTTAGCTGTTGCTCGGGCTTACAATGCCCAAAATAAACAACAACAACAACAACAACAACAACGACGACACCAACAAGATCCACGAAACAGGTAAAACATCTGCATCATCTCTACCTCCTCAGTGAACTCTAGCCAAGCTTCTTCTTCTCCTCCTCCCAGCTAATCAACATTTTAGCCCAAACGGGTGATAGACATCGAAATGGATAACATTAACGCAACAACTGATAGAAGATGGAGTTGAGGCAGCGCCGCCAGTAGTAGCAGCACCAGCTACGACAGCCGAAAGGAATGATACATCTCACTGGCTATGGGAGAGTGCAATTCAGGTGGGAGAAGTTTCAAGATTCAACATCAACGTGCCTAATTTCTCCTCTTGCAAGATCTCATCTGTCTAGTAGTAGGAGGCAGTGTTTCCTAGAGAGAGAGGCATAGATAGAAAGACAGAGAAAGAAGCAACAAGAAAAGGTAAAACTCTAACGAGCTCGTCGTCGTCGTCAGTGGCGGCAGCGTCCAACTACAACTTGCTACGTCGACCACCAAGGAATACTACGACAACGAGAGGAGGCTTTCACCAGATAACGAGCCTTCTCGTATCTCTGTTTCACCTCAGACGCTCTCTATGTATGCATATATTTGTTTGCCTGCCGCTTGCCTCATAACCAAACAGTCGGCATTAGGTAAGCTCCGGGTTAGTCGTCGTCGTCTCTTCCAGGTTGTCTTGCCGGCAAGGGACATTATTTAGTTGGAGCAGCTGCCGCTGTTGTCGCCGGCGACGGTCTCGTGCATGTTGCTGGGGTGTGGAACTCTTGCGAGACAGGTAAATTGATTAAGAAGAGAAAGAAACACTTGTGCGATTGCTTCATTCGGTGGGCTTTGGTGGTGTTGTTGACTACGACGACGACGGGGGAGACGACGTTGTTGTCGTTATGTTAGTCATAGTGTGCATGTGTAGAGGCTGAGGATGGTTAACATTTAATCAATTTGACTTTGCACTGACTGCAATCCTGTCAATTACCCAAACTATTTGCAGTCGTGTAATGCACGGCCCCAAAGGCTGCCCATGTCTGTCACGCTCATCTGTTACGTTTGGTCGATAAACAATTTGAATCAAATCAATTTGGCGAGCTGCACATCGCTCGCGCTAATAATATCATTTGGGTGTCAATATTTGACATGTCACACAAATATTGATCACAACAACCGATCGGCGTGGACGTGATTGGCTGAACAACTTGATATACACGCCTTGGAATGATCTGTGATAAGAGCCAGCCAAGTGCGTGCTTTACACATGAATGATATGGATGATGAGTCACCTCGAGATGGAGGAGCAACAAAACCGGTTAATTCACAAAGCCGCTAATTCATTGTCTTACTCATCATTCTTGGCCTGTAGTTTACGTTGTATTGCACATGGTCTTGTTAGTCTTCCTCCACCTCCACCTGTTTGGCGGTGGCGGCGACAAGTATTTGGTGCGCGACAACTAGCTATTATCTGGCCGTCTCTCATCTCGTCTGGCCAATAATGTTCACGACAGCTAACCGATCACTGTCATCTTCACTGGCAAAACAACTCAGGCACCGATGATTGAATCTATTGGCTAGTGTGATTTATATTACATCGTCGTTGTACTCCCTCCTTCTCCTCCTCTTCGTGTGTGTCTTGTCTAGAATTTTCATCGGCATCTCTTCAGCTCTTCTATGGGTCAATGAATGGGGGCTGAGATCAGATGAGTCCCAGTCAAACAAATGTCAAAACAGAGGTCACAACCGCTCGTTGACACACTCAAAGGTGGTCTGTCTGTACAGTCTGGCTATCGATAATCGGTTATGTTTAGCTCAAACCAATGAGGATATTGGTTGTAGTCTCTCTTCTCCATCATTAACGTAGGTTTTTGCCCTGCTTGTTGTTGTTGTTGTGTTTTTGCTTGTAAATCCCTCTGTTTCAACATGAGACAGGTAGATGTTCATTTTATATCTAGTTCTTAACCAGTCAAGATCAAATCTGAATATAACAAATCTAATTCGACCAACCTAGAACAACATCCAACCTTGCTGAGAAACCACTGAAGGAAGTCAATAATTGTTATCATCATAATCCACAAGAATATCGTCGGACTAAAACCATTCATCATCAAAATGAATTTCCGCTATATGGCAAGTGTTTTCTTGACGGCCTTGCTGATCATCCTGTCGGTGGGCCAACAACAATCAGAGGCCAGAGTGAGCAAGAAATTTCTCAAGGGTTTCTTGCTAGGCGCCTACATGGCCAAACATCATGAGCCGATAGTGATCCACATGGAGAAGTCTAAACATGGCTGATCAGGGCAAAATTCGTCAATATTTATCGATTTACTAATAATAATCAGAACAATAACAATAAGTGGAAAAATGGAACTCATCCTAAACTCATTTGTACTCCAAATCCTCTCAGCTCCGAATCTCAAACAAACACTCAACCAGTATTTATGGAACACCAATTCTCAAATGTACAATATAATTTAATAAATAAGCATTACCCATAATATTGGGAGGAATTTATAGAGTCTTGATCATCTGGACTTGAAATTTGATTAGTCATCTTTGTGGCGGAGTTTGAGGTATGTTAGCTGGACGCCAGAGTTTCTGATAATTTGGTAGTATCTTTCTTAAAAGTCCAACTGAGATGTATGCGAGCTTGTGGGTAGTTCTGGCACGATTCTTCTATTCATATTTTGGCCTGATATCACAGTGTTAGGTGCAAGTGTCTCCTTTAGATGACCAGAGTCTGGTTGATCCTCGCACACTATTCGACAACCTGAACCTATTATACAGTTGTTGGTTAATTCAATGTTCTGCCCAACCATAGACTTACACTCCAGCAAGTTGTTGTTGCCAATTTTGACTGCCTCACAATATGAATCCACCTCGAAAACATTGTGGTCGCCGATTATCAATGGCTCGGCTCTATTGTTGATTATATTCGCACGTTCCTCTATCAGATTGTTTTCACCGATGATGATTGGTCCAGCTCGGGCGATAATACTAGCTGTCGGGTGGACAACACAGTCGGGTCCGATCGTTATGGTGCCTAATATGGTAGTTTTCTCTCGGCAGATTATTGTTGAGGGTGGACATTTAAGTTTCGCGAAATTTTCCGGGTTATTTGGATGTATTGATGTGGCCATGACGATTTCGATCGTTAATTTGAAGATAATAGAGGTGAATAGATCTTCGATAGAATTATTATCAAAACAAATTGACTGTGCAGAAACAAAAACACGCGCATGGCAAATTCTGCACTTCATGCTGGGATACCTGCAACTTCGTTTGCGGTATTGTAATTTGGATATCTGGTCCATTCCTGCCGTACAAATATTGGCAGGACAGCCGCTCGCTCAAATTCGCCGCGTGAGATACATTTGTGGATATCTTTCTTATAGTAAATCACAACATTCCCTTATTTTTCATGTCGGTGTGCTCGCCGATGACAAAATCCGTGAGTATCTTATTATCCTTCCATATTATCTAATAATTCCTTATATTAGTAAACCCCTGATCAATGACCAGGTATGGCACCAAAGAGGAGGAGGACAAGAACTGATGCACTGAGATCCATTTGTAAGAAGAGGATTGAAGCATTAGAACAATCGAGTCATTGTCTACCGAGGCCAAATTTAGTCTTACGGAGAAACAGCAACTCTTGAGGCTTACAATAGACATGGGTTTCAGATATTCCAAGACTTCAAGTTGTTACAAGAATATATTCCAGATCGGCGCGAAAGTGATCTCAAAGGTCTGGTGGCTAGACTTCAAAACCATCAGAGAGAGACGAAGACAACCTCGATGGGTGGCAAAAACTATGTCAAAGTCTAGCTAGTAATTATTCTCGAAATAGGCAGGTTTGTTTAGATAATGCGCTGAGTGATGCCCCTCATTGATGGTCGAAGAGAGACACTGGGAGATACAAATGCTTCCCAAGAACACAATGATATCGACACCAGCCAACCCAATTATCCGGAATTACTTAAAAGTTTCGCCCAAATGTTATCAGGTAGATGCCCAGATAATATGACACCTGCCAATGCTAAAGTATCTCAGATGTTATTCCGGCATATCAATCATCTTGTTGACTCCTTGGATCTCACATCGACAAACCTTTCGAAACTTGCAGATGGCTCTTGGTTCGGACTGGCCTCGGAAGAACGTCGCAATATGCAAGATATGGCTTTGAAGGGCTTGAGGGAATTCAACAGGCTTGAAATAACTGTACGCGACATAGAAAAGAACAAAACCTGGAGCTATTGTGTTTGGAAATGCCAAAGTTGAAACGTATCACAGAGATGGTGAACCCGTTGAATGTATCATGGTCATTATTAGGCAACTGATTCGTCAACTAAATCAAGAAAGAAGTTTTGGCCCATATTCATGATCAGCTAAGAAAAGGACGAGGTAAAGGGATTTAAGTGGAGTGGGCAGGACATTGGCCTTACTGGCCTATGAGCAACCCGACAAAGAGTTTATACGGAAATTTATTACAAACCTCACATAGACTCCAATTGGCTGGGAAAGATCCACCTGAATCCCTAGCGAGATCAAATAAATTGAAAATAAGCCCATTGTTGAGTCAGTCAATCCCATATTTGTTCTCATCAACGGTTGCAGAGTATCAAATCTATGTTACAATGATCTGAATTTCTCTTCGAATTTTTGTGCTCCTTACTAATTCAACTGCATCAACGACGTCGGAAATCCCACTGTCGTCAGATTGATGGCCAACGTTTGAGCCACTGCTGGGGTGTCGCTCGATCGTGATTCCTCTTCACTATTTTCGTTGTCTATGGGTGTCTTGGGGATACAAGTTCGGTGTGAACACGTGGAGTAGTGAGATCATCACTATCTGAGCCATAATAGCCGGCGGGCACATGGTTAGTGCCGTTTGTTGACGGCTCTTTTGGGAAATCAATTAAATTCTTTCTGGTACCTCCATGATATCTGTGACGGGTAATGAATGCGGGTTAGTGTTTAGATTCGTTTGAAGAACTATTCAGGGGTTGTTACTACAGAGTCGTATACAAAAGTCCGTTTGACGACAACAACTTAAGCCAAATTGATGTGTCTAGACAGTCGTACATAGCTTCCGAGTTGATTATTAATATTCGACCAAGGGAACGCCAGCTCAGTATGGTTAATTCGCCAAGCCAGAGCATATGGTCGCGTAAACTACAATAACTTTTACTTTAACGTACCTATTGATGATTTGGAGGATCGATGTTGCATGTAAATGAATCACTAATGAGTAGTTTAATAAATTTATAGTTACTGGTATTGTTACGCTAACAATTTGTCTTAACGGAACATCCACCTGAATCCTCCCAAGATGATGTGTACTGAGAGAACTCCGATTATATTATAGATTATTTGCCTACCGAGTTCTGTTTGTCGTTCCTCTTCAAGTAATTTGACTCGATTGTGTAAGTGTCTCACTTGCCTAGCTATACTGACTGGATCGCCACTCTGAAAGCTGTTCATGTTTTCATAAAGGTGTCGTTGGGTGTTTTGTACATACTATCTTCAGCTAGATATGCAACGTTGGCGCCACTCATCGATGTGTCCCTCATGAAACGTCGTCGTTCCTCTTCACTGATATCGTTGGCAGTGAGTGTCTTGGGTGGTGACATAAGATTGATGGCTGGTTCGGTGCGAACACGTGGAGCAGTGAGATCATCATCATCGTAATCATCATCACTATCTGAGCCATAATAGCCGGCGGGCACATGGTTAGTGCCGTTTGTTGACGGCTCTTTTGGGAAATCAATTAAAATTCTTTCTGGTACCTCCATGATATCTGTGACGGGTAATGAATGCGGGTTAGTGTTTAGATTCGTTTGAAGAACTATTCAGGGGTTGTTACTACAGAGTCGTATACAAAAGTCCGTTTGACGACAACAACTTAAGCCAAATTGATGTGTCTAGACAGTCGTACATAGCTTCCGAGTTGATTATTAATATTCGACCAAGGGAACGCCAGCCCAGTATGGTTAATTCGCCAAGCCAGAGCAAATGGTCGCGTAAACTACAATAACTTTTACTTCAACTTACCTATTGATGATTGAGAGTGATCGATGTTCTGAAATAAGTGGTGATATTTATATCATTTCGGGAAGAGATGGATAAATTTTATGGTTCCTCCGAGTGCGACGCTGGATTTCGCCCAAATTCGCTCGACTCCATGGCGCGTGTTGCTTGTGCGTTTGCGCGCCATGTTCAAATTTTCGGCGCCAACCTGAAGGTCTTGTCGCGATTTGCCAGATGTGGTTGCTATTTGGTTGTTGACTGTATCATTAAGAACATCGAGGAGTTTGTTAAATCGTGCCAATCATGAATTTTTATTATTTCCTATCATTACAATCATTAAGAGGCTTTTTCTTGGTAAAATAATTCGCTATACTATTCTTAGGTGGGGTTGTTTCGGTACGGTTTGAGGTGATCCACTGTTGTTCGCTTAGAACCTGTTGAAAGTTTTTGATGAGGCTTGTCGGTTTGCGGAGTAGATCGAGAAGGTGGGACATTAGCTTTTGATTTGATCCCGAATCATCAGATCTAATCATTTGTTTATCTCTAACAGCCTGCTTGAATTTGGCGCTAAGGCTTGCTGGTACATACTCATCGATTATGTCCAACGAATACGAAAGCAATGTAGCTCGGGATGCCTGCCCGCCGAGCTGCTCCTTCAGTACTCCCATAACTCGTTCATGCTTCTTGACCAACCACTTGATCGTATTCGATTCACTAAATCTACAAACAGTTCTCCATCTAGGTCTTTTTGTATCACAGATGCTTTGCCAGTTGATATAAGGCGTCAAGGCGTAATCGAGCCGACTCACAGAGTTGCCGGATTGCTCTTGGGACGAGCTGAATTCTTGACAAATATCATTTAGGGTCTGTATTGTTCGTTGGCTAATTTCATGAGTTGCGCCACAAATATATACAGTGGGTCGATTTTTGTCAACATATTAAAATGTCCATTCTGGCACAGGGAGTTGTCCACAAACCAGGATCTGAATTGGTCCTTATACTGGACAACTTCGTATAGTGCCAGATTGTGTCCTCATCGTAGAAAAAGTGTTGTGGTTGTCCGTCTCTTGGCCTGGGCAATATAATTTGTGAAAGTTTACTGCACTCCTCGGGGCAATGAGTACGTCCATGGTTAGCCTGAAGTTTATTTCATTACTAATACACTCTAATATGATGATATGACAGGAACAATAGGTGAGTTCTGTATTGAGGAGATGGAGTTAAGTTTTATTTACATGTATTTTCGCCGCCACCTGCGTGTTGTTTTCGGTGGCGGCGAACGCGCGGCATCGCGTTACTTTGGTGCCGGCGGCGACCATATTGTTTTAAATTACTTTCGACTAATGTAAATGTACTCAACATCATATCGCAGAGACTCAATTAGTTCGAGCAGAAGTACATGTAATAATCAACAAGCTGGTAGCAACAAGTATCCAGTCATGATGGGAGGCGCCGCTGGATTCAATTTGACGCATCCGACGAGTGCAATCTACTCACAAGCGACAATCAACAGGCCCAACAATCCAGTCAATCATTACTGAGAAGGTATGAGCCACCATCGGCGGCTCGGTTGTGGCGCAAAACAAGTCGACGGCGACCTGATGAGGTAATTTATGAGCCATCATGTCGCTGTCGCCGTTGCTGATAATGTTTTGGAAGTGTTGCTTTGAACGAGATAGCAACTAATTGCGTCAATCGCGAGTCCATATTGGACTTAGTGGTGGTCGGGAAGCTAGCCTAGCTTTAGCTTTGCCTATCTAACGGGTCTAGCAAAACTAACATGTTCGCATTTTATTTGTTATTTACTTTTGCAGATGAGCCACGGAACAGAATAGAATGGAAACGAACAACAAAACTATCACGCACCTGATGATGGAATGGCGATAGGCTCGTTTGCTGTCGCTCTCAATACATGCCAATTCCATTCCCATAAACATTTGCTGTTTTGTTTCACGTTGTCAGCGAATTGGTGGGATAAAACCGAGACGAGATTTATCCGACAATCAGATTGTCTAAGCTAACTGATCTTTCCCTCTTGTTATCGCCGTCGACTGGTCAACAAAAGTGGCCCGAGAAAGTGTGAGAAAGTCGAGCGCCAATCTGAAGTCACCAAAGCAAGTAGATATCTCGCGAATCATGATATAATTGTATGATCCGCATTCCCATGGTCCATCTAGAAGATAACACAAACACCAGCCATGGGCCATCAGTAACATTCGTTCAAGGAACATTAGAAAGTCTGGAGATAGCATATGATATAAGCCGCAGTTACTGTTGCTTTTTGTTGATTAGTTTTCTTTGTTTATTGACAAAATTTGGATGTGTTTTAGTTGGCAGTTTTGATAGACACAGCAGATGTCACTTTTAAGATAAGACTTTATTAGTGCTATATGATCAGTCACCAATAAATAAGTGCAGTACGGACGACGGCGTCAATCTGAGTCCTCAACTAACCGTAAAAAACAGTAGGACAGTAATGTACATGTTCAGTATAATACTTATCACCTCTCAAATCATCATCAACTAATGAATGTATCCAGATGAATCATTTTAAAACATTTACCTACAGAATTTTGAACGATAAATAATATTTCCAATTATTATCAGCAACAAGACACCAAGATGAAAATAATCAACTTGATATTAATCAATTTGCTGGTTGCGTCTCTGGCGATAGTCCATATCCAAGCCGTTCAAGATGCAAATGACGATACAGATGAGTTTAAAATCGCCACCAGCAATCCATCAGAAGCTCAAGAATCAACCAGAGCCCCAAACACCACCACCACCACCGAGACAACAACAATCAGTCCTCCAACAACCACAGCAACCTCAACTAGCAGCACCTCAACTCCAACGTCCAAAGTACGAAAGTTGCCGGCCACCTGCAAACTCAATGAGGACACCATCTACTGCAATGGCCTAAGCACGCCGGCCGCCCTCAAGGACTTCCTGAAGCTCAATTCCGAAATTACTGGGGTCGAATTGAGTAACCTGACCAGTTCGTCGTTTGCACTCAGCGCCTACCTGACGCCCCAGGTGGAGTATCTCGATTTGTCCGACAATTCCCTTAAAACGCTACTGGCAACCCCTCCGAGCGCCAGAAGCAACAAGTGAAGGAGGCCGATGGATTCAAGTTGAAAAAGATCTCATTGAGAAACAACAAACTAGAGAATTTAACGGGCCATTTCAATACGATTAATTTGCCAATGCTGGAATATCTGGATTTAAACGGGAATCCGCTGACAAAATTGGAGCCATATGACTTTATGAAAATCAAAAACGTGTCCACATTGCAAATGGATAATTTGAAACAATTGAAGAACATTGACAAGGCGATATTCAGTCCTTTGGCCAACCTGGAAGAAACTAACCTTAAGTAATTGCTCGTCGTCAATTCAACTGAACTCATTGACTGATTTATTTATTAAAAACTCTCAATTAAAGTACCTGGATTTGTCTTACAACAAGTTGATTGAGGTGCCTATTTCATTGAGACAATTACGTTCGCTGGAAACACTGGTCTTGGATGGTAATTATATGACATCTTTGAGGCCATCGGACTTTACCAACCTGAAGAATTTGACAGGATTGGCGATCAATTACTGTCCGAATCTGACGAGAGTGGATGAGTTTACCTTCGGCGAGATGGCCAAATTAAATTTCTTGACCATATCTCATAATCCAGTATTCAATCACTTTTCAAGCGACGCATTCAAGAGCCAACAACAACAACAACAAACAACACTCATTTATAATATTTGACATGTCCTATAATAACCTGAGCTATTTGGCCAACCTGCAAGCACATGGCCATCCATATCCTTCCAATTGGAACGATGTTGCTCAATAACAACCCTGGGATTGCCATTGCGGTCTCCAATGGCTGCTGGACACTCGCGGCAGGTCGGGCTGCATTGCAACACGCCCGCTAACTATAAGGACATGAATATTCAGTTGTATTTCAAACCACTGACTGCGAACTGGAGGAGTCTGGCCTCCAGAAGACGTTGCTGGTGGTGTTTCTATTGTTTCTGGTGGCCCTGACGGTGGGCGTCTTCGTACAGAAGTCGGACATCTGCCGTCGGCTGCAGTGGCGCGACCAATACGGGTCCATCTACTACACGAAGGCCAGCTTTCCTCCGGCCAACGAACAAACCTAATAAACTACACTGTACTTCGTGTAAATAAATCAACGTAAATGCTATTTGAAAATTTTAGATCGATGGATTGTTTATTGGCTTATGAGTGCTGTCATGATTAGATGTCAGCAAAGTCAACCTTCTGGGAGAGATAACAAGAATAGCAGGCGCGCATGAATCGGCCGAAGTATCCCGCCAGCAGGCGATCGATGGGTTGCTCGCGCATCCAGCCCATCTTGGCCAAACAGGTGTTCTCTTCTCTCAATGTGTCATATTGGTCCTGTAAGTCGTCGCATTCGTAGGGATGCCCGAGCCTAACGGCGTACCTCAGCTGGCGAGTGTTGCCGTTTTCGGCCAGCGACAGCTCGATCACCTTCTGTAGGTCCAGGACGGCCTCCAGTTTGGTTGTTAGCTGGCTGATTGGCTCGGCAGGTACAAAGTCCTCGGTTAACTTGTTCACCAAATCGAGACAAGTCCAGTAGTCGAGCTTCACGGTGGTGGCCGAGGCTGCAGTCGAGGCGAGGCCAAGCATGGCCAGGATGATTCCAATGAAGACCTTCATGATGTTCTCTGTGTTCGTGTTTATTGATTGAATTAGTCTCTTCGTGCCAATGGTACTGTCTGTCTTTGGGTTGTTGTTCAAACTCCAGCACAATAGAAAACAACCTGTTGGCGTAAGTGGTGGATAAGTCGGTCGAGTTGCTATAATTAGCCAGCGACGTCGGTCAGTTGAACTAGTAAACACATTCGTCAGTTGACATTTGAGGTCACCTGTTCGTCTGTCGTCACTTGGAGCTGTTTATCTGATAGGTAAGATGTCCAGCAGGATATTGAGTCAACTGAAATGATCCAAGGATTATTCCGTCGTTGAAATGAGGGCCAAAGAGATACACGAACGAGTTGTTTGAATTAATTAGTTTTAGTCTCGTATTGAGACAATGAGATTGCTAATTTATTGCAATGAATTTGTCTCTAATGATACGATTCACATCTCGTCGGTATAATCCACTTTTTGGGTGATGAAACAGGGAGTAGATTGAATTCATAAAGCTGCCAAAGTCGCCACACATTACTCGATCCACGGGCACATCAGTAAGCCAGTCCATATCACTCAAGCAGGTGGCCTTTTGGTCCTCGAAGGGGCTCTCATTCGTGGATATTGTCGGCGGGCACTGCGTACCTTGGCACGTTGGTATTCCTTTTCGACTGGCTACCCAACGATAGCTCAATCACCCTCTGCAGTTCCAGGACAGACTCCAATCTGGTTCACAGCTGCTTTTGATTGGCTCCGCGGCCACAAAGTCCTTCAAACAAGTCGTCTCTAGTCGTAGTTGCTATTAGTAGTCATTTTTGTTGTTGGCTACAGGCAGTCCAACCATGGCCAAGATGATTCCAGTGAAAGCCAATGTGCAGTTGGCGGTCAAGCAATAGCTGAATGGTCGCATCTCATGATTAACAAACGACTAGAATCATCTCGTGGTGGTTATATAATCGTTTATTGGAATAAATTGTTATAATTCATGGGAAAATTGGATGATTGACTCTGTAGGCACAAAGTTCTTAGTCAAATCGTTCACCTGTTGGAGGCAAATGTCAAAATTAAGCCGGTCGGCGGCAAACACGATGAGTCTCCACTGAGACCCGGGCAACCACCAACATCAGACCAATGAACACAATTTTATGATGATAATAATTGATAAGATGAGTTCTGATGGGTTGGTTTGCATCCAACAGAGTGGTGTCTGTTTTGGTGTAACTCCGAGTTGTTTGCGATTCCCCTCGATTTGTAAAATTACATATAAACTGGTTAGATGTGAGGTCTGCTCCACGTCTGATCCTCGTCACTAATACAAACAACTTGGACATGTTGTGATCCAATCCAGATTGGACGCTGTAGGTTGCGGTCAAGCAGCAGCATAATAAAGAAACAACCACAAGAATACAGACCAATCAATACCTGAGAGAGGGAAGATTTTTGTCCATTGGAACCAGTGATTACCATTCATTAAACAATTCAACTTTCCGGGTGAGGGAAGAGGCGAGGCAGGCGCGCACTAACCTGCCCAAGCTGCCCTCCATCGCTTTGTCCTTGGTCCTCCATAAACCCACAGCTCACGTCAATTGCACCATGCAAATGTTGGCTCCTCTCAACCTGTCGATCTCGGCCTTTCAGAGTCTTGCTTTGGTTGGGTATCTCGAGGTTGACAATGAAACTCATTAGGTCGGTGTTGTATGCGGACATGGAGGTCATAGTCAGTTCGATGATTCTCTGGAAATTCACAACGGACTCCAACTGGTTTAGTGACCAATTGGCCGATGGGGTGGGCCGCTACAAAGTCCTTGGTGATCTCGTTCGCCTTGTTGAAGCAAGTCTCTGGAGGCCGAGACGATGGCAACGACCAAGATGAATCCGATGATTAGAATAGATATTACTTTGTTCATTTATTTGTTTTGGACTGGTTGGCTGGCTTTATCTATGTAATGACATGATTTTAGTTAACATGTGACATGTTCAGAGTCTGATGCTGTCTGGTGGTTGTCTAGTCATCGAAGTATTATGTTTTTAGCGCTACAGAGACATTCTTGGGGCGTCCATTATCGTGACCAACACTAGCCTCGCTGTGCCATTGATCATCCTCTCATCGATTCAGTTTGTTTTGTCTTATTTCTAGATTGGTTTGGATGGCCCTAATTTGATATGGATGCTCATGCCGAGCCACACTCGTGTACACTTGTTGATGTTGATGTAGAATGTCCGCTGACGTAATGACAAACAATGTTAGTCTAAAGAGAAGGCTAGGTGCCCATTGAAAGGCTCTCACCACTGAAGATATCGATTGTGCGACAATGGAGAGACATTATTGAATAAATGGAGTATATGGGGCTCTTACGATGCATTTTTAAAGGACATCCACGGAACATGGAGGCCACCTGCTGGAGGAGGCCTCCCGAGTGGGCCATGAAATGCTGCATCTGATCGCAAGATGGTCCACGAGCCCGAAGGTATGTGAGATCGCAGTATGTAGACTCAAGGAGACGATGGGCTGGCTAGCTGGCAGGTGTGCAATGGTGGGCCCTGACTGACACACCAACAAGTTGAGGCCGGAGAAATATATAGATCTGCAAACAAAAACAAAAACAACGCATGATTCCCCCACCCCAATATATACATAAGGTATAAATAACAAGATGATCCTCAGCCAACATTGTGCCAGTTCAATTTTACTTATTATATTATCATTGATTCATCTGAATTATTACCAAGTTTCCAGTTGGCCCGTCGGAGATCATGTCGAGGACTTGATTCCAGTGAGAGATTCTTTTTCGGCCTAAACGAAAACCATTACAGTGGCTGCCCAATCCCAAACCCGAACCCAAGCCCAAACCCAAGACTACAACGACTACGACAACAACATCAACGACAACCACTCGAAAGCCGATCATAATCGATATCTCCATTGGTGAACTGCTTTCCAGAGATCCTCTCATTTTGAGTTGCGGCCAACATCGGCGGCCCACACTGATGCCCAGCGGCCTGTGGAATGGCAAATTCCCCTTCTTGGCACAGCTTAGGCGGGCCGACAACCAGACGACCACCACCACTGGCCAGTCGACGGTCAGCCAGTGCACCGGCTCCTTCGTCTATCCAAGCGTTGTCGTCACCTCGGACGGGTGTCTCCGCAAGCTGCTCGCCACCAATGCCAGCTCTGGGCCGCTGGCCAACCTGGCGCTCGCATATGGCCATCGTTACCTCAATCAGGGCTGGCTCATCAAGGCCGACCCAAATTCTTGGACGCTAAACCGCACAAGGGCCAACATGATCGGTCAGAATGGCCGACTGGCCACCCCTACAGTTTATAATATCGCCAAGGACAACATGACGATATTGGCTCGCTTTGAAGGCCGGCGCAACATCAATCCCGTGTGTTTGGACGTCAAGGATCAGCTCTATTCCATAGCCAACGACCACCTGATGGCCTACTACGACGACCGCGGCCACATGGTGGAGCTGGAGATGGCTCTGGTGAGTTGTCCCATCGTCGTGAAACATCCGGCATTGTGTGCAAAGCCTCTCATCGG
The DNA here is from genome assembly GCA_020916435.1 of Oxytropis ochrocephala. Lineage (NCBI taxonomy): Eukaryota > Viridiplantae > Streptophyta > Magnoliopsida > Fabales > Fabaceae > Oxytropis > Oxytropis ochrocephala. The sequence goes on from JAJHUT010000126.1 coordinate 79,254, forward strand.
CGAGGACATGTTTTCGGACGAGAATGGACTGCCGGCCATCCTCCAGGCAAGACTGAGGCCGCCACTGGGCAGTCCACTTGTTCGTCTGCTACCAAACAACTCCTGGACCATGGCGGGCCTACTCGACGAGCCAGTGGACATCAACGGCGATCCCATGGACTGGACAGACATCTATCCGAACATGTTTTACTTTGTGCGCCCCCAGTGAGCCAACTACCCATAACAACTCATCGGATACTAAATAAATGGCACGACGAGACTGTAATGAGTGCTTCGCGATGGTCGTCATCACAATATCTCAAAAGAAGGCAGATAATTGCAGAATCAATTGGAGCAAATTGACGAAAGAACAACTTATTTGTTGTTGTTGTTGTTGTTGTTTATATACTAGTGGTAGTTGTTTAATTAACACAGTTGGACATGATTCACACATGTAGTTATCTATCGATATATCTATCTATCGTCTGGCATCTCCAACAAACAAACAAACGGCTTGATAGAGCGCATGCAATTAAGCCGAGGGCGCCCATTAATGTATATACTGTCGAATGTGTATGTCTGTTTGTTTAACTGTTCGACCTTCGACTCGTCCATGAGGGCATTACTTTACTGTGTGTCTTATCATGGCTGCCATCGGCAACATCATAATGTACATAATATTCATCCTCCCGCGGATGTTGTTTAATTTGAGTATCTTGTTTGCTAGAGTATCACATTTTAAAATAGTTTAGTTTCCTCCTTTCCTATCTGAAGGTAACCAACAACAAAACTAGTAGATGGTCTGGTAGACGCTGCCACTGTCCGATCTGGCCGCGTTCGAGAGTCTCATGTAGGCGCTCGAGTCGAGTTGGGCGGTCGTGAAGCTGTCCGGCTGGCCCTGGCCGTTGCTGGCCCATATCAGCCGAGTCGTCTGGCTCCCATTGCCGGCTGCATTGATGTGGTGTATGGGGTAGTGGGGCGGCCGAGGTTGGTTGCTGCTGCTGCTGTTGGGTGGTCGTGTTGGCCTGTTGACACTGGTAACCAGTGCCCAGCAGGATCGGCTGTGGGCGGATGCTGGTAATGATGCGGCTGCTTGTTGTAGTAGTTGCTGTTGTTGTTGTTGTTGTTGTGATGCTGGTTGCCATTGTTTCCAATGGTATAGTAGCCGTTGGTGGCGTAATTAGCTGTCGCGGGGCCACTCCAGTTTGCTGGTGGTCGTCGTGCCCAAGTAGTAGGCCTGTTGTTTGTTGAGCAGGTTCGAGTGGCCGGAATTGGGCGGACAGACCCGAGACGGAGGAGGGCGACGCTTTGTGGCTCGGCCCGATGATTGTGGGCACTCGCAGGGCTCCAATTAGGCCGCCGCTCGAGAGTGTTTAATTGGCCTGTGAGTTGTCTCGTGGTGGTTGGTTGATCTGGAGGTCGAGGTGGACGTGGACGAGGAGCATTTGCTGCCTCTGGAATTGTGGACACGCGAACAGGCAGGTGCTCGTCGAAGGAGGCAACTTGTCAGCGCATTTAACCTGGTTTTTAGGTGGTGATGATGTAGAAATGGATTGCGTGTGTGCTCGTTAGTTTGATGTGTGTGTGTGTGTTCCTACTTCATTGTAGTTAAGTTTGGAAGCAATTAAGTGCAACAACAACAATTATCATGTGAGAACGGAAAGTTATTCTCACTTGGGTGGCCTTCTGTGGGCTAATTCAACAAGAGACGACAACAAGTGGCCCACCTCATGAATATTGAGGGCCCGTGGCAGAGGCGGGCCAACATTCTCTGGTGGAATGTTTGCACTTGCATCTGTTGGCATTGAAAGCGACGTAGGCATCCACAACAAGTGTATATATAGGCACAGCCACGCCAGTCGATGTCAGCAACCACCGGCGGCGATGGCCAGTGTCTGTTGGCACCTTCGTCTCGAGTTCGTGAGCGAGTCTCCAGTTCAGTTCAGTTTGGTCCGGAGTTTAAATAAAGTTTATGGGCTCACGATGAGGATGACTAGAATTGGACGAGAAGAGGGAAGAAGAAGATGCAGATGGAGATGAAGAGGAGAAGATGTTGTTCGTGATGGTGCTGCTGTTGCTAATGAACGAGGCGTTAGGAGGAGGTGGAGGAGGAGGAGGAGGAGGCCGCCACCGCCAGTGTTGGGCGCCTGCAGTGATTTGCGCCATTAAAGCCAAGGCGCACATCTGCATTATGCTTGTTAGCAACGCAAACAACAGGCGAGCGCCTCATATTCATTATCGGCTCTCGTCTATCCGGCTGACCAGTTGCGATAGCCAGTTGTGTTGCTAAAACTATACAAACTGCTGTTGTTATAACAATACAAACTTGACTTATAATGATCCATTTAGTATTCATGGCTGTTGTTGTTGTTATTGCTGTTGCTTATGTTGCTGTTGATGGTCATCACGAAGCTTCTCATCAACAACAGACGAGAACAACATCAATTTGCATATCATCTCTCATATTGGCCACGCCATCCAAACGCCAGGCGGATTTGGTTCAGTTAACAGTTTTCATTGTTTCCTCCTCCTCCTCCTCTTCATGTTGTTGAAAAAGAATTTCTGCGCCCTCCTCCATAGATACTAGTAATGTTGTTGTTATTATTTTAAAACAATCATTTCAGTAATGCCAGCAACGGCAACTGCAACTGCAACGGCCAGGCGACGGCCGACGATAATAATAATGATTGCAATTGTTTGTTTATTATGATCCCTCGTGAGGTTCCTCAGAGGGAACAACAACAAGTGAGAAGTTCATGAAACACACATGCAGTCATTATTGTTGTTGTTGTTATTATTATTATGGCTCGTAAAGTTCATTAAGCATATCCGAGCAGAGTGAAAGTAAGCTCTCAAAGGCCGTCGTCGACTTGTTGTTGAGGGCGGAAACAGAGCGACTTGTTGCTTGCTGCTGTTCGTCTGCTTGGGGCACCAACAACAAGTCGTCCAACATTAAATAGTGAAATATTATCATCATGTCGACTGTGGCGCCCACTTTTTAATCAAAAACAAAAGCAAGAGTAATGATTTTGTTGGCCTAACATTCTAATGGAAGTTTGTGCAATAACAATGCAATAACAAGATGATGATAGATGGAGGCAAATGTAACGGAAATAATATCAAATGAAGATACTTACTTGTCTAGTGTACGACTCTTTCTTGAGGATGAAGAGGACGAAGAGCCTGAGCTGAGGAGCAGCAAAACAATCAGAGCGATCGAGATGACTAATGACATGACAACCAATGTAAACATTAGCGGATTATTGTTTTGGTTGGCTGCACTTGTTGGCACCTGCAGAAGGAGGCGACGAGGCTGGCTGAGGTGGTGGTTGCTGTCTTAGCAGTGTGGTTGAGAGATTGTCCGCAGGGGCCACAGGTAGGCCCCGAGTGGGCCAGTTCGGGTAGCTGAAGGTGGACGACGGGCTTGCGGTGAGCTCGTTGGGCGTCGGGCGCCTCGTGGAGACCTGAACCGGAGGAGGAGGCGCCCGCACTCGGCGAACAGGATGGTGCTGGTCAAGTCGATGGGCAGCGCCGGCGGACTGAGGCTCGGATGATGGCTCGGCTCGGCACTGGGCTCGCCACCATTGTTCACTGGCTGCTGCCGGTTGCCGGCGACCTGACGGAATAGGTCCTTGTTGTTGTTGTTAGCCTGTTGTTGTTGTTGAATTAAGTAATATTCGTTCAATTGTTGGCCGAGGATGGATGGACAGAGAATGTAGTTTTTGTGTTAGTTTGTGCCTCAAGAGAATTGAATTAGATTTTGCAGTACACTTCTTTTGTCCATTTGGCCAGAAACCACTGTTAGGAGTCTGCCACTTGTTGTTGTTGTTGTTGTTGTTGTTGTTGTTGTTGCTATATTCAATAAAACAAAATCGGACAGCACCCAAAGCTTGTTACTATCGCTACGCAGATGGAGTGCAATTCATCAAAGACCAAGCAAGCAGATTGCTTGAGGCCCAATTTGTTTCCACATTCACTTGTTGCTGTTGTTGATGTTGCCATGTTTCCTTTCTCCAAGATTAAGATCAACAGCTTGTTAACACACCGAAACCACTCCAGCTTCGATGATCAACACTGTGCACTTCATCATGTGCATCATCATTTGCTTTCCATTCTTCCTGGTTTGGCGTAACCACCACCATTATCACCACCACCAACAACAACAACTCAAAAGTCAAGTGGCTTTGGCCTTCTCTCTTATTCAATAGTAGTCTCTTCCTCCTTGAAACAAGTTGATTCTTCTCTCCATACAATAACAGCTGAAGAATTTTCAACATTCATCCAATCAAATCAACTTCGTGCACCCATCAAAACGAATCGAGAACTACCAACTTGGGAGAAAGTCGATTAATCATGAACAGCTCTCACAGCGGCGGCCGCCGCTACACATACAACAGACCCAACCACCAGTTGGAGTCATTTTTATGGCCTGCAGCAGCAGCAGCAACAACAACAACAACATCACTAGCAAAGCAACGAGAACAGCAACAAGCCTCTTTGTTGTAGGCTCTGTCTTCAGCACATGCATCATTTGGCAGGCCATTGTGGCCGCTTAACGAGGAAACCCTCAACCACCTTTTTCAAGTGGATTTTCCAGACATGATAATGTTTGTTGAATAAAAACTATTCCATTTAGCTGCTCCATTTCATAGCTTTCACTGCAATCTGCTGTCTGACTGTCTGTTTGTCTTCACCTTGATTTTGTGTTTGCTTAGCTGTAAACATATCCAGCTGAAGGCCCGAACATCAACAACAACAACATCATAACTCGGAAGTCTTTATATCTCATCAATTTTAAACATCATCATGGTTGTGTGTTGCGCTTCGTTTCCCTGTATCTCTCTACTTACCATTGGCGCTGCAATATCCTGCCATTTGTTGTTTGGCTGGGTCGGCGCCGGCGTCGAAATGACCGCAGCAGCAGCAGCCGCCGCCGCCGCAGCCACTGTCTGATGGTCACCATGGACGACAGGCCCAACCTGGGGCACCCTCGTGGTTGGCTGGTTTGCTGGCCACACCTTCGGGTGGGCTGAATGGGCACGGGATGCATCGTGCAAATCTTCTTCCTCTTTATAACCAGAGTATGCGAGACAGGGCGCATTTGCGGCTGGGCCGCCTCGTCCGACTGCATTCCGTCGGTGCTCGATGAATTGTTATTCGTGCTATTAATATCACCTGTTACCATTTGTTGGGCAGTGGCCAGTTGCTGGCGAGCCACCGTCATGGAGGCCAGTTGCATGTCGGCATTGAGCTGGTCCTGGGCCGACCCTGACGCCGTCCTGGTCGCCTGACATGAGGTCGCCGCTTTCCACCGGCACCAGGCCGGGAGATGTTTATCAATACCTGGACATCTACCTCGTCGGTGCGCTTACCCGAGCAGGGCAGTGTAATCTTGAAGACTGTATAAAGTTTGTTTGTTTTTCCAGTAATTTAATTTAATTTAATTGGGGAATTAATTAATTCATTTCGGTTTGGGTCAGCGAATTTTCAGTGTTCGTTCGCCAAATTCGCCAGCGAATTTTCGAATTCGCGCGTGGACAGCACACAGATTCGGTCCGTCGGTTGTTGTGCAAATGAAGGAATACCCAAATTCGGTGCACAAAATGGTGGGTTGACAGGTCCGTCATGGAATAGTCGAAGGAATAAATGTATTTTTTGAGTTAGTTTTGGTTATCTTTTATATTAGATAACGAATTTTTTTTTGACATCCAACAAGAACAACTGGAATGTGGGCCTGCTAACCAAATTGAAAGTAACAATGGAACAACAACAGCAGCAGCAAATGATGGCTCTTGTTGAGATTTGGGTGGAGTTGGCGCGATGATGGAGCAAGAACGACAACCACCACTTCGGGGGATTGACAATGTGAAACAAACCTCCTGCAATGATATGATACAAGTTGAATCAAGACAAGACAAGGCGAGAGGACACGAGACAAGACAAGACAAGACAAAGACGATCGCCAGGAGGGGAGGAAAAACAATTTGTGACTTCTCTTGGCACTCTCCAGGTGGTGGCGGCGGCGGTTGGACATCATTAAGTTTATTTAGAAAAACAGACACGACCGGAGGGCCTCACTGAGTCGTCGAAATTATCTTTTGTGTTGTGCAATTACTCAAAGACGACAGGAGACAAGTCGAAGACGGCCGAACCCAGACATTGAGGAGGATCCCAGCATCTGTGAGGAGACGGACAGGCAGGTAGACAGCCGGTCAGTCAGCTACCCAGGTGGTTCAGGTGTGTTCTGTTTTGGACGCTCGGTGGCACATAACAAATCAACGAAGGCGCCATCAGTGACCATTATTATCATTATTGGCCGTCGTCTCCGTTCAGTCGTCGTCGCCGGCGCCGACGTGCTAGTAGATTCATATTTATCATTACTTGTATTATTCAAAATGTTGCCGGGTTTCATTGAATTATAGTCGACAAATTGTGGCGCATTGACGGGTAAGCAAGCGGCCAGAATTATGTCCGCTCGACAATACGGGACAGAGAGAGAGAGCGTCCAAGAGATAATCGTGTCCAACATGATGTTCTGCTGGAGGTTCCCGTGTTGCTGTGGACGTCGAGGTTGATGTTGATGTTGAGTCATGCCGGCGACGACGCAACTCCAGGCCCTCTTCCAAATGTGAAGCCACAACTTAACAACCACGACGATGATGAAATGCTGGCAACTTCTCACTGACAACAACAGCCAAACTCAAGTGGCTGGTTTTGGCTGAGAATTTCCATTGAATCACTCAAATTGGTGGCTAAGACAAATCGACAAGTCGGCGTTCGACCATCATTTCGTGGCCGCACTTGCATTAGGCCAGCAGCAACAGCAACAACAACTGTCCATCCGTCCGTCCGATTGTCAGGTGGTGGCTCCGCCTTTGAAATCGGTGGGCGAAACCTGAAGTGATTTGGCTTGCAGAGATGTCCGAGAGGCAAACGAGAGAACAGAATCAAGGAGAGGAAGAATTTTGCATTTGTTGTAGAGGAGAACAAGCATATTTATACATGTATGAGCAGGAGCCGAGGAAACTAGCAAAACGTTTCCAGTATTTGAACTATTCATATGGCGACGGAATCGAAAAGGGCCAAGACGGCCAACGAGGACTCGAGAGCCAATAACAATGAAAAGAACTGGACAGATCGACGTGAGCAGCGTCAAATTCATCATGGCCATCGTCATCTCCTTCGTCCGGCCCGATTGGCGATTGCGACTGCAACTGCAACCGCAACCCAGACTCGGACTCCGACTCTACTGCAAGCCATCGATCAAAAGTTACATTTGCAGTCCATTTGCAATTGCATCATCATTTCCTGAGGCGGCGGCGGCCAACGTGGATTGAGACGAGACTTCAAGCAAATACACATACGTACTATGTACATACAAACTGCCGACTAACCGACTGACCGACCGACCGACTGAACGGCCGACAATGAGGCTCATCAGTTTTGCTCGAATTTCAGCCATTATACAGAATGCAAGTTCCCTCAATGGTCAAGCAAAGGAAGTCGGCTGGTTTGTCGTGTCTCAAATTGGAGATGTAAAATTGTTATCATTCCGGCGAGCCAATAATAAGGCTAAGGCCGGTCGGCCGGTAGTTTTGAATGAGCTCATCTCACAAGTCTGAGAGGAGTCTCGTCATTGGCCAGATCTCGCGCAAGGCAACCTAATCTTGTTTTTCCTGTTCATCTGCTCGAGCATTGCAACAACAACAGCAACGACTAAATCATCAACGTTAAGGAAAATTAGTTCATCATGAAGAGGAGATCTACAAAGGCTGTTGTTGTTCTAGTTCTTCTTGAAGACCCCACAAACACATTGGTGGGCCGGCCATTTCCAGGGAATCAAATAATAATGAACACAAAACAGCCATAGTAGAGGACTGGCTGACTGACTGTTGGCTCGCAAATTGTCAATTATGTTGTTGCTTGTTGTAATGTTTGTGTCTGATATCACAAGAAGAAATATTAATTTATCAAGTAGACGACGACGACGACGTTTGCTCGACAGCAACATCACGACGACGACGACGTCTAAATTGTTTGTTTTGAGGCCGAGCAGAGGCCACAGGCTAGAAAGAGAGACATGGAGGGGCGCATTCGGTTGCCTCTACCCTAGTTTTTGATTAATCAGTCGGCTGTGGGCGTGCCGAGCTAAGTGAAGCAAACCATTGGCCGGCCCAGACTGTGGTCGTCGTCTTCCTAGTGATGTAATAACTTTTGGTCGAATGGAACAATAAGCAAGAAAGAGGCGGCGGCGGCAGAGGACACCGAAGGCAGGCCTCGTCCGGCAAATCATTTCTTCCGATTAAGTGCACTCGCAATGGCAGCGACAGGCAACGTAACAGGACAAATTGAGCGTAAGATTGAGGCCCCACTAGGTTGATTCATCATCCTCATCTTCTTGGCTCTTTATGGTGCCCATTTCAGGCTGGCCAATTGAAGCAGCGGCCAGAGATTAGGCTCCAGTTTCGGCGTAAACATTGGATGGCCCAGGTAGGTTGGAATCCGCCGCCTCAGATTATCTGGAGATGCCATGGATTGTCAAAAAATATATTCGTATTGGGCCTGCCTCTTGTCGATCCAAGTGAACAGTCACGAGAAATGTAACCTGCCACCGCCGGGAACGACTCGAATTGGGGCGACAAATTTTGCATTCATGACAACCAGCCGACGGCCAGGTAAACGGCGTTGGTTCAACGGACTCACAACCACCACGACGATGACGACGAGAAATCTCGTAGATTAGGAATCGAGAGAACAGAAAGAAGATTATTATAACAAACTCCATTGTTGTTGTTGCTGTTGTGGACGTCGTCTCGACTTGCCGGAGGCGGCGACCATGAAAGGACGAGCATGGCAGACGATAATAATGATAATGAATCACCTCGATGCCTTCCATCTGCCATAATGTTTTCGTTTCTCCCATCAAACGAGACTTTTGGTGTTGTTGTTGTTATGAATTTCAAGTTTCAAATAATGTTGAATAATCATAAACACACACACACACACACACACACACACACACGAGCACAATTCAATTGGACGCCGGTTTGTTTGCCTTTGGCCTTCCAGCATCGACTGGAGCAACAAAAGAACAACAACATGGACAACAAATGGCACCCAAAACTCGAGACGTACAGGGCCGGCAACCAGCGGGAGAAGAACAGTACCGTCGACATTATTAGCGGTAACATGCGTGAAATGGCCAGTTTCCAGTGGCAGACTTACCTTGCTCGTGGCGGGAATGAGGCCGATGCGAGTTATATTGATGAGGGCGGCCCGACAGCCTCGGCGTTGCCAATGACCAGACTGATTGGAGTAGTTTACCTGCGAGCGTAATGGAAGTTGGTTGGTTGGTTGGTTAGTTTGGTTGTCGCATGACGAAATCGATTAGGTGGCCAGTCGTCGTCGTCGTCATCGTTTTAGTTTCAATTTTGGTTGTTGTCGTCAAGCAAATGACACAACATTTCGTCGTTCACGTAAACGATCATTTCCGACGACGTCTCTGTCGGTGGACAAAAATTTCACGCTCATTTAGAGCGGCCATCGGCGATATTTCTGTCCTGCTAATGCACCTTACATTGGTCGGGCCCAAATTCTGCCAGGTAAAGATGATGTCCGACTGGTTGTAGCCAAGCGGAATTGTGAATCCGAATGGGTAGGTGTTTATCTGGCCGCCGGTGACATAGTTTATTTTGCGTCGATGCCTGCGTTGGAGAAACGTCGTTGATTGACGGTTGAGAGTAGAGAGAGGACATTGTTAGTTAGTCAGTCAGTTGGTGGGGATTTGAATTTGCATGCAACAGATCGAATGGTAGTGGCGGCGCACCCCTAGAAGAGCACCAACAAGTAGTTGAGGACGAGGACGATGATGATAAGCAGGATGTTGTTTGGTGCTGAGCTGTCGACAGTCGGAAGTCAGTGGCCAAGCCCAGTTGGAGCTAATTTGCTGCAAAATCATTCACTGGAAGAGGCATGTGCATTAGCAACAAGTTGCGTGTGATTTGCGCCTGTTATATTTATGGCTGGACTATCATTCGACGGCTGGCCGCACTTGACAGGTCAATCTGGCCTTAGTCGAGTAGAAGAAGAAGAAGAAGAAGAATGAGCTCCATCCAGAGAGGACAATGCATTCTCTGGCGGCCAAATTAGCGGCCGATTGGCAGGCGCAGAGAAGCCGTGGCAATCGGCAATTAGTTTCTGGCGTCCCAACAGACGCGTCCATTTGACGAAGTAGAGAGGCCCAAATGGAGTTGATTAAAGGCCAGTCTCTCTCAGATGAGAACACAATTTAATTGTTTCTGGTTGCTGTTTTGGCTCGATGGAGACTCTGGTTTCCATTGTTGACCGCTCCAACGTTGATTGAAGTTCCTCAACAAGAAGAACCTCGAGAAGACAACTAAGCGGATTTCGGCCGCTTGGAATGTTTTGAAATGAAAGAGTCTCGCTGCTGCTCGTATTTAAATTATTATTATTACACCAAACATCAGACTAACAATCTCGTTTTATGTGTTATGTGTTTGCCATTTAGAGAGTATTAAACGTTCTCGTCGTGGTCGTTCTCGTCCTGTTCGGCGAATGATGCAATTTCAAGGCTTGATGCCATTCTCAGTGTCGTAAAATTATTATTATCATCATCTTAGAGAGTTTAAAGCAGTTTGATTCAATTAAATATCTCTGGTGAGCATCGGTTGAGAGGATTGCTGGAGATTTAATTGCCAATTTAATTGCAATTTAATTTCCAATGAGGAGGAAACCACAACACCAACAGCAACAGCAAATAAATAACATCAACAATAACAGCGACAAGTACGAGAATGTCTCTCTGTCTTGTTTGCCAGCAAATATTCGAGTCTATCTGGTGATGTCGTTTAATATGATAATCATTGGCCGGCGAGGAAAGCTAAGGTTGCCCACTAAGTGGCCATAACTTTTGACTTAAACAAGATCAAAAGAAGTAGACTCAGGTGGTTGGTCGGCCAAAGGTTGTTGTTGTCGTTGTTGGAAACGTCTCGTCATATTATATTGAGTGAGACACAGTGGACGAGCCAGGTGAGCCATGCAGAACAACAACAACAACAACCATCGAACAAGCAAACCAAAACAGGTCCAACACTGGCCGTCCGAGAGCAGTTTGAGATGCTGCCAATTAGAGGCCAAGTGAAATTGAGTTGCATTTGATGAGAGCTTCAGCGTAGTCAAGAGTCTCTTCTAGTCCAATGCAAGCGAGAAAATATTAGTTTTATATCGCATTTTGGCCCGAAGAATCCAACCTGAACTGGAGGTATCTGCATCAGCATCTCCATCTTGGTCTGTCTCTCGTCTTTAAAATACCTGCCTCCACAAGAGAGCACCGAAATTCATTATCTGGCCGCCGCCGCTGCCGTCGTAGTGGTCGTCTATTTTGATAAGCAAAGTTCAAGCATTTCGTGTGTGTTTGCAAAATGCTGTGCACCATAACAACAAGTGGCAAAGTGTCGCAAAATGGCTGGCCTCGAGTCGTTTTGCTGAAATACTGCCTCCCAACTGGGCCCTCCGCAAGCGATCTGGCCAGTGGCCACTTGGCGGCTGCGTTCACCTTCACTTGTTGCTCTGCTTTGGGCTGCACTGGTCGGCTCTGCTCGACGGCCGTCGTCGTTTTGTTGTCGTCAGTTTGCGGCCATTTGCGGCCGCATTTCAGGACTCATCGACCAGATAGAATATGTCTCCTTATTGATCGGCGTTGAGATGTGCAATTTTGATTAAATTCCGCTCATTTAATAAATAGGAGACTGCAACATTCCCGTCTGGCCAACGACAAGAAGAATTTGGCCTAGCATTCGTCACTTGTTGCACTTCACTTCACTTCTCGATCAGAACAGCGACGTTCCAATTGAACGAACAGAAGTCTGTGGCGGAGCCTAAGAAGGTGGACTTTTATCATTTAATTTAGTCTTCACGGCGGCCACCGACTGGCCGCCGTCTCTTTGTGGTCGCCAATGTCACTCGACTACTCGTCAGCAGCTCCTTAAGGGAACATTAATTAAGCTGCCACACTACACCAACTTGTTGTCGGTTTCGTAATGGGCTCCCTCAGGTGGCCCTGCTCAGAATAGACCATTTGATGAGAAATCTATTCTCGTCGTCCGCTCAGCTGTGGAGGTCTTATTTTTGAATAACATTCGGCGGCCACTTCGAAGACTTGACCGCCAAGTTAATTGTCGTTAAACACGCGGATTTGCCGCCGTCCATTGTGTGTGTGTGTGTCTGTCGAATGCCATTCAAATTGGCCTCGTGGCACGCAACACCGGCCGGACTTGTTGTGCTGTTTACTGTCTCTTGCAAGCTCACCTGGCCAGTTATAGGCTCTGGACTTCCTGTCGTGTCGTCATCGTGTTGTGGCCCTCAAAAGTCGTGACTGTAGTTTGTTTGTGTGACACAAGAGCAATAGCAACGGCAACCACCACCACTGGCCGGTGGAATGATTTCAATTTGAGGTGGCGCAAGCTGACAGAGACTGCCAGTGGTCGGCGAGACAATGAAATTGGCACGACTTCGGCTGCAAATGCGGTCCGCCGAGAAGCCAAGCCAAGCGAATAAGAAGAAGAAGAAGAAGATAGAGGAGAAGAAGAACATGCCAGCTCGCGGCTAATGAGCAAAGTCAGCAGGTTGCTGCTCTTCTTGATTGGCTCCACTCGGCTCGGCTGTATATTTAACAAAACAAACAGCATCTGCTGCTTGTCGGCCAGCCAATGCAAGTCGTTAGTTTGATTGGTTGCGCCATAGACAGACAGACAGACACCACAGACTGGCAGCCCTGAATTGGCCTCTCACATACAAATACACATGCCAGTGGTCTTGTGTTGGTTTATTTATATTCCACATACATATAATATAAACTGGCCAACATTTGAGTCGACGGGCCGGCGATTAATTTGTTTGCGCGCCTGTTGCGCAACTCGAAGAACTGTCGAGCAAGTTAAATATTGGAGGCTCATCAAATTGGTTGGCCCGGCTTCTACACAGACAAGAAGTAGTGTATTTGTTCGCCTCGAGTGGACTCAGTTTCGCGCGATAAATGGCCAATAGGGAGTTGGGCGAAGGCGAAAAGTGGGCCTGTTTTGCTCGGGCCGGGCCGGGCCAACAGACACACATACTCATGCACATGCACAACTCGCAACAAGTGGCCGCAAAGTGGCCGCAAACCTCGACCTGTTGCTGTTGTTGTTGTCGTTGTCGTTGTCAGCTTGGGGCGTCAAGTGCTCGATCATCTTTGACTGGCCTGCGTTGGCTGCTATGCTGGCCGACCCATCTTTTGTTGAATTTGCGCGGGCAACCCATAGACGTACACACAACAAGTGGCCGCCTCGAGTTGTACTCCTGGCGAAGTGGCAAAAAAATGGGCCTCCTCCTCATCGTCGTCCTCGTCTGGCCAATTGAAAGTCGTGCAAACTTTGGAGGAAAACAAATTTGAGAGGCTGCTCTGGCATTGGCTTGAAATGAAATGATCATTTTTTTCCCCTCTGCTCTTCTTGGCTTTTTTGCTTTGCCACAGAAAACATACAAATTAAAAAGTTTAAGTAAACTTTGCTACGTTAATCTGACAATCACAGATACACAGGCAGATATGGAAAAGCCTCATGCCTTTTCCATGTCTGCCTAAACCAAATCAGCAGGAGAACTGCAGCTTTTTTGTCATATAAATACTGAATTATCAGAGACGTTTTGTGTTTGTGACACAAAGCGTCGAGTTGAGGTTCCTCTCTCGTTCTTTATATTGTAATTTCAATGTCAAAACATGAAGGAGCGGAACTGGCGGCTGCTCGATGGTTGGATTTTATTGACTTGCCTTCGATCGGTTGGACTGGACTCGACTGGACTCAAATGGACTCGTTTGAATGCACTGCAAATGTAATTACATTCGCCTCTTTGATTGGCATCTTGAGCAGAGCAGATTTGCTCGTCTCTGCTCGCCCTCCAAGTCGCTTCCATCTAACAATTGAATTTAAAATCAATTGGAAGTCACACACACACACACACACACACACACACAGACACAGACATACATACACACAAATGTTTTGTGTATTGATTAAGAACAACAATGGACATCATTCGAATGCATTCGGGCAGAGGCGCCAGGCGACCATTTCCGCGCGCCACTACCTGAGGATGGCCCGGCCAGCCAGTGGAGGACATCGGCCAGGTAGCTGTGAATGTTGCTGGTTCTGGATGGCCAATGGCGAATGGTGGTGGAGAGCACAAACAAGAATCCGTTTTCGGTGTTGCCTCCGAGCGGCCAGAATTTAGATTTTCGCCTTAAGTCCGACGGTCGTTGTTGTAGTTGTTGTAGTCGACTTAAGGCGCTCTCGCGCCAACTCGACGGGGCCACTCGACGGGACGACTGGCGGCCGTGAGATGGCCCTTTGCGCATGCATTCATTGGCAGGACGACGACGACGACTTGTTGCTTGGGCCCGCTTTGAATGTTAATTTGACTGGTGGACGGCCAAGCAATCGCATTAACATTCACACGAGCGCATGAATGCAAACAACGACGACGACGACAACAACAGCAACAAATCCAATTGAGGCCCCGAAATCCATTTATTTCAATTATTCGAATTCTCTCAGCCAACATTGAGTTTGGCCAACGGTGGAGGCGACGCCTCAGGTGAGAGGCAGAGAGAAAGAGCGACTTTCAAGCTGACAATGGCACAGAGTGTCGCCAGGACAGGCCATCGGACGAGCCGACGTCGCCGTCGATGGACAGAGATCGAGATCAAATCAGTGGAATGGCTTGGAATGGACTGATGCTTTGGACACGACACAATTATTTTGATGCTCATTAACTTGCAGCTTGACATTGCAGGTGAGCAGACTTACACACACACACTCGACAGTTATCTCTGATCCAAATCTCGCCAAACCGAAACACTCGGCGCGGACGGGCCTCCTCCAATGCGGCGGCCGCCTCCGATCGGGCGCAATCAAAACATAAATTAAGAGAAGAGAAGGCCCAATAACGACGAAGGTCGCCGTGATTTATGCGAGCCAACTCTGTGAGTGCTCCGAATATGCCCAATCGAGGGCCTATTCGGCCGGTGGTTGTTGTCGTTGGGGGCGCGATAATTTTAGCTTAAAAACAGGAAAGTCTTGGAGGTGCCCATCCAATGGCGAATGGATGGGCAAATTTAATCTTTGATGGATGCACACGAAGAGAATGAGGCCGGAGAAGAAAGCAAGAATTTGCTCGTCTTCTCCTTCTTCTTTATTATTATTGCTGGCCAGTTTCAAGAGGCTGCTGCCTCTGGCACGAGAATATAATGAATTATTTTGGCTCATTTTGGGAAGTAGAATAATGGACGACGACAGCGGCGGCCAAGCAAATTCCATTACCAGAATCATCGACGAGAGAGAGAGAGAGAGAGAGAGAGAGAGAGAGAGAGAGAGAGAGAGAGAGAGAGAGAGAGAGAGAGAGAGAGAGAGAGAGTTCAAGCTGAGCGCTGATTGAATTGAATCCAATGCATATACGCATACGCATTGTGTTTTACAGTTTTCAGCTTTTGTTGGTTTTAGGTTGGTGGCAATTATTGCTGTTGCTGTTGTTGTGGGTCGCCAATATTTGGCGTGAAATTTGGACGCCAAGTAAATTGAAAAATTAAGCAAAGCAAATGGCAGAGTTACAAGCAAAAACAACGAGCCCCAGCAAGGGAATTTCCGCTTCTTTGTTTTGCCTTGTTGTTGTCCACTCTGGGAGTTTGCATGCGAACCACAACCAAACTAATCTCGTTTGTCTACCAACACACAAACAAAGGCAAATTCCACTTCCATCCATTGGACGAAGATCAAGAAGACAATGCTAAAGAGCGAGGGAATATTTTAAAATCTAATAAAGAATTTGGAGTCCAAACACAGACACGAAGAAGAAGAAGAAGAAGAAGAAGAAGAAGATATCAGCTTGCTCTTCGTGGCTCCATTCGACTCGACTCGCTTCGATTCAATTGAACTCTGCTCTATTGTGTCACTTGTTTGTTTAAATGGATTCAAGTGGTGGTGGTGGTGGTGGTTGGCTTGGGCCATTTCATTGAGGTCCTCTGGAGCATTCATCTGTCGGACAGATGTAGGGCCGCGAGAAGTGCTTGGGCGCGCTAATTGGCCGCCGGCGCTGCTGCTGTGGTTGCTGTGTTGTTGCTGGCCACCATCGGCAATGATTAAACTGCCTCCGAGAGGCCACTTGAGATCAGAGTTTGCCTGTCCACCAGAACCACAACCACAACCACCAAACAGTAACGACGACGACGACGATGACAGTAAAGCAAACAAACAAACTGACCAGCCATGGCGAGATAATCATTTGGTGTAGCTGTTAAATGGTCGTAGTTGTGCTGGTCCATCGCGGCTCAGATGGACCGGACGATAAGCACAACTCCAGTGGAAGCGCCAAAGTTTGCTTAAACTGTCGCGCTGCCCATCGAGGCTGACCATCGCCTCAGAATCATCATCATCAGCATCACCATCATCATAGTCGATGCTCTTCTCACGTCAGCCATCAGACCAGACTGGCCATCAAAATAAACGCCAACTGCAACGGCGCAACTTATCAAATTGAACTGCTCATTTTGTCACACTTTCAAGAGCACATCCAAGTCCACAACAACAGCCCTGCCTGTGGCCGCCAGCCCAATCTGATTAATTAAACTTTTAATTAACAGTTTGTGTGTTCTCGAGGGGGCAGACTGTTTCGACTCGGACTCTAAGCTTGACTTGGACTCTGAGCTTGGCCCCAATCATGAACTTGAAAATAGAAGGAAGACAGACAGACAGATAGAAAAAACTCAAACTCTGCACAACAGAATTATGTCCAGCAGTAAAACTTAAATTGCATAATTAACTGAGGCTTGTGGTCTAAATTCTCCAGTCGAGTCCAGTCCTCTCTTATGATGTCCTCTGTTCGGCCCAATTCAACATAAGCCACACTGGAAGTTCCAGTGAATAGCCAACACTGGAACAAACTGACGAACTGGAACTTGTCCGTTAATTGGCGCGCCGATGCCATCTCGAGAGGAGTCGAGCGGGAATTCACCACATCCATCGACAACACAAACTAGTGCATGCGAAAATTATTATTTCCAGTAGTGTGGCGAGTCGGCCGTCCACAAGGACACATTCACCGCATACACGTAAAGAACAAAGCAACCAATCAGAAGAAGCACTCGAAAATGGCCATTTTAAAGAGGTCCTCCTCGTTTGCCTGAGCCTCGCTTGGCTGCTGGTCGGGGCCCAAGCCGAACTCCATCTCGCCTCCATCGGCGCCCCAACAGCCACAGCCACAGCAATTCCAACAGGCCCCGCAACAATCCCAACTACCTAATAACATAATCAGCAACCAGCAAGCTACAAGCAACACACAACAACAAGTGTCGCCTCTCCAGGCGCACCTGAACTCCATTCAGGTACAGGCCCAGCGCCAGTTGGGCCAACTCAATGGACTGATGATGAATGCCGCCAGCAACCTGACGGGAATTCAGGCGAACAACATCAATGGCCAGCGAGTGGTAAGCAACGTGTTGGAGACTCTGTCGAGCGTCGGCAAGGCCATCCAGCAGCAGATCAGCGCCGCCAACAACCACGTCCATATTGTCAGTTCACCAGGCGGGCCACCAGGCGAACTGGCCAACAGCAAGAAGAACGAATATCAGTCGATTGTGGTGACCGACAATGGCAGCAGTCTGGTGGGCGCCTCTGGTGGTGGTGGTAGTGGTGGTGGCCAAACAGTGGTGCTGCCTCTGGAATGGCACATCAGCAACTCCAATCAGACAGCCCAAGTGAATTATCGCCGAACAAGGCGAACAACCCGGCAGGAGATTGTCCGGCGGGCGGGCCAGCTGCAACAAGTGGTGGCCAGCTCGATGGATCTCATGAAGAACAATGGCGATTTGATTATGCGCCGTCTGCTCGAGCAGATGAACTCGCGCCTCGACCAGGCCAAGGCCAAGGCCGATCGCATCATCAATGAGCCCGCCACCAACGAGATGGCCGTCAAGGCGCTGGCAACCATCAACTTTGGCCTCAACAACCTGAACAATATCATATCGAACATCGTCACTCGTTTGGATTTGTCCGCCAAAGACGGGGTAGGCGCCGCCGGTGCCGGCCAAGGCGGACCTCAGCGCTCCAATACGGCCGGCCTACAGGTGCCACCTCTGTTGGATAGCAACAAGTTCCGCGCCAACCTACAGCAGATCGGCCAGCAGTTCCAGTTGGCCTTCAATGGCAGCCAATTGCACCAGCAACTCATCCGACAGAGGTAGTTGTTGTTGTCGGCGGCGGTGCCACCTCAGCAGCAGCAGCTGCAGCAGCCCATAGTCGATTCTGGACCCGCAACCAACAAGATAAACACCGATTTTGTGATGGCTCAACAACAACAACAACAACAAACAACAACAACAACTACTACTACTGCAAAGACAACAATAATAAATAAAATACTAGTCGTCCATCTAATTAAATGAAAGAGTGAGAGTGAGAGAGACACTTACCTAGAAGCTTTCGGATCTCGTTCTTGCTAATGAATACGTTTATATTGGGGAGCTTTATGGCAAAGATGGCGCAACCATAGCCTGCTGGGCCTTGATTGGTTGTGCTGGTTGCTGCTGGTGCTGGACATTGTTGTTTTGATTTGTTTGTTGATTGTTTGAATTAACATTTGTAGCTTGGCTTGTGGATGTGCTATCACTTTCGGGTCCATTGGTCGAGTTTGAGCTCGAGTCCAGTGGTGGTGGTAGTGGTGGCTGTTGCTGTTGCTGGTTGATGATGGTTTGTTGTGCTGTTGGTTGCTCTTGGTCATGATCGGCCGATGTCATGGACGGCAAACCGGAGTCGGCCACCCCAATGGACTGGCTCTTGATGTGGCCCACAATCAGTAGCAATGTCGAGCCGATAATTAGCCCCAAGCTGGACAATCTGGAAAGTGAACTGGTCATCTTCATGTTGTTATTCTTGTGGCTCTTACACATACTACTGATACTATTTGGCTGCTGGTAGTGTGGCAGGGAAATCATTATTCTTCCTTTATCTGGATTGTTCTGGTCTTGAGATGCTTGTATTTGCGTATAATATATCTTTCGTTCGAATAGTGATATTACAATATCACCTTTCACTGTTGGCGTTCACACTAAGGCGGCCAGTTTGCATATGACGAGCAGAAGAACACGAGCACTAGCAGAGGAGAGTTTTAGTTTTGTCTATTCAAACAAACATCGAGAAGTGAATATCGTCGTAGTAAGAGTTCGACGCATGCGCGCCGCCAACAAATTTTCAACTTCATTTAACGGCCACCAAACCAACATCGGAAGTTAGAGGCAACGCGCGCGCGTCTCCTCTGTAGAAGTCCTACATCGACTGACCGGCCACGTTTCTCATGTACATCTCGGCTCGTATTCAGAGAACCTCCCACAGGCGCCATCTTGTGCCTAATCATTTGGTCTCATTGGAAACAAGGCAACCATCAAACAGTTTATTCAGTACAATGGAATGTCTACAATGCTAAATCTTTCAGCTGACTCAGCGTATCGCTTGGCCCTTTCACTGTGTGTCCGACAGTCCTCGGGTCACAAAAGATCTCGTGGTCGTTGCCACCTGGACTGGTCTTGTCACCAAAGAAGTGTATCGTCCGGTAGGAAGAGACACTGGCCAGCAAGTTCAGACAAAATGTCTTGTCCCAGCCCTTTGGGAATGCATCGAACGAGATCTGGCCTCCAATTGAGTACACCAAATCCAATGGCTCGCTACTATCAACTCCAAAGTGTCTCTCGAGCTCCTCGATGAACCCCTTTCTTATCTTGTGCTCTTGGTCGTAGGCGTTGAATTGTTCTCGCTCCGCTTGGCTACAACTTCGACCAACTGGACATACGTTTATAAGGCCATTACGGAATTCAATGAAGTTTCCACGTTTCGCGGGCAACTCCAGTTTGGACATGTAGTCGAGACAAAAATTGATGAACCTCTGGAGTTTCTTCTCGCCCATATGCGCCAATAGACTCTGTTTGGCCATGAGCTCGCCATTGCGATAGGCTACTAGGCCATTTTCGGCGAACACATAGTCGAAACGGCTCACGCATTGGCTGATAGGATCCTTTGCAGGTGTCCCTCGCGCTGGACGGTAGTGTTTGTTCCGCTATTTTGTTCAAATCAGAGCCCCAACGAGGCCCACCGAGACTCGAGTCTTCAGATCCTGCAGGTACTCGTCCATTTCGTCTTGGATCTTCTGTCTGGCGGGTGTGATTGTACCATCGACATCGAACAGAACCAAAACGTCATCCCCTCCTTTGCTGATTCCCAGTGGAATCGCCGCCGTCGCCGCTGACACTCGCCATGACAAGTGATATAATAAGATATAAGGTAACCTACAGTAAAAAGTACCTAAATATAAGTAGATATTATATGATATGATATGATCGATGCTCAGATTAGCATGATCCTGGTTGGGATGCATGACTGTATATTTTTGACTCATCGATTCGACGTCACGTGCGATGGACGACACTCTTCGTACACAACAACATCAGCCCGCGAATGGGCTTTCTCTGCGTCGGGTTTTGTACGACACTGAGATCGGTGAGTACGATCGCCTTACAAAATTGTACAATGCAACTATGCTTGTTTACTTGACGAACACAAAAATAACAAACCACATCACTGTTACATTTTATCATCATTTCCTCATCATTGCGGACGAATTAAATATTGTAAAAAGGAAACTAACAAGATTAAGATATCAATTAAATTTTGTCATCGAAGAAATCGTTATTGTAATATATTTATATCGGATATATAGCCAGAATATGGAGGAGGAGGTTAACACTAACACAGAGCTTCAATTGCATTCGAAGCGTCTTTGTTGGGTTTGTTTTGGAACAGACCTCGATGATGAGAATTCTGACGTTGTTTGGATATCCCCATGTCAATGCAAAGGGTCCATGAAATGGGTCCACGAGGAATGTTTGCAAATTTGGATCGATGAGGAAACAAAACGAACCAGCTCCATGAGAGTATTATGTTCACAATGCAAGACACACTATACATTAAGTTTTCCACCCGTCAATCGTCTAATCAAACTAATTGAACAATATGACAAACTCCTATATGGCTCAAGCCCATTCGTTGCAATATCAGTTGTTGTTGGTTCTATATATTGGTGCTGTGGATCGTATGGTTTCATAAGTATCATACAGATTATGGGTTACGAGGAGGCCAGACGAATCATTGACGAGGCAGACCCACTATTGCTGATCATCGGATTACCAGTCATACCAATAACATTGATTTTAGCCAAACTCATCAAATGGGAAGATTTCATTTTGAAGCTATGGCGCCAGAGCGCCAATAGTCTGCCACGTCCACTATCTTATATTATCGACAAGCCACCTGTAAAGCCGCGAGCGAACTGTGATCAACTTCTATTGGATCCCGGCTTCAATGAGCCACTCGGTTGTACCAGGATGATCTGTGGTGCCCTGTTATTGCCAACAATAGCCTCTCTCATTGGCAAGATATTTTTCTCCAAATTGTCCGGCTCCCAGTGGCGCCGATCTTTGGTTGGTGGCTTGGCCTTCCTCTTGATCAAAGGCACAATGAAGATCTATTTCAGAAAATCCCAATATATCAGATATTCGCAACGATCAATTAAAGATTATGTCTCTAAGCGAGCCGCTCTTGCGGGCCCAAGTTCGGCAACCAATGAACAATTTGGCGACATTTCGGGTATGGATTATAACGATTATGGCCAATCAACATCTAGCGATGATGAGCAGAATGGTCTCATGCGAGGCCAAACGGACGAGGATGACAATATATTAGAAACTACTGACGACAGTGATGACGAGGAACAAATACCTCGACCAAGAACAATGTTCTCTATGACTATAAGTCTGGGAGGACGTTAAATTAAAAAATAATTATAAATCACTAGATCGAATGAAATCAATTTCTCTGAATTGCAATTGGATCACCTAATTATTGGACAGCTACGGCAAAATTCTTGTTATTTATTGCATCAAATGATCCTAATTACTATTGCATGAGGTTTGCTTGAGAGAGTTCACAATTCATTATGAAGGTTCGAGTCTGTAGTGGTTGATGTTGGTGGATATGTTGTCGATGATGGAGGAGGCGCGTGAGGTAGTTGCGGCGAAACTGTTGTTGCATCTTCCGGCTCGGCGAGAGAACCCTTTTGGCTTTGGTCATCAGGTTTTGGTGTGGTTGTGGGACCTGTAGTTGTAGTAGTAGTAGTTGTTGTTGTTGGTTGCGGTGGTGGTGGGGTCGAGCAGTCTCGACTGGCTCAAAGGGCTTGAAATGTCTTTCTCGACTCTTTTTGACTCGGTCCTCGGCCTTTGCAAAAAATCGACATGAATTCTTCCACGTCGACCTCGTAATCGGCCAATTTGTCAACCTTAGTAGAATTGCCATCTACTGTGGGCATCTTCTTGATTAGATTTGTGCTGTTCTGAATTCTCATATAAGTAATACCCCTTAAACGAGCCAGGTCATAATATTTCCTGTCATTACAATCATAGAGCTCCATAACAACTGCCCAATCTGGCAGAAACAAACTGGAGGCCAAACCTGATCCGTGCATACCAATCAGTATATCCGAGTTCGTCACATAGGACAAGACTTGATTGAATTCAGTTTCCTTAACATTGATTTTTACTACAAACATTTTTTTAGACTTTGTCGATAAAGCCGCTATTAATTTTTTCTCATTCGTAATCCTTCTATTGTCTGATCTAGACAATAAAACAACCCTAATGAGATTATTTTCAGTTTGAAAATGATACTGAGGCAAATATAACTGAGGTATTTTCAATCTATAAAGGACATGCTTACTGAAGGCATCAAATAGGCCAGATTTCGAACAACCTGGCGCCAGCTCCGTTTTATGATTCATCAATCCGTCGATCATCTTTGGTGGTAGGACAGCTATGAACTTCTCGAGACAGACTCGCTTACCGTCCAACTGATCGAGAGCCATAGGCTTGAAACGACTGAAGGCCGGCCAAAGATGCTCAAATCTACCACTTGTATCGGTTGGCAACTGTCTGTCCCAAATAATGATCTGGTTATCGTCTGAGAATCTGTTGTTCATATGAATGGTTGCGTATAGATTGACAAAAATTACTCAGTGTATTGTACAGATCATCACTTGTATCTAGTTTCATGAGAAACGCTTGCCTATTAATAGTTAGCTCGCAAATTTGTTGTGGTTGATTGTGGACAAGATTATAGTGTTCAAACTCATTGAACCAAGACTGAAGCCTTTCACGCCGTCCATCCTCTTCGGGAATCCGTTTCAATTGAAGATCACAATTCCAACCGCCAATATTACCCTCTTTAATGAGATCATTCGGTAAAGGCACCTCGGCTTGCTCATTATGATCGGTTATATTAAATTGAATAAATAGATTAACTCCCCGGCAAGTCTGGAAGTATTTTGTACACTCGAATGATGATACGAGAGAGTCGTTTATGTTCCTGTATGGTGAGCAATATTTGTTCAACTCTTTTCGTCTATCCAAAATATAACCAAAATCAGCCTGGCCAAACCAGATGATCTTTTGCTTTTCTTCATTCCTGGCACCCGAGCAATCTGGCATCAGGTGTATCTCCTGACAGTTGTTCTCATAGCCCCAGCATGATTTAGGGATCTTTTAACGTTCATACATATGCTGTTCAATGTTGTCTTGGCATAGTGGATATGCTCATAATAATGCCGATCCTCGAAGGTCAGATTGGTTTGATAATTTAAGAACGATTGCAGGTCACTGGACTCTAAAATCTGCGGTAATTGGGCAAATAATTTCATTGTAAACCTTAAAAGCTCTAGGTGGTTCTTTAGCCAATATTGGTAGTGATGATTGGGTAGATCTGGTATGAGTATCTTGATATTAAGGTTATTTATGTCAAGGCCCTGGTTGTTGGTTGATACAACAGATTCCTGTCGTTGTTGATGATGATATTGGTGTTGGTGTTGCTGGTGGCTCAATTGAATGGTAAATATTATAACTAATAATATAATAATAAATAATATTGAACATGTTGATTTTTAATTGCGACACCTGTTTGCGGTGTCATCGTTGCCCTGTAATTGTAAAAATTCACTAGAATTCATTGACAAATCATAAGCTTAATCTGCATTAGCAACTTTCGCGACCTGTAATAAGGATAAGGTTATTTGAAAGGACTCATCATAATAATTCGATACAATGACTTTGATTCTCCAATGATTTTTGGCTGAAGGTCTACCTATCGAAGCCGACGACTGTCATTTCATCGGCCACGGAATGGCCACGCACGCGACTGGACAAGTAACAAGTGGAAGCCAACAGCATTGGCAGTGTATCTGCGCGCCTGTCTGTCTGTCTGTCTGACTGCTCGGCTGGCTGGCTGGCTGGCAATCGGCTCGAAGCTTGTGGAGCTTGAAGCCAAGTCAAACCTGTGGATTCCATCAACCTTGTGAGTATACCTGAATGTTGACTCGTCAAGAGTGCTACTCCCCTCAGGATGTTTCTCATTGAGTCAATCATCTGTCAAGTCTTTGTTAGGCTGATCGCACATCGTAAGGCAGCCGGAATAGAAAATTATTGCCTGGAGCAACAATTTGCATGATTGTCCTCTTGATGTTATGCCCAAGTTCTCACCAACAACATTCGTGATGTGAACTCATAGTTGTTACTTTGGCAAGTCTACAGAAGTCTTACCTGAAGAGTCTTCCTCTTGGTGATTTCATATCTCTGCTCTGATTAAAAGAACTCGCGTCACGTCAGCAGCTTTGCTGTGAAATCTGATGGATGCGTTTCGAGCGCATCTTTTCGTGCACGCGGCCAACAATAAATAATGATACCTCGTGTTCGCTGGAAGTTCATTATCTAAAGATGGATGTCATGTTGACTGGATATGTCCAAAATATCAGGACCTTCATGGCCATGCCCTCATAGTATACAATGAATACAAATTCCTATAGCAAATCAACAAGTCCATACGATCACTCGCGAAAATAACCGTATCTACTACAAAACTGCCATCGTTTATTTGTTATTATTGTTGTTAATCAATTGAACCATTCACGATGACCCAACAGCTTAAGAAGAGCCTTCAGTACACATTTGCAATGCTCAAACCTGATGTTGCAAATAACTCGATAGCTCGCGAGGCCGTTTTGTCACTTATTGAGACGAATGGATTCCAAATTGTCAAAATCAAGAAAACAAACATGAGTCTTGAACTAGCGAAGGAGTTTTATTCAGAGCATCAAAATAAATTCTTCTTCAATAGACTGACTACTTTCATGTCTAGTTCGCCAATTTACGCTCTAATACTGGCAAAAACTGACGCCATTACTTCGTGGAGATCTTTGATAGGTAAGGCCAATGTTTACAGAACTATCTACTACGATCCTGGATGTCTAAGATCAAAATTTGGTCTTACAGATACAAGGAATGCGGTGCATGGTAGTGATTCAGAGTCAACAGTTTGCCGAGAAGCCTCATTCTTCTTTCCGGACTTTTTGTTCATGATAGGAGTGCATCAAACAGTGATAATATTAATATTAGTTTTGATAATAATAATGATAATAATATTAATAATAGTAAAAGAAATGGTTGTGATGGTTATAGAATCTCTTGATGGATATTTTGAAAAGACTTGATAGTATTAACGAAGTTAAATTAAATTTATGTATATTCTAAATAATCCTATGCTCGGCCGATAATGGGCCTGATGGCCGATCTGTTCAGTTCTTTGGCCTATTTGTTTTAATCTAAGTTTAACTTTAGTTGCATCGTTTGTCATGTTGGCCATAACACTTTCGAGATGTCTTGACACGATCGTCAATTTGTGGATCAGACAATATAGCCGAATGTGTCTTCTTTGCATCTTCCACATTTGAGCTTCTCAATACTGTTTGTCTTGGTGGCACCTGGTGCCATATTCAAGTACTCCCGCTAACATGTTGGGGGCGCTGTAAAAATCCACATCATAAAGTTAACCATCATATTCAACGATTCCCCTCAATCTTTTTGTTATTGCCCATGTTACTGGCTTGCTTTTCGGTGATTCCACATCTTCTTTTCATCCCACATAGAGAGCATTTTATCACGACCATTTTGCCTTTGATTGATACGGACAAAATTGGCGCTTGGCAAGCCTTGCATCGTTTCAACTTGGGTGGGTCAGATCCATTGATATGGACAACATGTTTTCGCAAATTTGCTTGGCAATATAATTCAAGCGTGCCGCCTGTGATTTATATTTATCCTCGAGTAGGTCGCTCAAATTTTGCAAATAAGATAGATGTAGATAGGTGGGATTCTTGGCCATTTCCTGGCTATCAACTTGTTGTTATGGATTAATTGTGTACTAGTAATGCCAATAAAAGTCAAGAATGTAGTAGTTGGTAATTCGTGTAGATCTGTTGATTGATAAGATGGCAGATGTTTTGCTGACATTTGGTGTCTTATTGTTTGTTGTCGGCGAATTGCTTTTATGATCGAAAATTTTGGATATCAGATTTTCCTGAGCGCGAGATTTAAATTGGGAAAAATTTACATATTCCGAGACAAATTATTTGTGACTGAGAAATTTGATCAAAATATCAGGAAAACCCGGAACATTAGGAATTTTGTAGTTCTTATCTCACTTTTTGTGTTTGTTTTGAATTCTAGGTAGAGAATGTAAAACTGACAAAACTGACAAAGGGGGAAAGCAAAAGACGCACTGACACATTTTCTGACATTTTTTCTGCTGATTAGTGTACATTTTTGTCAGTTTTGTCAGTTTTGTCAGTCGCCTGCGCCACAAAAAGAGATCTACAGCGGACAGACCGATTCCCAGTTATTCTCGTCGCACTGCGACGGTCGCAGCATCTCTATGCCGCTGGACGCTATGCAACTCGTCTTTTGGTTTTGTAATTAGTTCACCCAAGATTTCAAAGCGATTCGTAAAGATTCGCTCATCTTTACAGATTCTTTTTATTGCAAACTAGTTCTTAGAATTTCTCACTCTTATTATATATTATTATGCATAGCCAATCACAGCCACTCTCACTCAATGAGTCTTCATCTGGCCAATCAAATTCTTCTCAAACAAGCGAGTCTAGTCACAATCCCTTCAAAAAGATACCAGAACTACAGCTCGTATTATACCGGGACAAAGATGGAAATAAAACAGGATGTACTAGTTGCGGGTGGAAAACGTCATCTTATCATACCGATCGATTGGTCAAACATGTCATAAACTGCAGAAAAATACAAGATGAGACAAGGAATTCAATTATTGAACGCAGTTTCTCATCCGGTCACATCGATAGGAACAAAATGTTGAACTTAACATTATGTAAAAGTTTTATTACTGGAGATGTGGCCTTTAATTTCATTGAAAACCCTTATTTCGTTCACTTCCAAAGACAGGTTCCTCACTTCGAGCCTATCACACAAAAAAACTATCTGATGAATATGTGCCTTATCTCGACTGTCAGGTTAAGAAGAAGCTCAAGTCAGAACATTCGAGCAACTATGATATCACCATCATCGAATTCGATCATTGTAAGGATAAGACAGGAGGTTCGAATCTTGGTATTATCGCATCCATCAATGATCATAGATATTTGTTAGCCTTTAAGGATGTATCTAGGGAAGGTCATTTTGCAGATGTAACTCTGAAACATCTACTTGATGCAATATCTGGTCTCGAGAGGAAACAAATCAATGAAATCACTAGTGACAGTGCCGCACCTTGTAATTTAGCACGGGCAAAATTTACTTCAACCACTGGTTTGATGCATGTTATTGAGCATCCATGTTTTGCACATAAATTGAACCTTATTGGTGATATCTTCACATCTTACGAGCGAGTTGCTCAAATGATGGTTTGGTCGAAAGAAAGAAATAGTCATTGCAACTAATTCCACTTACATGGTTGGTCTATTCAGACAATACGGTTTATCAAAGTTAAAGAGGTCATCTGCAACGAGATGGTTCTCAGATGTTGATATGCTGGAGTCAATCATGCATTCAAGAGAAGAGTTGATATCAGTTTTCTCTGAGACAAAGAATGACAATCTGAGGAATCTAATTCAAGAGGAAAATTTTATAACCGATCTGTCCCAAATGATCTCGATTATGAGACCGCTGGCAAATTGCATAGCTATAGCAGAGAGACGAGATGGAAAATTGGGCGAGTTGATGGCTGCAATCTTAGCATTCATGAAATCAATATTATACTCTAATCCAAATAACGAGTTAATTATATGCGCTCTGAAGGCATTTCTTTCACAATTCAACACAAAAAGTTCGGAGATAGTATTGATTTGCTATTGACAGCGTATTTTCTAGATAGACGTTACAAGATGGATTACATCACGAACAAAGGCAGGGAGAGGATTATATTGTGTATCTGCAACATTGCTGCGAAGACTGGATTCTCGAAGAAAGTGATACAAACTTTACTTGTGGATGAAATTGCTGAATTCACAAAACAAAAGGTTGTTTCAGCACAAAAGCTACCCCAGATGAAAAGGCTGTTGATTGGTGGATAAAACAACCAGACTCTTGCATGCTCAAAATAATATCATTACGTGTTCATAAATTGAAATCATCTTCTGCTGATATCGAGAGACTGTTTTCCAAAGCAAAAAGAATCCAAACAGACCTGAGGACAAGATTACATTTAATCTCTTTGGATAGTATAATGAGCGTGAATATGGCTTGCCAACAAGGTTTGTTGGATGACATAATGGAAATTTCAATAGGAAGAATTCGAGTCTATCTTTACCAACTATCGTTCCATACCTGCCGGACAACACTAACGATGAAAACTTCAATATTGCACAAGATACAATCATCGATATGTCAATAGATGATATAAATAGAACTATCAAATGTGATGAAATTGTCAAATATTATCAAGATTTTTGTGGTTGGTTTGACTTCACCATTGTGAATCAATTTCAATGCAACAATCAAACTACTGTTAGTACATTTGATGGTTCCTGTGTTATGTCTAGATTCAATATAGCAATGGACTCATGAGTATGTGATAGCTATAATAAAGACGTGTGAGACAAAGTCGAGTAGCTATATGAAGATCGATCGAATTTCTTTTTCTCGAGAAACGGCGAAACAACATAGCGGGAAACTTTGGGCAGTACTAGTGCTGGGCAACAGTGTTACAATGAGACGGGGGCCGAGAAGCTGGCTTAGCGGCGGATCGAAATATATCTGTATCTCGAGAACGGCCCAAGAACATAGGCCCGCCTCCTAGGTGGTGGTAGCACTACCTGCATCCTGTTGGTCGTCGTCCTCGTCGTTGTTGTTGGCCGGCGGGGGCGTTGTTGTTGTTGTTGGTCGTCATCGTCGTCGTGGTCGGTGGTTTTGGTGGTGGTGGCGGTGGAGTCGCTGCTGTTGGGGCTGTTGTTGGCTGGTGGCGGTGGCGGCGGATGGTGTTGTTGGTGCTGGTGGCTGGTAGTGGTGGCTGGGGCCAGTGGTGGTAGTAGTGGTTGTGGTGGTGGCGGCGGTGGAAGAGGCCGAGAGGCTTGTCGTGGTCGTCGTGGTCGTCGTGGTCGTCGTCTTCTCCTTCTCCTCCTCCTCCTTATTGTTGTTGTTGTTGTTTTGTTGGTGCTGCTGGTGTTGGTGGTTGTGGTCGTGTTGGTGGTCGTGGTCGTCGTCGTCCAGTAGTGGTGGCAGTGGTAGTAGTAGTAGAAGTGGTGGTGGTGGAAGTGGTGGTGGAAGTGGTGGCGGCGGAAGTGGCAGTGGCAGTGGCAGTGGCAGTGGCAGTGGCAGTGGATGTCGTCGTCGTCGTCGTCGTTCTCCTTCTCCTCCTCCTCTTCTGGTTGTCGTTGTTGTTGGTGTTGCTCTTGTTGTTGTTGGTGCTGCTCTTGCCGTTGTTGTTGTTGTTGTTGTTGTTGATGATGATGATGATAATAATAATAATAATAATAATAATAATAATAGCAACAATAATAATGATAATAATAATAATGATAATAATTTTTGTTGTTGGCGGTGGCGGTACTGGAAATGGAGTGAGCTCCGTTTCATGCACGCTGGTCGTCCTCGCGGAGCTCACCCCATTGTGCACCAGCCGCATCGATTTGATGTAATCTAATCCATCAAACCAATGCAACTGGTGCAGGTATGCAGCACGCGCGGACACATAATAGCGTTGAAAGATCTGGTCTGTCTCCAGTCAATGTGCAAAGCACACACGGCGCCTTCTACTGTGCTTACAACGTGACACACCCATTCTGTGTGTCAGTCCCTGTTCGTTTACACATTCTCTAATTCACAGGGTTAAATAAAAATTCACCCTGGTGATTTCAAGACAATTTGGTCGCAAATTTGGGGGTATGAGGATGGTGTAGTAGAGATTGGTGTAGTGCACTAGAGAACGTGTTAGCGAACATGGACTGACACGAAAAAGGGGCCGGTAGTGCAGCCGCAAAACCGATAGACAGACAACGTGAATACGTCGGGCCATGCAACCACACCCCTGCGATGTATGTACCGAACATTAATAGTTTATTTGGTTTGTTAGACATATCTGGCTAAATATGGAGGTATGAACTAACATTTAAGATACATTAGTATATTTTTGGAGGTACATTAATATATATAAAGATACATTATTATAGTTATTGAGTTACATTAAGATATATAGATAGTTATACATTATGATAAAAATACTGAGTTACATTAGCATATATAGATAGTTATCCAATATGATAAATACTGAGTTATATTAGGATATATAGATAGTTATACATTATGATAAATACTGAGTACTATTTTTGATATATATTGAGAGGCATTGATATATATGGGAGTACATCTGTTGATTTAGTTAAGTTTCATATTTCTCTTCATGCCACCTCTGTTATCTCAAAGTTCTTCATTTTGAGGTCCTCTTTGGAGAGAGGCTTGGATAGAATGAAGAATTACTGAACTTGTCTGAATGTGATTTGAAAGTTTCAATGATGTTCTTATGGTGGCGATTGATAGTCTCATGGTGGTGTCTCCAAATCCATATAATAATGGTGAGGAGCGAGCCAATACTACACAATAATATTTTGTTCCAGACAGAATATGAAACACCGCCCACAGGTGTATTCAAAACAAACGATGGGGGTGTATTAGGGTAACGGCACGTTACGCAATCGTTACGTAACATCAATATTTGGACCAATTAGGGCATGAGAAAGACGAATATCGAGGTCTGGTTGCACGAAAACGCACCTTTTCAGAGATATCGATGATGCAAGAAATTGAGTGCATAGGGGCGGTATAGGGTCGTTTCGGAGTTTATAGATGGGGAAACTAGAGTGAATGAAGGTATATGAACCAACCAAACCAAACCAAACCAACCAAACCAACCAAACCAACCAAACCAAACCAAAACCAACCTAAATAGGGGTGGCCTCAAGAGAGGCCATTGGTGGTCATGAAAATGACCGTTTGTTGGCCCTTAGAAGGGCCGTTGTGGGTTTTTTCAACTCCTGAGCAAGTCGAGCAAGCTCTCAAAAATGCTCATGCCCGTCACCAAACACTTACGCCTCCACGTGTAATCCAACAGATATACTGGGATATCGTCATGACGGATTCCACCACGCGTGAACTTTCGGCGCAGAGCTCGCCACTGTGACTCAATTCGTTTGCGTGTATCCTCCGGGGACACAAACCCAACCGAATGGTTCACCGTAGCATGCTCATAACCCAGGGTTCTGAGCCGCCTGTACGCCCGCCACTCATCCGTGCGGATGTGGTTACCAGGGCGAACATGGTGCTTGATCACGTTGCACAAAGTAGCGGCTGAACGATCAGTCACTACTGAGAAACGTGCCTCGCCG
This sequence comes from Oxytropis ochrocephala, assembly GCA_020916435.1. Taxonomy (NCBI): domain Eukaryota; kingdom Viridiplantae; phylum Streptophyta; class Magnoliopsida; order Fabales; family Fabaceae; genus Oxytropis; species Oxytropis ochrocephala. The sequence goes on from JAJHUT010000126.1 coordinate 111,108, forward strand.
TCCCTCAGCAATCATGCCAAGGACCCATGTGCCCCTGACTCTCCGTCCTCGTCCGTACTTCTCACGACCGAGCTTACACTCATCGATCTGAACCTGGATACCAGGTCCACCGATTGCGTATTCTCGGCCATGACCGAAGCAACCTTCGAACGAAGGACCGAGAACCATTCGCAGACAGTGGAAAGCGCGGGCTTCGTGTCACCTTGGTGTAGCATCGCTGCTAACCTGGCGCTCTGAGTCGGGCACCTTGAGCATAACAAAGCACCAACATGAGTGCTTTGCTCAAGGGCAGCTTCGACCCTCGAAGACCGAACCGAGCGTCACCGTAAACTCGCGGCTGCATTTATAGCGACGCCAGTGAGGATCATCCGATCGGCTCTCAAGCTCATTTTGGGCGCCTGTTTACATTTCCAGCACTTTTTAGGCTGGACCAGGATCCCGGCGAACGCACCACTTTGCGCATTCAACTTCATCGTCGAGGTGTGCCTCCCGAAAGAGACGAACCTGACTCCATTGTTCACCATAAGCACAGGCAACGCTGAGCGTGGGTGTAGGCGTGGGTGTCGGTGTGGCCATGCCCAATAACCGATGGGAGCGTCCTTGTTCAGGCGATAGACTCTAAATTTAAGGGTTGGCGGCCAAGACAGAAATCTATCGGTGACTATCAATCATTTCGAGCCACCTAATGGCCGCCCTAAATCCAGCGACGCTGGGCGACTGTTAGTATTCGCGCTGCGATTCGCCATTGTGAGGCCATTTGGCTAAATGCTCATTTTTATGCGCTCATTCGCTTCTAAATAACTCAATCTTTCATTTTCTTCATAAATAACGTGTCCCAGATGATTATATAACAATTAGCGACAGGTATTCTAGACCACCGTGTTTTAGATCCTAGCTGCCAGGGTTAAATTGATACCAAAACCCAAAATTCTCAAGATTTCGGGAAAAATCCCGGATTCAGGCCAAAAATTTCCCAAAAATCCGCATTTTCAGGGGCACCTGTATCTCGGAACAGGTGCATTTTCGTGCAACGAGATCTCGATATTCGTAATCAGCATGGTCTAATTAGTCCAGTTTTAGGGTTACCGGCACGGTCTGCGACCGTGCCGTTACCCTAAAACACCCAGGACCTGTCCAGATGGCTGCTGTTGTCTAGCCTCAGCCCTTTTTCGTCTCATACATTCGGCGGCTTGATGATTGCGCCATCGTTTAAATACTTCTGGAGGCAAACTTTCCCTATCCAATGTCCAGACTCTGTCGCCTTCTTTGACTTTATAGAGTGTATGTGGGCCGCGACGTTCAGTCGATATAACTTCCATTTTGGCTCGATTTGACCAAGTAAACTGTTAACTTGAAGAATTACAATAAACACGCGCGAGGTTATCAGGTTTTACGAGATGTTTGTGTTAACTTCGTTAACTTCAAGATTCCACGCCGCATCTTCTGTGCGACAATCGGCTAACTCTTCGGTGCGATCGAATTTCCACGCAACACGCGGTTTGTGCAACGCCTTTTATCGGCCACATCATGACAAATTATGCACATTACAATTCGATACGTATTTAAAGTTTATTATCATTAATTTCCACAAAATGTCTCAGATAAGCCCAAATATGTCCTCAAGTCTGCCTCCAAATAGCTTTATCAGTCAACCAGGAAGCTTGCTAGAACTAAGTCAAGATACAACTCAAGGAGAATTAGAATCAGGTTCGCCACCTAATGGACGAGGCTGGGTCAATGAACACTATACAACTATTGTCATCGGCCATAAGAAAATGCGAGTCTGCCTAGCTGAGGATTGCCAGAAGCAATATGCCGCAGGTTCAAGCACTAGAGTTTTCAGGATCATTGGCTGAGAGAACATTCAGTGAATTCAAATCTACGCAAAACTAGATTTATGTTCCACGACAAGTTACATACAAATCGACTGGTCAAAATGGTATTGGCTTTGCATCTAGACTATAATACAGTGGATCACATTGAATTCAAAAAGTTTGTCGAGTCATTGAATCCAAACAAGCAAATTATTTGTCGTCAAACACTCGCTGATTTGATCAATAGAAGCAGAATTCATCTGACCAATCAAGTATGTGAGAAGCTTGCAAACGCCGATAGTGTGGCGTTAACTTTCGATATTTGGTCAGCTCGGAAAGGTTCGAGGGCTTTGGTTGTGTAACTGCACATTATATTAATACCTTTGGATTTATGGAGAATCTAATTCTACACTTCAAGAGAATGAAATTCCCACATGATGCCGAAACCATCAAGCGATTCATACAAAACCTATTGATGTCCACAATCTTCAGGTAGAGTTGCAGCAATCACAACTGATAATGCCTCGAACGATCTAGCGGCCATCCGATTATTAGATAAGTCAATTGGGTTAACTTCTGATTAACTTCGACCTCATCCACTATAAATGTGTCGCTCACATATTCGATCTCGGCATCAAAATGGCCATGAAAGACCTCAAGGAGACAGTAACGCCTGTGAGAGAGGCTGTGATGGCTATCAGATCCTCAAGGAAGCGCAAAGAGGCATTTATTGATAAACAGAAAGAGCTAATCGATCTCGGCGACCAGAAACCAAGCAACCACTCGAATTGGCTGAAGATGTTGACCACAGATGGAACAGTACATACATTCTACTGAATCGAGCATATTTGCTGCAAAAGTCAATTGATTATATGATAGATCAAACAAGAGGCTTAGAGCCGATCGATTGGTTGACCATAAAAGAAGTCATCCAATTCCTCAGAAAGCCATTCAACGAAGCCACAAAACGACTCTCAAGCGCGAATGATGTGACGATCTCCATTGTCTCATACATTACGCCCCAGCTTAGTGATCACTGCTCTAAATATGAGGCAAATGAAAATAGGTGGATCGCATCTGCTGCTGGTTCCTTGAAGATGAAGTTAACAGCTTATGAGCTCGAACTGTATCAGCCTGTCGTGGACATTGCATATTTCTTGGATCCACGTTTCAAGACTAAAAATCTCAGCGATGACCATCGAAGATTAGTCATGACTCGCATGCGAAAGCTGTTGGACGAGACTCCATCGCCTGCCGTAGAATCCAATGTGTCTGCTGAGAGCTCAATTCTAGGCGGCGATTCGGACATCGACGATGATTCTACCGATGAGCTCACCTCTTATTGTGAGGCTCGACGTGTCAAGTTGAATACTGATGTCATTATGTGGTGGAAAGATCATTCAGAAATGTACCCAAAGTTATCTGCCGTTGCTCGAAAGATCCTGCCGATTCAAGGCACGAGTGTTGCATCAGAGCGAGTTTTCTCTTTAGCTGGAGACGTAGACACAAAAATCAGGAATCGGCTGCAGGACGACATTGTTGAAAATATTGTGTTATTCAAGTCTTGGATGCGTTATCTCAATATTGAATAGGAGACACGCAAGTTAACAGGCCAGGTTATCAAGTTAACATTTACCAAGTTAACTCTCAATGTTAACATTCCATTAAATATGTACAGACTACTCAAATGAAATCGAAGTTAACTCGAAGTTCGACTTGTTATTCTCTCGACTATGGGTCGGACAGGCGGCACGCCTCCTCGTGCGACGGCCGCAGCCTACAAAATAAAACCGAGTTGAAACAGTCGGACTGTTTCGACTGCCGGCTGTTTTAGACAGTCAACAGTCGCCGACTGTTCTTCCAGCCGGCAGTCGGCGACTGGGACGGACAGTCGGCGACTGGGAACTGTTTTATCCAGTTCAGTTAACATGCCTGAGACGCGGGGTGTAGTTGTGCGTTTTTGACGTGAATACGTCTATGAGTTCGGTATAAAGGGTGGTGTTTAGAAGTTGGCTTGTGTGCGAACCCCTCGCTCATAGAACATTTCAGTACTAATTCGAGGGGGTCAAAATGTAACGGAAGTTGTAACGGAAATTGTAACGGAAATTGTAACGGAAGTTGTAACGGAAATTGTAACGGAAATTGTAACGGAAGTTGTAACGAAATTGTAACGGAAGTTGATTCACCTTGGAGATGCAGAGAACCAAGCTTGATCCTCGAGGGTCGACACCCGGACAGCCAAACTCATGGTCATGCTCAGAGCATTTCTAAGAGTATCGACATGTAAGAATTGGCTAGGTATTGTATATCTCCCACAGCATATGAGTGGCTTTTCGTCGTACGTTGGTGTCTTTCGGCTAACATCTCCACCCTAAATTTTGACGTGAATACGTCTTTCACAGTCGTTTTCTGAAAATTTCATTTCCCATCACCAAAAAACGTCGAACATTTGTGTGCATTTTGTGGGGGAAAGCAATGGGACGGAAGTATGGGACGGAAGGGACGGATGTTGGGACGGAAGTGATCACAATTAACCCAGAATGTTGAATTTTCCCCGGGACTGGGATATTTTGCATCCGGAATGTGCTCAAATAACCACATTTCTCGGATTGAACCTTATGAAAAACCCAAAACGACTACTATTCCCAATCTAACCCTAGAATTTTTTCACGCTAATGGATATCTATGCGCGCTGACTTTAGGCTTGCTCGCTGCCCGTCAATGCCACATTGTCGATATACAACCCTCCGAATCTCAACAATTCTGTGTCCTATGTTGATGAAAGTTTGGCAGTGTCATCATTGCCACCTGTAGATGATAGAAATCTAAGAGCATTTTGGGGACACATCCCAATGTCGTGCCAGAGCAGGTACTAAGCGTCCATACATCAGCCTATTGCGCAATGGAGATATGGTTATGGTTGTCACACGACAATGATTCAGGTGTCGATGTGGAAGAGAGGAGGAGACGAGTCCAACGGTATCAATTAGTTGGGTGTGGGGCCAATGAGTGGCTCCCTCGACGCACGCTAAAGGATATCTATGCGCGCTGACTTAGCGTTGGCGGACGCGCTCGACAGGCCCACATTAGCCATTTACTTGCGCAATGGAGATATGGTTATGATTGTCAGCACGACAATGATTCAGGTGTCGATGCGGGAAGAGGAGGAGAGAGGAGTCCAACGGTATCAATTAGTTAGGTGTGGGGCGATTGGGTGGCTCCCCGACGCACGCTGAATCATATCTGAGCGCGCTGACTTAGCGCTTGCTCGCTGCCCGTCAATGATCCATTGTCAATATACAACCCTCCGAATCTCCAACAATTCTGTGTCCTATGTCGATGAAAGTTTGGCTGTGTCATCATTGCCACCTGTAGATGATAGAAATCTAAGAGCATTCAGGGGACACATCCCGATGTCGTGCCAGAGCAGGTAATAAGCGTCCATACATCAGCCCATTGCGCAATGGAGATATGGTTATGGTTGTCACACGACAATGATTCAGGTGTCGATGCGGAAGAGGAGGAGGAGAGAGTCAACGGTATCAATTAGTTAGGTGTGGGGCCAATGAGTGGCTCCCCGACGCACGCTAAAGGATATCTATGCGCGCTGACTTAGCGTTGGCGGACGCGCTCGACAGGCCCACATTAGCCATTTACTTGCGCAATGGAGATATGGTTATGATTGTCACACGACAATGATTCAGGTGTCGATGTGGAAGAGGAGGAGGAGAGAGTCCAACGGTATCAATTAGTTAGGTGTGGGGCGATTGAGTGGCTCCCCGACGCACGCTGAATCATATCTGAGCGCGCTGACTTAGCGCTTGCTCGCTGCCCGTCAATGATCCATTGTCAATATACAACCCTCCGAATCTCAACAATTCTGTGTCCTATGTCGATGAAAGTTTGGCTGTGTCATCATTGCCACCTGTAGATGATAGAAATCTAAGAGCATTCAGGGGACACATCCCGATGTCGTGCCAGAGCAGGTAATAAGCGTCCATACATCAGCCCATTGCGCAATGGAGATATGGTTATGGTTGTCACGACAATGATTCAGGTGTCGATGCGGAAGAGGAGGAGGAGAGGAGTCCAACGGTATCAATTAGTTAGGTGTGGGGCCAATGAGTGGCTCCTCGACGCACGCTAAAAGGATATCTAAGCGCGCTGACTTAGCGTTGGCGGACGCGCTCGACAGGCCCAGCCATTTCGCGTTGTCGATCGAAATTGCGCCCTGTTGAACATGATGTTTTGTCTGCTATGGGACGACAGTGGTCGCCTGTAGACGCAGGCCAACAATTGACAAGTTTGGTGGAGGACTTTGGCCACAGTGGGCCCCTCTAGGCCAGCAGACAGCTTACGGCTTCCGGTCAGGTACCAGCCCTCAATGGCACTCATGTGCACAAGACAACTCTGGCCAGAATGGTCCATAGATCCACAGTTGAGGTGTGTAATGACATTGCCTGACCTCAACGACTCTACATGACATCACTGATCACTTGACATTATGCCCATTTACGTGTGGATGCATGCACAAGTGTGCCACTCTGTTGGCTCCTGAAGCGATGACTTGGCAGCCATTTCGCGTTGTCGACCGAAATTGCGCCATGTTGAAACATGATGTTTTCTCTGCTATAGGACGACAATGGTCGCCTGTAGACGCAGCCAACAATTCTCAAGTTCGGTGGAGCACTGGTCACAGTCTGGGCTTCCTGGTGAGCAGGCAGCTTACGGCTTCCGCTCAGGTACCAACCCTCAATGGCAGTCATGTGCAGAACACAACTCCCGCCAGAATGCCTATGGTTCCACCATTGAGCTGTCTTATGGCATCGCCTGACCTATATATGATCACGTGAGATTGCAATCATCAAGAATTCGACTTACGCATGAGCTGTCACTTGTTGAGACCGTAATTGCCCACGTCGGCTTGTTTCAGCCGTCACTGGCAGTCATCCCGTCAACAGAAGTCACCCTAGGGTGTTCCTATAAACAATCGTCAATCCGTCCTTTCTCGTTATACATATATTTGGCGATTCCCCTCTCTTGATGAATCCATGGATTCGAAAATCTCCGGTATCTGCCCCTTCTAATATAGTTTGTGGAATTTTATAACTACTGCACCGTCAGCGCTGCTGCATTTGTCCATCTCCTTCTGCCATGACGATCTCATATAGATTATCTCAGACGCCCCAACCAACTCTCGTTGCAATCTTTGTGCTAGTTGTCATCGCAAAATATAGTTTCGCCATCGAAATATGACCTATGTTTGTGCTCGCATTGTGAAGTACTGCAAAGCAATGTCATATTCCAAGCAGATATATATCATCTTTATAACTCAACTGCTCGAAATATACTGGCTGCAATCTACTAGATTTTCCGTAACTAATTGCAGTCAACACAATTTGATCTAACCTCACCCATGCCTAGTCTGAAAACAAAATGGTAGCCCAGGCTGTGGTGGACTTCTTATAGTGCTACGGTCTACTAGGAATGCACATGAACTCACTGAATAATCGCGCGCTGCCACAGTGAGCTCCAATATTGAGCTCTTTAACATACCATTTGACCAGCTACTTGGAGGATTATGTGAATGATCAGTTGTATCAACAATAATATCAGGACGCCCCGTCTACCTTTCGTTCGTTAGCAGATCAATGACCTGAGCTCCAATCCTCATCATTGCCTTGGGCGCCTTGTGTTGATATCCATTGTAACACTAAACTCAATTCAGCCCCTTTCTCCTCTAATGTGCACTTGTATCAGTTGAATGCCAGAGCAGTGCATAATGGAATTCGCCACTCAAAAGGTTCATCTGTTGACTCGAGGAAACCTTAGCTCATGCTTTGAAACACATCGACCTTACACCACATTGCTATCTGCAACCCAACTGTCCATGATTGGGGCTGTCCAATGAAACCACAATGATTCCAGCACCACCATTAAGTCCATCCAAGTAATCAGTATCGCATGATTATATAGACTCCTTCATCTTTCTCTGTATTTTGTTTATTTAGACAATCCAGAATACTCGTATATTTTAACATCTTGATTCACCACCTGCTTATTTGTCTCTACAACAGTGTTGATGATGGGTTGATCTAAGTCTCTCAGGTTCCTTAATATACTCTATTTGACCCAGTAATCCAGTCATCTCCGAGATCTAATAACTCTCCTCGATTCAACATTACGTTGATATTCATTGATTACATCACGAGCATCTATATGGAAATGATTCAACGGTTCCCATGAAAGCTGACCATTGTCCCAGAGAATTAAGTAAATGCGGTAGTTGTTGTAATCAACATGTGTCAATACTGTTACGAAGTCGTAGAATTCCTCCAGTATCGAGATGTCGTCGTCGATAATTATTTCCTCCATTGTCAATCGACTGTGGCCCTCGATTAATGTTACTCCATCCATTCTTTGTATTCCAATTATTTCAACCAGGCAAACTGGACAATCGCCGATGTACGGATATGATTGTCTCAACCGGGCTGTGAGGCACGACTGGCAGAATCTATGGTTGCAGTAGAGATCAATCATAATCGGGTTCAAAACTCCACAAATGGCGCAATGAGTGGGTGCCGTTATTATCTGAATGTCGTCATCCATTTGAGGCTCCACCTGTTGATTAGGATTTTGCTCCTGAGATTGAATCCTACAAAGAGGGGCATGTTCTTAAATCCTAGCCACATGTTGAGGCAGTCAGAGTGAAATCTGTGATCACAGTTCCCAGGTGATGATGTTTCTCTATCTACCATGTCTGCCAGACCAAATAGCACAATCATCTTGCTCTGTTAATGATGACATTGTTTGTGGTGTAGTGTGATATTATATCTAAGTTGATAATAATTATGATTATTTGCATAATAGCTTGAATACTTTAAACTGGCATCTCAATGATGTTGTAAGAACCAGTACCAAAGGATAATGACTATTGCTCGTCAATAGTTGGCTAAGATCATCTCATGGCCACTGTATCTGATCATGATAGTGCATATTATATTTCAAATGTGTGATGAGAACTGGTACTAAAAAGGAAAATGAACATTGCCACTCTGCCAGGACCATCTCTTGGTTATTGTATCTGTCCATGATCGTGAGAATAATCTACTCCCACCACCGATGAGTGTGTAAACGAAGTGCTGGCACGTGCGGGAGTGGATAACAGCGTGTCACTGCCCAATAAAGCCAGACAGAACGACACCAGCTCAGCACATTTTTCGGCGCCAGCCAGATTTCATAAATTCATCATATTCATAGGCTCTTTAGAATTATCGCTTTCACAATGGAACAGAGCCCTTGAATATACACTCAAACCGATCAGAAGACGAGAGAATGCGTCGGGTGGAAAAAGTTACCAATTGGAGAAGTAGGATAATTTGCCACTGTATCAAGCCACGTTGCTTTCATTCCTATCGCCGGTCTTCTCGATAGTCATATCGTTGAGTTCACTTAATATTCACATTCTAATTATTATTTCATTAACTCATATTCTCAAGAACAATGACCTACAAAATCAATTTGAAGGAATTACATGATGGGATGGATAATGACATCAATATTGCCGTCGATGTCTTTGATGTAATACAAGAACTGATCGACGACGTCGTGGTGGAATTCGAAATCAACGAAATTTTGAACTCCAAACGTTTAAAAGATAGTATAAGGCTTGAACCAATTCCTTGTCCATTTTAAACCGTGAACATTAACCTGGCATCTGATGCTAAGAGACATAGGACAATAAGATCGAACAGGTAGCTTCGTAGCTTGACAGATTATAACGGCATTATAAAATTGGATAAGAATCAATGTTATACGAGACGAGAAATAAATAAAGGAATATAGATATCTAATCTCTAGAGATGATTTTATAGTTTTAGATCTTATTTTATTTTTCTTTCATAATTCGAGTATTGAATGGATTGTATTCATCTCATAAGCGACGGGCGTCTCCAGAGAAGGGTGCCGTTCTGAAGGATCCAGAGAAATTCTACGCGACGTGGACTGTTAGTGTTGATAAGTGTAAATACACGACGCTCAAGTCGAGGCGATGAGTAATCAATGCTTCTTCTGAGAATCATGTCGTCAATGCGTATTATTCCATTAATTGACTGTCCGCAGATCATACAATTTCCAAGCTCCGGATATGAGAATATGAATTGAATTTTTAGACATGATTCACAAAAGGGATGGTTACAATTAATTATGTACCGATGAACCTCATACTGATAGTCTTTTGAATACATAAAACATATAGAACAATATGATTGTTGGGATAATGGTTCCATGGAATTCAATAAGTTGATATTATTCATAGTATCTTAGCTTAGATGTAGTAAAATTTCTATTACAATATTATTAAAGTGGGATTTGTTTTATAATTAATAAAATTGTATTCTGAAAATGAAGAATAACTATCCTAATGAAGAATTACCAAAAGGCGTTGTGCATCATGCGTTGCGAGGCAACGAGTAGGGATTAGACGATTATTCGATTGTTCCGTTGAAAAGCAACAAATAGATTGAACTCAGAATGATGAGAATCAAATTGAAAAGTGGCAGGCGCCAAAATGAGGAACGGCGACTGCCGAGGCGTGGGAAAGGAGGAAATTATGCTTCAAAAGCGTATACGAAGTTAGAGTGATGAAATATGCCCAGACACAGCGATGGCGCCAAATTTCAATCCTTTTCATGATTGTTAACCAGTCGAGAGTTGGCAGCTGGAACACACTGATCTATTCGCCTTCATAGATCTCCAGATCGAACCCAGAAAACGTGCTAATAAAACGGAGTCGCAACGCTAATCGATTCTTACTCATTTTGATTCAATAGAGATTATTTTTGAGACGATATATTTGACTCGTAGATACAACTTCAAACTAATTAATCAAACAGAAAATGGAGCATATACCAATGGATGTAGATTATTTGCAGCAACTTTGTCGGACAACAATAACATTTTTCAGGCCACACTTTCATCATCTATTATTAACTCAGATCCGACAAATGTAGAAGGAACGCCCGAAGAGTCTACTATATCTGGTCAACATAGGGAACATAGGCCTGAAATTCTTTCAGACCCTTCAACATCATCAACATCTGCGTCTCTCATTCAAGAAGAGGTGCAACATGTTCCAGATGCCCGCCTTACTATGAGAATAGGACCCCACAGATCTTATTCTTCATCCCGAGAGCGAGAGTGCAACGCCTCCGAAGCCAACGAGCTCCCACAATCACGGAAGCACCTGATAGGTCTGCCGCCAGCGTTCAAGAGCGAGTCCAACGCCTCCGAAGCCAACGAGCTCCCACAATCACGGAAGCACCTGATAGGTCTGCCGCCAGCGTTCAAGAGCGAGTCCAACGCCTCCGAAGCCAACGAGCTCCCACAATCACGGAAGCACCTGATAGGTCTGCCGCCAGCGTTCAAGAGCGAGTGCAACGGCTCCGAAGAGATCGTTTGGTGTCAGCAAATCAATGCTCCGGTCAGTCACAAGATGAGGCAATGAATCGACAAATGACCGCAGACCCCTACAAACAATTTGTATGAACAATATGTCCAATGCAATTGAACAAGATCAAATTGAACTAGATACAACTAGAACAAGTGGTTATTCAAGGGATGTGGGAATGTCGTCTCACTGGATGTTAGCTACAAATCATTTTGCGAAAACATTCAAGGACAATTCATTTGGTCATACCTGCAACATCTGTGACCGTCTTTGGTTCAGAAAAGATTTGAAGAAAGTCAAGTCCGCCCATATTCAACTTTTTAGAATCTGTATTCGGACAGGAATCGTCATCATTTGAGGTGTGTTCTAATTGTTGGCAATATCTCAAAAAGATAAAATACCGACCATGAGTTCTACAAATGGATTCAAATATCCTCCAAAGCCTAATCATCTACCAGAGTTAGATCCAATCAGCACCAGATTAATTTCTCCCAGAATTCCCTTCATGTCTATTAGACGCTTGAGACGTGATGGAGGTTACGGCATATTGGGCCAGGTAATCAACATACCAGTTGATGTTAATACAATGGTGAATCAACTACCAAGAAATCTAGATGATGACTACGCCATCAATGTGTCTATCAAGAGAAAGTTAATACATAAATCTTCTTATTTAAGTGGTTTTGTTAGGAAAGATATCATAAAGATATGGCTTGAATACCTCGTAAATCAACCACTCTACCGTCATTTCAATATCACCGTTGATAGAAATTTCCTAGATCAACAACAGGATAGTGACTTGAGTACAGCTGATGGTATTATTGAGAATATTGGACTGGAAGATACAGATAATGACGTTCTATTGGCTCGACAACATACTATGTTGTGGAACGAAGAAGCACGTGCTTGATATAGCTCCAGGTCAAAATAGTAGACCCTCAACATTATTTTCGACAATTTTGCCGAGGAATTGTCATTTCAAACATATATTTGGGGTGTAGGAAGATTTTTAATCCTCAAGTGAGAGTAACTCCTTATATGATCGCCAACAGTGAGTTGAGACGGCAGACCGTAGAGGTGACACCAGATCATATTCTTTATCTTGCAATGAAGATTCTGCGTATGCGTGTCGTGGATAATATCTACAATACTTTCAAATGCATTTCCGAGACAGAGAATATCACCAAGAGGATGATACAGGACCGACACTATCTGAATGAATGTATAGAGAAAAAATTTCGCGTTTTTAAAATCGATACCAAATAGCGTTTATTACTGGGCTAGTCGGAAGAAAGAGTTATTTGCCATGATGAGACAATTATCAAAGCCATCAATGTTTTTAACATTGAGCGCCAATGAAATTAAATGGCCAGATTTGTTATTACTACTCAATAGGCTCGGCTCATCTCCTGCAGATGTGCAGGATGCCATGAGAGATTTAGACAGATCTAAACGATGCCATCTTGTGAATGAGGACCCTGTTACTTGTTGTGTTTATTTTGAAAAGCTCATCGATACCATTATGAAAATGTTATGTTCTAAGAAGAATTACAATCCATTTGGAAAGTATCGAGTGCAAGACTATTTTCAACGGATAGAGTTTCAACATAGAGGAAGCCCTCATGCTCATGTTCTCCTATGGTTGGAAAATGATCCAAAGGAGGAAATCTCCGGAGAATATGCCCTCACTATCCAGATGGTCACTGATTTGTGTTCCGTGAGCAGACAAGACCTTCCTGAGGGGATGTACGAGAATCAAGTCCATAGACACACTTTCACCTGCACGAAGGGGCGAGACATCATGCAGATTTAATATTCCTACTGGCCAATGAAGTCAACTCGAGTTCTACTACCGCTTGCTAATAATGATAAACGACTATTAGGACTGCGCGCGAAATCAAAAAAGTCCGAGAAAATCTGGAGATTAAGATTTATGAATCTATCGACGAATTTTTAGTTGACAACCGTATGACAGAAAGGTCGTACCATGATATAATAAGATCGACACTGAATAGACCCACAATGATCTTCAAAAGAGAGATGTGCGAAATAATGACCAATACATTCATGCCATGGATATCATCGGTACTCAATTCGAATATGGACTTACAATATATCTTGGACGAATATAGTTGTGCAGCTTACGTCGTTGACTACGTAAACAAATCAAATCGTGGCACGGGAAATTTACATAGAGAGTTGATTAAGTTGAATGAATCACATCCTGAGATTACTTATGATGGATTATTGAAGAAACTAGGGGCCAAGATCTTAAATACTGTTGAGCTATCAGCGCAAGAGGCAGCGTGGTATCTTTTAAGACAACCGATGAGCTATGCCAGTAGAGATGTTGTATATATTCCTACTTGTTGGCCGTGCGAAAGGCAGAAATCATACAAACGCAAGTCAGAATTAGATAAACTTCAATCCGATTCTACAGATATCTGGACCAAATCATTGATCAGGAAGTATGAAGAGAGGCCGACCAATTTGAGAAATATCTGTCTTGCTGATTTCGCTGCTTGGCACACGATAAAACCCAAAACAGTAATGAATGATGAAAATCCAGATGAAGAACATGCAGACGATACTATAAGGAGTAGCTATTCCCTAGACAATTTGCTCGCATAATCAGATACAGGCAATACGATTTAACTGATACAAATAACTACAAGCGAGAGATGGTCACACTCTACGTCCCATTTGATAACGAATTAGCAGATATAATTGATCGCAATAGATTCATTGAGCTCTATGATCAGAATATTGATCTGATTGGTCGAAAACGTACGGAATATGAGGCAGGTAAGAACATTGAACAAATCGCAGAAGAGCTGAGAGTGCAGAGAATGGACCCTCCGTCGACTTGGAGATGATGAGAGAATTTTGTCAGGGACGTTTTTGCCGGAAGGAGCTGAAGAGAATTTTGACGATTTCAACCGTAATAATACTAACGTAATCTCAGCTGTTAGAACTCGAAACAAATGTCATGAGTAAAGAGGACTATTGCATCATGATGCGGACAACAAATGAAAGGCAAAGGAGATAATCTTGGAGCTGATACACAGAATCAAGTCACCCAAAGAGAGACCTCTACAAATCTTCTTTACTGGGCCGGCAGGTTGTGGTAAAACATATGTTCTTAAGCTAATGATGGACACGATGAACAGATACTGTGAAAGCCAAAACTCACACTAACTCATATGTTGCCTGTGCATCGACAGGCAAAGCTATATAAATTTGGGAGGTACAACTGTCCACTCTGCCTTTCACATTACTCAATCACTCAGACAGAGTGCCATAGCAAGAGAAACACTTCAGCAATATAGACAGCTGTTTGGGAATGTTAGCTGCATAATAATTGACGAAATAAGTATGATTGGCAGCAACATTCTGCATCAAGTCAATCAAAGACTTCAACAAATAACAGGACATCTAAACAAATGTTTTGGAGGTATGATGATGATATTTTGCGGTGATTTCAGACAGCTACCTCCAGTCAATGCAACACCAGTTTACAAGGGAAGTAGAGGCCACCTCGAAGCTGCACTCCTATGGCAATCTCTAGATTATTTTCCATTGAATCAAGTTATGAGGCAAAGCGATGTGATATTTTCGAGCATTCTAACTAAGATAGGAGAAGGTCAGATCCTCGATGAAAATGAATCAAGATTGATTGAGTCACGTTTCAGGACAGAATTATGGTGCGACCAGAACCTAAAAGGCGTTGTTCGGCTCTTTCATCAGAACCATTCTGTGGACGAATATAACAACAGAGCGATTGGAGATGGATTTGAGTGTCTAGCAAACGATCATTTCATTGGCTATAAAAATACTACCGATTTGACACCCGCGAGAGCTAGATTGCATAGAATGGCAAACCATGGAGACAGCGGGTCTACCATACTTGATTAAATTAGGTATAGGTTATCCATACATGATCACATCCAACGTTGACGTCGAGGATGGTTTAGTTAATGAGGGCAATTGGTATATTGAAATTTGTAGAGTACTCTCAGAAGATGGCGGTCAGAGTAATAGTCCCCTGAGATTATGGCTAGATTTCCTGAGTAAATCGACTGGCCAGATAGCGCGCATCAAATATAGACCAATAATAGTCAGTCGGAGAGGTGAGATCAATAGCGGATCAACTCCAATCTGTAAGAAAGTTGCAAGCATCAATCTTGCTGGTACAATAAGATGCAAGAGAACGCAATTCCTCTAACAGCTGCATGCGCTATAACTATACATAAGTCACAAGGTGGAACATTTGATAAAGCTGTCATCAACTACGATAAGTCTCAGCAAAATCAACTTGTATACGTAGGGCTAAGTCGAGTTACAAGCATCGAAGGTCTCTATTTAATCAATCGAAAAAATGACCATACATTCCACCATAAACGCGGAAGCACATCACCCTCAGTTAAGGATATTAAGGATGAATATGTACGTCTAGCCCAACACCCTTTAGACACAATAACGAGTAGGATTAAAAGGTTCATCAGTTCTGAGAGGGATAATCGGACAATTGTATTATGTACCATAAATGCTCAAAGTTTGGTCGCACACTCACTCGATTTAGAAACAGATAGAGTAATCACAAAAGCTGATATATTAGCCATTACCGAGACATGGATGGACGACACATATCCCATCAATATTGATGGATACCAACTCATCAGCGCCAACAACAAATCAGATACGGTCGATAACCATCGAACTGCTGGGGGTGTCGCTATCTATAAAAGATTAGGCAATAGTTTAGAATGCCATCCAATCCACATCAATTACGTTATCGATCCAAGGCCGCATATCAATAGAGTCGGTGATATGTCTATGGTCGAAGTCGTTTACAATGATTTAACGAAGTTCATCCTTGTTACTGTGTATTTGCATCCAGGTCAATCAAGATCAGACATTAAATCATATCTCCATTCTAGATTATTAAATTACACAGAAGTATTCGAACCGGGAGTGAATATTAATATCGACACGCCCGTAATAATTACAGGAGACTTTAATTACAACATCGAGGATGACAACTGGTTAGTTGATTTGATGAAAAGAGACTTTAATTTAGATTACGTTGTCAGCCCACAACCGACAACTCTAGGTAACTCAATCATCGATTTAACCTTTGTGAAGAACTTGAATACAACCTGTTTACCATTTGTGGCGTATTTTAGTTATCATAGGCCTTTGTTCTCGAGAATAAGTTTATCTCAGAGTCTATAAAGATCGTCAAATGAATTGAAAGACTTTCCTTTTATCAAGTGATACACTGTCCAAAAAAGATTGCCAAAATTAAACTTGTATTGCCAATATTATGGCAGTAAAGAATTGATATAAAAAGCCATATACGTCAATTATACTTTGAGCTTATTTGCCAACATCAGTAAAGTAAACTTTCTTTGTGTGGCGGAACACACTAGACATTAATTGTTGGGCAATAATTTGATGGCTACCAACCAACCTGTCAAGCTCCACGCCTCTATGATGTTTGTGA
Organism: Oxytropis ochrocephala; assembly: GCA_020916435.1. NCBI lineage: Eukaryota > Viridiplantae > Streptophyta > Magnoliopsida > Fabales > Fabaceae > Oxytropis > Oxytropis ochrocephala. Next base: position 127,876 of record JAJHUT010000126.1, read on the forward strand.
GGCCGCCACAACTGGACGCACACTGGGCACATCTATATGAATCTAGTGTCCAAGAGCAGCTGTTGGAGATTTGGGTACCTAAAAGCATTGCCTGATGGCGACGACTCCACCTGACTAGACTGAGCACTCGACAATTGAGGTGTGAAGGCAACGACGCACGCACAAGGTGTCACTTATGTGTGCTGAAACGATGACTTCGCAGCCTCCTTGGCGTTATTGAGTAACATTCAGCCCTGTTGAAGATGATTTTTCTTCCGCTATCGGACGACAATGGTGTGCTCGGGCGCACGCCAACTTTCATCGAGTTTGGTGCAGGAACTTAGCCACAGTTGAGGCTGCTGGCGAAGCAGCCAGCATACGCCTTCCAGTCACCGTGTCCACCTAAGGCCGTCAATATAATTTGCGTTGATATAACAAGTCAGCCATTGATGGTCGGATGTAGATGATCAGGGTGTCCACCAGCCTAGCTTGACGGCAATAAATCAACCTGACTGGACTGAGCAGTCGATATTTGAGTCATGAAGGCACCAACTTCGCAGCCACTCGGCGATATTGAGTAACATTCAACCCTGTTGAGGTTGATTTTGACCTGTATACGTCTATGGGTTCTGTATGGAGGGTGGCTTTCAAAGTTGGCCGGTGTATGGTGGGTACCCCGGGCACATAGAATATCTAGCTACCAATCAGGAGGGGGTGAGAATGTAACAGAAGTTGTAATTTTGAAGTAAATCCCTTTGAATAGCATGAAATTGTGCTGTGGTTCTGGGGTCGACACTCGCGCACAAGACAGGCTACTGTAGGCACAGCCAACTGTTCGTGTTTTGGCATGTGCGTTGTCGCCGTGTGCGTGGGCTAGTGAGTTGTACTGCTATGTGTGTGTGAGAGTATAGGAGTGAGTTGTGAGGGGCTTGTGCGTTCGATGGAGAACTGAGCTGCCGTGCAAACTGGATGATCTGGCAAATGTGAGCTGCCGATGTGAGCTGGACTGGGGCCGGAAGTCATAGACGTATTCACGTAAAAGCAACGTTTATACTCGCGACGTATAACCAGCCTCTTTTTCTCGGTGCGCTGTGTACTACACCAATCTCTATGGTGTAGGCCGGACTGTTGCGCGTGTTTCTAACGACAACAACAAACCCGCGAATATTCGTCGCCACCTCCGTAGTCATATTCGTCGTGGTGGTGCTTTATTCTCATCTTATAAAATAGAATTAATTCTTTAATTTTGGGTCTACATGTAATTCATTATCAACTCCCAATATAGTGAGTCAATATAAATCATCCACAAAATGATAGTTCCTCACCCAAAACATCAAAATTAATTTTGTTAACACCATACCCCGTGGAACCGGGCCATACGCTTATTACAATTGCCCGCTTGAATGCCACCGAATGGCGTCCAGAGATGAAGGCCAATCCGGCCTTCGTTGCCGAGGGAGACAATGCTGGTATTATTATCAACAAACCAGCCAGTATCATGGATTACAACAAGATTCAAGCGGCCTAGCCAGCCTATAGTCACTGCGAAGACCCCTAACAAAACAGCTGGCTCCGTAATGCCCCCAGCCTCTTGATGATATATGTCTCAGAGTGTCCGTAGGTAATGTCTGTGGTTGGGCATAACTCCAGTGGTCGCAGCCAATGTAGCATCGCCTCAATCAGCCAAATACTACTAGCCAGAATGAGGTTGGTGTAGAAGGTCCCGACGACCATCATGACGGCCGTATTCTCCTCCGCACACATGGACGATACGAGAAAACCTAATTTGTTATATAATTTTTGAAATGGAGAGGATACGGCCATTAGAATGTTGTTACAACACCAACTGCAGGTTTTGTCTGTTATTTTAACATATCATCGAACTTACCAAAACCCATTCCGTGCACCGTTGAAGCAGAATCAACAGGACCACCCAAGAGAATGGACCGTGCGATGGGATCTCAAATATGAAGAAGGTACAGCCCAGAACTAAAAATATTTGTATAATCATGACAAATACCTGATTGATGGCGTGAGCTAGCAAAATTTGCATCGTTTGAACACCCGAGAACCAGACTTCTCCCGAGGAGACCATCTCGTCCGTCGAGACTGAATGCCGGAGCTGTCAATCCAGTGGCCATCACATAACTGATACTAATCACCACCCCTGGAGCCATAAATTTCAAGTAGCCATCCTTCCCCATCGTCCCATATACCGGCTTGCCCACCTGGATCGGCAAATCAGCTAGCGAACTGTCATAGCCAAGTTCTTCGAGAGAATCTCTGGCGAAGTTTATGAATGTTTCTCTGAAAGTGGTCTCAAGCGCCAGTGCCAAATGTAAATCTATTGTAGTGAGAAATATGTGATATATTAGATTAGAAAATATTGTATGTCAAACCAATCATCAATCATTTTATAGGGTGTCGATACTTAATGGTCAAGTCTGGATATACTTTGATTGTACCATTGGTTATGGTCTCGTTTGTCACTTCTTCGCTCATAATTAATCGCGATTGTAGATTCTCTGAATATTTGTCGGGTATATGAATTGCGCCCCACACTTTGCCTCTCCGGACGGCTTTCATGGCACTGGTGAGATTATCGTACCTGATTTGTCTTATCATCTTCTCGTTTAGTCCATTTAGAAACTGCAAACCAGTTGACGATCGCTACAGGCACATCGAATTGCTCGCCGCCAATGCAAAGACAGAATAATATCACCTGAATGGCGGTCAACATAAACTGAAACACAAAGACCGGCGGATTCCGGCGCAATCTTATGTAATTCTTCCAGGTGACCGCGAGCAGTGTCTTGAACCACTGATAGGTCGGATGAGTTGGAGTAGCCATTGCGGATGGGCCTCCGCAATGGCCACTCCAACTCATCCGGCCCCTATCGAGTCTGATTCTGGCATAATTCAACGCATTTGAACGCCTGGCCGCCCAATGGATAGTCTGCATGGCCAAATAATCGTTGACTTGACTCTCATTGTCGCCGTGGGGCTCATTTAAGTTCCCAACAATCGGATTATGGACGTAACTTATGTGAGGCGATGCCGGTGGTTTGTGCCTAGCCCCTCCAGCAGCCGCGATGGGGCTTTCATTATAACATCATTATAACATCACGACGATGTAGATCGTCAACATCATCATTGTCTTCATCCTCTTCAGATGGGAACACCTCCACTGCCTCGCTGTCGCAACCAATCACTGTTGTTGATTTATAATTGAGCTCTACTTTATTTGGTACCCGTGCGAATTCTAATGGGCTGCTTCTCTCTGGTCAACGTTCGTCTCTCCAACGTATTCTGTCCACTATCCAGTTGTGGTTGTTGTTGTTGTTGACCAAAAGCTAGCAACTTGTTGCCTTTGTCTGAAGTTACTCCATCTGTGCGAATATGAATTGTCATTGATGTAGGTCTCTGTTGTTGGCCTACGTCGACGTCTACTTCTTTGCCTCTAGTCGTCGGTCTTATCTTTGTGTTGTTTAAGATGGCGCGAGGATGAGTTTGCTAGTGTCGCGGCTCGACGTGATGAATCAGTGACGCAAAGCTTCAAGAAAACATCCTCCAAATTGAGCAGATTATGCTTATGCATCAGCTCGTCGGGACTATCCTCGGCCAGGATCTTTCCGTGTCTCATGAGACCTAACAACGTTGGCCAATCGAGCCTCCTCAATGTGATGCTTCGTTATTATCACGCTGATTCGTTCGACTTTGGTCAGTGAAACCAGATGCTGCCAGATGCCCTACCTTAGAGCGGGTCCATGCCCACAGTGGGCTCGTCCAATATGAGTGGGGGCGGCGAATGGACCAGAGCAGCCGCCAGAGAGACTCGCCGCTTTAGGCCGCCACTTTGGACATCAAACGGATGTGCATTGTCGCATCAAGAAGGTCACAGGAAGAGGAAGAAGAAGAAATGGATGAAGCTGTTAGTTACACATACAATGATGTCACATCTCATACCAACAACAACAACAACAACCATCACATGAGATCATTGTGATGTCATGTCATCTAACGCAACTGTTAGTTGACTTGACGCCATGCCGCCTCAATTGACGTCTACTCACCTCAAGTTGGTCACTATTCGTTTCCTGATATCACCAGTCTTCATTCGATTAATTCTCCCGAAATACCTGAGCGTTTCCTCGATGGTGAAGTCCTCGTAGATGGAGATGTCCTGAGGCATGTAGCCGACGTCTCAGCCGGGCACTTCGCCCTGGCCACTGCCCAGCCGGTGGCCGAACACCAGCACTGAGCCGGACTTTGGCCAAATGCGGCGGAGTTTGGTGTTAATCATGTTTCTTGTTAGACTAGTTTTTGTTTGTTTGTTTGTCACACGGTGAGTAATTGAATTGACTTAATTTGGAAACAACAGCTAATAACAACATCAACAGACAGCGATCGATAGATAGGCATTCAAAAATAGTGCAATTCGAGAGTAATAACAATGCATAGCCTTCTCTTAGAGCTGACCATGAATTTGACCATCAGCCGTCCACCAACGACAAACACAAGACACTTTGCTATGAATTCCACGCGTCGAAAGCCACTCGAGCAGAACCGAACTCACAGCTCATGTAAAACAACTAACGCCACTTGTATCAGCTCAACTCTATCATTGAGATGTTGAAGGTGGACTATCCAAATGGTATGCACTACCGGCACTAATCAACAACTGCAATCGACAACTGGGACGGGGCGAGCGAACGCACCCAAACAAGGATATGGAGAGTTTAGCATTAATTGGTTTCATAAGGACTATTATTGTTGTCCTCGGATGTCGGTCTAGATATGATAAAATCGAGGGCACCGATTATTCAACTAAAGATAATAACTTCATTTGATTCAATAATACGACTCCTAATTAGTAAATCAGATTGGCGATTTCTGCAAACGACGTCCCACACGAAGTCAACTTCACAGGAATTGCTGGGGATGACTGACAATATTCGGGCAACTGGCCGACTGAGATTATTTGTTTTCCAATTTGACACTGGCGAAAATTTGTATCTAATCGAACAGATATCTCTCGATATCTTAGCAGCCTCATCTAGTCTCTTGTAGCTCTCAGAAAATAACCTAATTGTTTGATGTGTAATTAAAAACTAGCTGGGGTAACAGCCTTCATGCGCCCGCGCTCTTCTTACTTGATGTGAACCCATGTTTGTTACTTTGGCAAGTCTCAGAAGTCTTACCTGAAGGGCCTTCCTCTTGGTGATTTCATATCTCTGCTCTGATTAAAAGAACTCGCGTCACGTCAGCAGCTTTGCTGTGAAATCTGATGGATGCGTTTCTGAGCGCATCTTTCGTGCACGCGGCCAACAATAAATAATGATACCTCGTGTTCGCTGGAAGTTCATTATCTAAAGATGGATGTCATGTTGACTGGATATGTCCAAAATATCAGGACCTTCATGGCCATGCCCTCATAGTATACAATGAATACAAATTCTATAGCAAATCAACAAGTCCATACGATCACTCGCGAAAATAACCGTATCTACTACAAAACTGCCATCGTTTATTTGTTATTATTGTTGTTAATCAATTGAACCATTCACGATGACCCAACAGCTTAAGAAGAGCTTCAGTATACACATTTGCAATGCTCAAACCTGATGTTGCAAATAACTCGATAGCTCGCGAGGCCGTTTTGTCACTTATTGAGACGAATGGATTCCAAATTGTCAAAATCAAGAAAACAAACATGAGTCTTGAACTAGCGAAGGAGTTTTATTCAGAGCATCAAAATAAATTCTTCTTCAATAGACTGACTACTTTCATGTCTAGTTCGCCAATTTACGCTCTAATACTGGCAAAAACTGACGCCATTACTTCGTGGAGATCTTTGATAGGTAAGGCCAATGTTTACAGAACTATCTACTACGATCCTGGATGTCTAAGATCAAAATTTGGTCTTACAGATACAAGGAATGCGGTGCATGGTAGTGATTCAGAGTCAACAGTTTGCCGAGAAGCCTCATTCTTCTTTCCGGACTTTTTGTTCATGATAGGAGTGCATCAAACAGTGATAATATTAATATTAGTTTTGATAATAATAATGATAATAATATTAATAATAGTAAAAGAAATGGTTGTGATGGTTATAGAATCTCTTGATGGATATTTTGAAAAAGACTTGATAGTATTAACAAATTTAAATTAAATTTATGTATATTCTAAATAATAAATATCTCTTGGTTTCCCATCCATTGGTCTTGGTGGTAGGCTGGTAGATGAGAGAGGAATATGCGTTGTAATAATTGTTTTTAAAGATAAATTGAGGCGAGAACTATACCAACAACGAGAAGAATTAATATTATAAAGCAAATAATTTTTTTTTGATCCTAGCCTTTGAACGATATGCTATTGCCTGATTGACTTCAACTCTAGCCTTGTCGACGTGGACTCTTAGACAAGGCCACATGATTCTCATATATACGATTGACCATTTCGCCTTGGATTCAACAAGTGTCGCCAGATCAACAAACAGATCTCTGAGCTCCATTATACTCTTTCTCTAGTTTCATGATATCATTGTGACGTGCCTCTATTTCGGCCAATGATTGTTTCGCCTGTTGAGTTTCCATCTCTATGCCACGCGTAAAGATTGCCGGGTTGCCTGACTCGATCATCTCCTCGATTTCATCGTCGGTCGTATGCCGTCCAGTGATCTCTAGCTGACGCTGTATACGAGCCTTACATCTGTCCCTATAGTCGGCTTGTGTTAGTTGGTAATCCGTCATAACTTCAATAAATCTCGCCGTCAACATTTGATGTTGTGTGTTACGGATCCTATGCTCGGCCGATAATTGGGCCTGTTGGCCGATCTGTTCAGTTCTTTGGCCTATTTGTTTTAATCTAAGTTTAACTTTAGTGGCATCGTTTGTTATGTTGGCCATAACACTTTCGAGATGTCTCTTGACACGATCGTCAATTTGTGGATCAGACAATATAGCCGAATGTGTCTTCTTAACATCTTCCACATTTTCTTTGAGCTTCTCAATACTGTTTGTCAGTTCCTCTACCTCCTTGTAAAATTCCTCGATACCCGTTAGCTCCTCGTAACATCAATATCGGACATTTTCAATACTACCAAATGGTTCGTCTGGCATGGTAATGGTGATCTGGGACGAGCTGGAGCCGGATACTTGTTGCTGCTGGTGCTGGCAGGCCCTCAAGGCGGCCAGCCTGTCCCAGGCATCGTTTATTATTGTTGTTTTGTTGCCTTTGATGACGAATATATATTCTGGTCTAATATGATTGGGCACTGTAGGTTATATGACCAGGCCCAATGGCAACAACAACAATAAGAACAAGAACAATAATGATAAAATCTTCAACCTAATAATAAATAACAATACACGGGGTTGCTGTGGGCGACAAACTGGTCGAGCGACGACTGAACGGAGAGAAGTCTCTATTTTGAGTCAGGTGCACGCCGTGCGAATTTAGCACTGGTTTGCAGCAGCGCCGCCGCCTGCAGACTGCAATGGCATTTGACAAACGCTATGAGCGACCTCTGAAAGGCGGCGGCGGCGGCTTCATGCAGGCGAACGAGCCCATTCGTTAACATTGTAACTGACGTGAGGGCGTCGGAATGAGTCATCTAAATTAGTAAAAAGAAGGGAGGAAGGCCACCATCGAGCAGCATAATTAGGAGAAATACCAGAAACTAGAAACAACAACAACCACAATGTCATAAGAACTGACCGAGGATACCAAAAGCTCCTGGTCTGTCGTTTATTTGTATAGATAGTGGCCTCATTAGTGATAATAAGGCAGAAAGAAATAACTATATTACATGATGAATGATGATAATAGATATGATGATGATGATTTTCGGCAAGTGATAGTACCAAAAGTAATAGATTTAGTAATAATAACATATAATGTTTGATTCGGATGATGATGATGAAATAATAATAATAATGATGATAGTGATTATGATGCGTTTAACGCACGGCCAAGTACTTGTTGAGGATGCTAGCGAGGGCAGATAGTAATGGGGCGCACATTGTTGGTCTTCGTAGTCGGGCGACGAGCCGTACTCGAACATCTCGTCCTTCGTTCCGATGCCACTCTGGACGAACAATGTGGACATTCCGTTGTTGTGTCCGAAGGGCATATCTGTGGTGAGCCTGTCGCCAATCATTATGGTGCGAGCTGGATCGATTGTCGGATGCTGGCTCCGGATGATGTCGAAGAAGTAGGTTCCCGGCTTGCCCAGCACGATAGGATCGCGGCCCGTGCCCGCCTTGATGGCCGACACGTAGATACCTGGCCCTGGCACGAAGATATCGGGTGATATGGAGGGAAACGATTCGTCCGCGTTCGAGGCGATAAACATACAGTCGGGCCGCTTCACGTAACTACAGGCCTTGGCCAGCTTCTTGAAGCTAACCTGATTATCGAAACCAACCACCACCGCGCCTACGTTCTTGTCCACCTTGAATCTTGCCTGACCTGGCGCCCATTCGTCCGGCGTGGCATCCGGCCCAACGCCGAAATTCTCTGATCCCAACGGCAGTGAGTTCGTCGGCGATCCCCTGGCTGCCCAGCACATAGACACTCCTGTTGAACTTCATCTGTTTCAGGTAGAGGCCGACGCGTAACTTGTTGGAAATACTTCGTTCATGTTTGCCTCTGCAGCCAAGCTTCCTGAGCTTCTGTAGGCATTGGGCACGATTCTTCGTGCTGTTGTTGGTAACAAAGATCACCTTCTTGCCGTGGCGCCTGAGCATGTTGAGCGCCCTTGAACTCCATCGATTGTGTCATTGTTTATATACAGAACGCCATCGCAATCGGTGACGATGGTGTCGAACGAGTCCATGAACTCCTCGAAGGTGCCTCTGTTGTCCAAGCTTTCAATAGTGTCTACAACCATGATTGCTATTGCTGTTGATTTATGATGAGTCTAGTTAAAACGGTTGATGATGAATATTAATTTTTAGCTAAAAACAAAAAGCTTGATTGAGTTAGTTACGAATAAATGTATTGTCAAATTGTTGTCGATTATTGTTGTTGTTGATGTATTTAAAACTGTGTGTTACTTGTTGTATTGTCTAATCTAATTCGTATCGGAGGCTTTTTACTGGTTCTCGTTTGGTGGTCAACTGAGGGGAATCTTCGGGCTTTATATGCCACCACCGAGAGAAATCTTAGCTGTGTCTTAGTAATAGAGCCTAACGAAGTCCACTCACTCATCCGCTCGCACATCAGACCTACTTCTTTGGGCTCGTGTGAATGAATCTAATGTCACACTGGCTGATGAAAGACAGACAGACAGTCAGACAAACAAACAAACAAACGATTGTGTTCACTGTGCCGATACGCTCATGTCCACCCTCCTCGACACAAGCGCGCGCAACAAGTGGCCAGACTGGCGTCGCCGCTGCTCCATGTTGGCACCTTGACAAGCCAGCGCTAGACTTCGATAGTAGTCGTCGTTGTTGTCATCGTCGTCGTCGTTGCGCGTGGCCTTGCTGAATGAATGGCCATCGCGTCGTGATAGGCCGCTTTCACTTCGCTTCGGGCCATTTCCATGGCTATCGGCGGTGGCGGCGGCAGCGACGGCGTCTGTTGATTGTTTACACACGACACTGCAGTCTGCAGAGCTATCAGCCACTTGATGCATGTCGATGTTGATGACGCCGATGTTGGACACTACAGACCAACACGACAAGTGTCTCTGTTTACTCTATGTTGTTATTGCGGCTAACACGCAGCATCAACACCATGCGCCACCATCCCACAACTTGTTGCCTCCTCTTGGGTATTCTCCGCGGCGGCGGCCGCAACTGTCGCAGCCGCTAGTCCCCGACGAGCGGGAAACTTTTCCCAAGACAAAATCGCATTACTGAATTAGGGATGGAAGATTTCCCGACTCTCGCCCATGGATGGGAGATGAAGATTGTTTGGTTTAGTTTGGTTTGATAGAATGAATGTCTGTCCGATGGAATTGTAAGATGCGCCGCATCTGATAAGAATAGTGTGAGCCGATGGCGGCGGGCGATGCGGACAAGCCGAGGACGTGCAAGATGCGCCATCGTCCAGCCAGCCAGCCAAGCGAGAATTGATGACGACACCAATGGAAGATTTGACCCATCCCTCAGCCTGGGCATCGTTCAAAGTGTGTACGATATAGCGTGCCCTTTTTTGATGCCTTCATTGATTGCAAATTTCAATCATGATAAGATGGTTGTACTCCCGTATATCTCGTCTCGTGAACGCCAGTCGGCGCGCCAACCAATCACAATGGACGATGGATGGGGAGAGCCCAAATCCCGCTAGTACCAACAATCTAAAGGATGTGCTATATCAACAAAACAAACCAATACAAAAGATGGCGGCTCTGTCTTATCAATAGGTCTGTGTTTGTCTTTATCTGTTGTGCCGATAGGACGAAGTATTCCTTCATAGTTTAGTGGTTAGCATTGGATTAGAGCCATGTACATTCAATTTTTGTAAGTGAAAGCCAACGACCTCACATGGATGGCTCGTGATGGACCATTTTCCATCGAGTTTTACACAAGTCTCAGGAGTGTGGCCAAAAGATAACACGAGACAATTGAGACGAGCCGCCGACAACAACAGCAACAACAATCGACTGAGCAAACCTAATTACTTGGTACCACGCGAAGACTTCTTTTGTGTATGAGCGTGTGTGTTTGTATGCCGGAGACAGTTCATTGCATTTCAATTGCCATGTCTTGATTATGTCAAATGGCATGAACTACAGGGACTAATGTCAACAAAACATCCTGTTATTGTTCGCCAGACGATTATGGGATGATGATGATGATGATGATGATGAAGAGGAGGAGGAGGAGGATAAACAAAGCAACTTATGATGGACAACAAGAGGACAATTAAAAGATTGTTGCATACTACTTGACTTTATGTACGGTATCATCATCATCATCATCATCATCATCGTTGTCGTCGCCAATACAGTCATTGATTGGTCCAGTCTCGATGGAAACCCGAAATTTCAAGATTGTATAATAATAGAGGTATTGTTGTAGTGGTCATATGAATAGTTAGGTCACGTTAGAGGTACATCAATAATCATTATGACTCAAATTTATTATTAGTGAGCTTTCTTGTTGTTGGTTTGTGATTTTATTTGCCTAGTGATAATGTTCTGTACTAGCTTGTATTCTGGTATTCATGACAACTACAAATCTAATTACCATCCTTTGAATCGCTCGATCCGCCGCCGGATGGTGGCTGAGGTTCGCCAGACCTGCCGGACGATGATGATGATGATTTGGTTTGCTCCTCCAGAGCTCTCACGAATGCCTCAAGTTGCCCAGGTTGGCCGCCTCCACGCAGGCAGTTCATCTGCCGAATTGTGACATTAATGGACCTAATTGGCCAGATTGTAAGGCCAAACAAAACTGGCTCAGCGACGATCGAAATTGCGATGATCTAACTGTCTCGGAGAATTGTCTCTTTCGTTCCTCGCCTGTCAATGCTGGTTGTGGTGTTGTGTGTTCGCTACTGGTGGACGATGTCACAGGTGGCAAATGTGGCTCGATTCGGCGTAAAAATTCATCATCATTCAAGAGATGCATCAGACTGTCCGAATTGATGGCCGTCGATAGGTCAATCATAGGCGCCTGCTGCTCCCTGCCCTGCTGGCTGCCCATAGATCCTCCCGCATGGCCCTCGCTACCTGGCTGGGACGCTAATGAGGCGGCCATTAAGGCACTGGCATCGTCTTCGTTGCCCTCCATCAGGGCGCCTGGAGATCAAAGCTCGCAAATCGTTCATGCTCGGCGATGAGTCTCTGATGCCTGTCATTGGTACATTTGAACTGACATTTGTGGCGCTAGCCGCTGAGGTTGGGGCGGAATTTGTGGTACTTGCTGTACTGCTTGCGGAAGCGCCCGAATTTGTTGATGGCGACCTACCGGCGGCTGAATTAAGTAATGAGGCTAAATTAACTCCATTAGAGCTCAATATCTGGGCCACTTGTTCCTGTGTCATATTACCAAACAATGATTGCAAGTCTCTCTCAGATGAGCTAGCCATATCGCTACCAGCACGGGGGTGGGTTATTTAACATTTCATTGATTTTCTTACAAAATTCATCGTCACGATCTGATTTTGCCTCCTGCATCCAGAAGAACATCTTCTTGTTAGATGATTTCATTTTTAATACAAATACGCGTCCCGTTGTGCATTCCTTGACCTTCTTGAATTCACAATCGTCTGGAAATAATATTAGATCATCCTCGGTGATGCCAGATTGGCGATCTTTCCAACAGAAATGCATTAGATTGTCGTCTGGCGATTGGCGCAAAAGACCAGTCCCTGTCTCTTGATGGGGTGGACCATTTTGTCTCGCATCTCCATCTTGCCCGCCTTGAACTCGACCAAGTTCCTCGATGTCGTGGAGGCAGGCGAGGCACCAGTACTGAACAACACTGAGAGGTCATCTCTTTCCTTCTTTTATCGATCAATTTATATGAAATTTATTATATGAGTGGAAAATTTCTCTCTCTCTCTCTCTCTCTCTGTTCGAGTGTGACAGCCAATCTGAATTTGTCCAAGTGCAAATAATTGCAATAATTTCAATAATAACAGACAGTTACGATGATGGTGATAATCAATAGTTTTAATATGTAAATTTGAATTTATATGACATAAATTTAAGATGACTCAGATTTTACAATGAATAAAGTACACGTGAGATAAGATTGAGGTTGTTTTTTCCATAGGAGAAATAGACAATTCGCCAGACTTTTGGCCATTTTACAGATACGCCGCTGTTGCAATGCAATCAGCTGTGTGCATGTGCTTTTTAACGCGCGCCACCTGCCGGCCGTATGGAATTATCTCTTTTTCACGGAAATGCAGTATGTTGGTATTTTCAATCAATTATGCAATCAATGAAGATAGTATGGATATTAGTTCAAATGTGACTAGAGATGAATCACTCCAAGTGAGATTCAATTCAAATTTGAAAAACCCGCTATGAATCAGGACTGGTCCAAAGTAAGCTGATCTACATCATCATATAGGCCATTGGAGTTGGTCATTTTGATTTTAAGATCACTAGGCCATCAAGTGGCGCCACTCCGGCGAGGGCCAGCTTGTTCCGTGGAGATTGATTAGATGTAGACAAGATCAAGGAGTTGATATCTTTGAAATTGATGGCCAGCGAGCTTGAATCGGGCACAGACAACGACGATGACGACATCGATAGGCCTGGCACTTGAATGGAACGCGATATACGTGACATTGGCATTCCAACGTCCGTTTTGCTCTCGACACTCTTCGCCAATAGTTGATGCATCTCCAGTCCATCGGCAGGTGATTTGGTGCAGTCTATTCGATTGAAAGGCTGCCAGATATTGCGCTTGTTCGATTTGCTTGAGTTCATTCCGCCAGTGTCCACTTGTTTGTTGATAATCTGCATAGACGAGCTATCGTCCACCGAACAAGGCACCAATGCACTTGTGAACAATCTATAGTAATCGTTGTCGCTAATCACCCTGAGTCCACCACTGCTTTCGCAGGCTATCTTGTGCGCTTGATCGAAGACTTGTTGCATTGTTGCTAGCTGTTGATCGTCAGAGTTGGCTGGAGTAGTGGTGTTACTGAAATTTGTTTCAACTATCGACTGGTCACGAGAGGAGAAGGTCTCCACATCTGCCGATAGTCGGGCGTTATTATGACGTGACATCGTGTGAATACTATCATTGTGGTTGGTAGAGTTTCCTATAGATCTAGGCATATTGACTTTCTGCATTATTTCGACTGATTGGTGTACGTTGCTTAAGAGAGGTTGGTGCTGTGGTTGTTGTTGCTGTGATGGTGACTCCGAGATGATATTGCCAAGGTTATTGTTGCCACTTTGCATCAATAGGTTCATCAGAACGTTGGGCTGGTGGATGGTCGTCCCTGTCAGCTGAGCTAAAAAGGATGCAAAGATTGAGTTGCGCAGATGTAGATCCGAACTGTCTAACGAGCCGATTGTTGCTAATGACGAGATCGGTGGCGATAATGTCTCGTTGATATTTGACTGGGCCATTGCCGTATTTGGTCTCGCTAATTGTGTTGGTGATAAGTGTTGAGAAGTTTGACGATAAATGGATGCGACCGGGCGAGAGATAATGATGTCGATGATGATGATGACGATGTCGATGGGCTGCTGTTATCTGGAAGAGGCGGAACAAAATCTGATAAGTTGGCCAAACTATGGCCGTACGTGCCTAGTGCTCCGTTGATCTGATTGATCACTGGCTGATATTGATTAACTTCGGTTAGTTGATCTAGAAAATGGTGCACCTGACTTGTGTTACAAGTGACGTTGGTTGACCTTCTCGAAGAAGTTGCTTGAGCGTTTTGTATTGATGGGTTTGGTGTCGCATCAACTGCCAGGTTTGGTCTAGAACTTCTATCAGTTGAGAAGCTTCTATTTTGATCTTTTGAATCTGAGCACTTGCTCGAATATGGTTCCTGTTTGATTGATTTATTAGCTGGAGGATTGAACTTCAATTCTGAGCTTATTGCATAGCATTTCGGTGAACTATTATGATCGTCTCTGGTCATTTTTTTTGAGTTTCATGTCGGTCTACCAAGGAAACGACATCCACCACAATATCCTCGTCCGATTGAGTGCCACTTTCATCCATGGACGACTCAAGACTATGATTTGAGCCACCACCATCGACTCCAATGGGGCTCGTCGATCGATGCCGATTGGGCTTTAACTCAGTTGAGAGAAGACCCTTATATTGATTTAGTTCGCTAAGTGACGCCAGGCAGTTAATATCATTGATAGATGGATTGCTTGAAGTGGTGGCCATGGTGGTGACAATTGGCCTGGCGTCTTGCTTTATTGCATTAGTCAAGTGAGGCGACCCAAAACCACTCGACGAGCTGCTATTCGTCGACTTGAATGCAATTGGCTGATCGAGCCCAATGCCAGCCTTGAAGTTAGCATTATTTCTGGTATTATCTAAATTAGAATTATTGATGGTATAATTGTTAGCCGAGCTCGAAGCAGCCATATTCGAGCGGACAGTTACAGCTGTCATAACATTTCCATTGTTGCCGGCTATTTGCGTTCTATGGTGTTGAGGTTGATTTAGATGCTGGATGATGATGATGCTGATGGCTTTGGTGGTGAAATGGGCTTTCAGTAGCCGGCATGAAACTGCTGATGGCCCATCACAACCACCATCGAATCTAGCATTATTGCACGAGCCAATTGCAAGCGGGCTCCTGAATCCACTTAAAGCTACCACTGATTGCTTGTTACCAATATTTGATGACGATGATTGCTGTCTCTGATTGTTGACTATGCCTCTGCCTATAGACCAACTGGCGTTGAGTTGCCGTTTGGGTCTGGTGTTGTTGGCCCGCCAGTGGGTCGATTGGGCGTATTTTTGGTTTCCTAGGTCCACGTTCATGTTGTACGGCTGATGAGATTGGTTAATTAATGGTTTAGGCTATGGTAAAGTAATTGATGGTCTCACATTGCAGTGAATTCATGTTTCGGCAACGAGTTGAAGCGTACTGGACAGTTTGCTGGCGGAGGTGTATGCCCTAATGAAGAGAAGGCGTATTGTGTGCATTAAATGAAGGCGCCAGTTTTGAATTTATAGACATCGCAGAATGAAAAAATCGGCGAATTCAGAACAATTCGATGGAGAATTATGAAGCTCCGGTCAATTCAATCATCAAAATACATTATTTTTACATCATTTAGCGACTAGAATGATGGTTTAAAACTGTGAATAAGTGAATTGTAAGTATATCATGACGTCATTATCATATAATAGAACATAATTCAAAACCAATCAACACTCCCAAAAATGATTTATTAACTGGATATCGGTGATTTGTAGCGACGGCTTTCGCGACCACTACGACATGGACAGCAATAACGTTCATCTCGACACGCTCAAATCAGGCAGATATTTGTTAATGGCCCGACAGTATAAACAAGACCATCAACTAAGGCAGGCCATTTGGAACACAAATTTTGTCATCTCAATTCTGGTTTGATATGGCCCATTGAGCAAATGCTCGTCATGGACAGGCGACGAGTTGAGAGCACAATATGGTTTGTTTGCTCGCCGGTGGACTCTTGATCTCATTCCCTGTTGAACTTGGCCGTGCCTCTTCTTGGTCACAGTTAACCTCTCAAGGAAAAAAGAATGATCAAATTTCGACGACTAACAACCACTGGCAATGTGAGCCATAGCGCAATCTATAAGGTGGTCGGTGCGCGAATATGCCCTCACCAATTGCTGGCGATTGTCTGTTGGAAGATTGAACTCGAATAGGTTAGCTTTAAATAGCATTGACGTAGGCAGGCAGCCAGACAGATAGGAAGCCTAGGCACGCACGAACATTGACGTAACGAGGCAAACAAGTCGAGATAGAGTTTGTCAGTTAGCGAATTGCGTATATGTTGTTATGATGTTATGATGTCCAGCCTAGCGGCAAACCGCTTATTATCTCTAGCTCTCACTTCGTCGACATGGCCCTTGATTTGTCAGTCATGTTGGTACATTACGATGAACGTGAAAGGTAGAAATCAGCCGACTGAGTGAACGTCAAAAAGGACAACCAGACAGAATGATAGACAAAGCTCTTACATACAATGCCCGACTGTATTCGTGATCTCATCGGACGACAGGCGAATCTTTCCTCCGCCCACATTGGGAATGAACTAGGCCAATGAAGTGGAAGATTAGAGGGGATCTCAGTAGTTATTGTTGTTGTTGTTGCTAGTGGTGGTGGTAGTGGCGGTGTTGGTGGTTAAGCAGAGGAAGATGAGGGTAGAAATTAAATTAAAATTACCAACTCCATAGGACTAACAACAACAACCGCAACAAGAAGCGAATCCCAGCCAGTTGGTTAGTTTGGCTCTTGATCATCATGAAGCCTTCGTGGACGTCATGTTCGTGCCGATGGCGGTGGCGGTGGCGGTGGCCGTAATTCGGAAGTTTGTTGAAATGTGGCCTCCGAATGATAGAATAATCTGGTGCGCTTCAATGAGGCCCTCAAGCAGGAGGCTCACATTGGAAGCCAACTGGTTGGAAAGTAAATCGGATGATTGGAGATGATTATAAGTTGATCTATTTGGTTACGACGCGAACACGAGCGTCAACAACAACAAACTCGGCGTCCATTCGGGCGGAAATGGACGGATTTACCTGATCTAATGGGCGCTTACTGTAGTAGATGCCCGGCGAAAAGAACGAAAGTAGTTTTAGAGAAATTATTACTACAACGACAACGAAACTTCGTTCACAGTTCACCAATTGAAAGTTTTGATTTGGCGCGGATTTTCGTGATTTGTAATTGGCAATTTCAATGAACAATCAGTGGTTACTTATTTACTGTTGTTGTTATTATTATGATTTCTCTATGAAAACATCACCACAAGCAACAACACATTGGTTGAAAGGGAAATCTGATTGATGCGCGCCACAAATACACATACACTCGTAACCAACAGCACCAGAAACTGGCAACCAACAGAAGGGGAGACGTCAGATGGTCGGCGCCAATTGACGATGAGCATTGCGTCACGACACGAGAACTGACTGGCAGTTTCCATGCAGGAAGCAAATCATCTCTACCTTTCCTTATTTTAGTCCAAAACTGGACACTTGAAACAAATTATATCAAATTTTCACTCGCAACTTGAGAGAAAAATCAGCGCGACGAATTAATGTGCTTGAACATCAATTCATCATCAAACACACATCAACAAAACAGTCGGCCTTAATTGTTATCATTAGAGGCAAACTAAAAAAGACTTACCGTCTCGATTCATGCCTGCCTCGAAGCATTTGCGCAACCTGCAGGCCCGGCAATGGTTTCGATGAGTCCCATCCACAGGACAGTGGCCGAACACTGGTTTGATAAGGGAAGTCATAGCAGTTAGATGGATGTCCGTATGTTTTCAACCACTTGATGATACTGTAAACTACTGATACCACGTGCACCTTGCGCCTTGCAGGAGTAGCGCCTATTTCGGTGGATGCTTCGCTTGAAGAAGCCAGAGCAACCTGATGAGATCATGGACATACTGACAGTTAGCCGAATCAATTGTTTCCATTTACAAGAGTCGTCATTAAATCGTTGTGTTATTGATACTTACCATCGCAGGAATACAGTCCGTAGTGTTTTCCCGAGCTTCTGTCGCCACAAACCTTGCAAGGAATATCCAACAGCCGGTCGTTGATCATCATTATGGTGTTGTACTAATTATATTGGCTTTGCCTTGTGATATATTGATTGATTCTTTGCTTGATGATTACACTTGAATGTTTATTTGCACTTGAACGACGACTCGATCTTGTATCAACTATCATAAGACGAAATGATTCTATTCTTGACTGGAACGATGAAAACAAACAGGACAACAAATAACCTCTACAAACATCTTTGGAGTCACTCGTCAGCAGTCGAGTTACGCGCCGCCGCCAACTATAGTGGCTTAAGTAGCGGTAAAAAGTTACGTCACATTGAGCAGCCAAGCGGCCAGAGGGACAACAACAGCTAAATAGGCCTGTTGGCTCTTCTGCGAGTTGTTGCTCATGCGCATGATAAATAAGGAGGCCAAGCTCTGGAGGGGGCAAATATGCAGGTACAAACAAGCGCACTCATCGATCGACATCAAAGCAAGACGACCACCGTCTCAGTTGGCGACCACGACGACGACGACTTTGTTGGCCTCGCGCCCAACTCGAGCCAAACTTCACTTCACTCATTCATTTCAAACTTACTGACTCGAAGAAGTTCACTTAACGCAAACTGGCACTGGCCATTACGAGGCCAGTCTGAGTCCGAGGGGGCGGCGGCGGCGGCGGTAGAATAGAGGCGAATGGCCCTCGAAATAGCTCCGAAAGTTACAAACACAGAGTCGCGCCGGTGGTTTTGTTTTGGAGGCGCGTCCATTTTAGGCATGCGCAATGGACGCACGGCTGGTTGTCGGTGCATAGAGATGTGCCTCTATAGGGCTCGTTTGTTGTCCGAGTGAACTTGTGTGCGTGACTTATTATTAGTCGAGCGGATCTGGCGAAGGACGAAACTCGAGCAAGGCAAAGACGGGACTGACGACTCGTGAGGCTGGCCGAGCTGGAGACAAGAAACATGGCGCGAGCAAACTAACTTTACCGAATGGGCGCGAATTGTTAGGATCTAATTGAATTGAATCCGGCCGTGTTAGCTGTAAGTAAAGTGGCCACCACAATAACAACTCGTTCTGGTGGTGGTGGTGGTGGTGGTGGTTGACGTTAACAGTCAGCTTTTACTCGAGTTGTTCACTCGTTCATTCGTCCATCATTTATAAGCCCCAAATTGCTTTTTGAACAATTGCGCCAACTTCCACTTGCCACTGGTGGTGGTCGTCGCCTTCGCCTGACACGAGCACACAAAACTTTCACCTGAGAATAGCCGGCCGATGTACTTGACCAGCGAAAGCCATTAAGGTAAAACTCACTCGACACGCATGCCAAGTTTGAGCGCACCAAACTCGAACACTTTTGGGCGGCGCCGAAATTGTCCTATAAAAGGCAAGCCGCCGAGGGGGATCTCTCTCGTCTCTATTTGTTTCTGTCTCGTGCCAACTATAGAAGAGGAAAGTAGTTAAGGGACAGCGAACGAACGAACGAGAAAGCCAGCAATGATAAAGTCAATCTAGCATTGGGTGCTTATTTATCTCGACTAATCAAATATCACATCATACACAGAGGCTGATCAGTGGAGAGGAATTCAATTAATGTCCTGACTGGATTGACACGATCGGTTTGGCTCCTCCCACTCACAAGGAAACCAATTGATTCTCATCCGAAGTGTTTTGTTTGAATTGTTGGCTCAGATTATGATGAACGGCGAGGCTCGACTCTTGGTCGTCGTCGTGGCCGTCGTCTTCTCCTCCTCCTGACCTGATTTGTCTTGATTGTTTTTGTCTGGCAGAAGGCGCTCGTAGGGGTGTTTCTCTTTGACTGGAGCAGCCAGTGGTGCAGGTGGTGGACCTCTCATAAGGTCTGACACACAGACATACCCGAGTTGCTGTTGAACTGGCCATAGTTTGCCTTTGTCGCAGACGAGGACCTAATTCTTGCGGCCGGAATGGGCGGTGGTGGCATCAGAGAGGCCTCGATGTCGCTCAGCTCGTCGTCATGATCCTCAGCGTCGGCCCTCATCGTCGTCGTCGTCATTGTCGGCTCCGATAATGTCGTTGTTGCCTCGACGAGGTGCTGCTCGGCGATGCAGCCAACATGGATTCTTTGATAATATGTCGATCAAGGCCCGAGACTCCAAACAGGAACGGCAGCGATCGGCGCTCGTTCTGACTGGCCAGCTGCTTGTAGGGAATACTCGTCGACTCCTTCTTCAAGTTACCAGGTGATAGTAGCGGCGAGCCACTGCCAGTCGATTCGTGGTTATTGTTGAGTTTTGATTGTTCTGGATAGGCGTAAATTCCAGTGCGAGCATCAGAATTACGCTGAAGCGGCTGCCCGGAGTGGAGGCGCAACCAGCCATTGCCGGGGCCGCAGTCATTGACTTTGGACTTGGAGTATTGGCCGAATGGGTATTGGTTGCGGCGCCGACGGGCGTGGAGATTCGCGAGTCAGACCGGATCGAGCGATTGGGCGAGCGAGCCAGCGACCTGTAGGAGCGCATCGACTGGCTAGCGGTGATTGTATTCGGGCGGCAAAGCGCGAGTATTTGGTCATAATGTGGTGTTTGAGCTTCTTTGTAAGAGGCCTCCAGATGCTCGTGCTGGGGTCGCATAACGTCGGCCACTCGAGCTTTGTGTAATCGAATAGCCTCATCGAGTAGGGGGCACTTGCTGGCGATCAGGCATTTCAATTTGCCCAATTGAGTCTCGCTTGGCTGTTGTGGTGGTGGTTGTTGTTGCTGGCAAGTGTAATCATTATTGTCGTTGGTCGTCGATTGTTTGTTATTTGTTATTGGCTCAGTTGACACAGCCAAGTTAACAAAGTTATTCTGGACCAATGCAAACGGGCCGCCGCCGCCGCCGACGAAGATTGTTGTTGTTGTTGTTGTTGTTGTTGAGTGGCCTTTTGAGTTGTCCACTTGAGCCGATGATGTTGTCGTAGGGCCTAGTGGAGATGATGATGATGTAACTGGTTGAGGTTATTACGGTGGGTGTTGGTGTTGTCGAAAAGGCCTGCTCGTATTTTGTTATGCCGCCATTAACCGCCGCGTCCACTACGCCCAACAAGAGCTGGCCTAACAGGCGGACATCCTCCTCTTGACGCTTGTCAGCTTTAAATCGATTGACCATGCAAGACAATCGATCATTAACACGCTCCAAATCCTCGATGGCGCTCTCGATGGGACTCACAATGGTTGTTTCGCTTAAATAAACTGTATAAAATGGCAACATGCCTGGCAAACTGTTCGTGGTCAATGTGGTCCGCTCGCGCCACATGTTTGCAAAATTGTCATCGCCGCCACCTCCACCCAATTGAGGCAATGATATTCGTCGACTAAATTCAAACCTGTCACATTCATTGTGTTTATAATAATCTAATGTGGTTGTCTCGATCTTGTTCAAATCGGCCGCTTGTTTGCCGGGGAATTTTCCCTTCAAATCAACAATTGGCGAACACGCGTTGATCTGTAAATACTTATTGTCATCACCTTTTGATGATGATGATAATAAACTCTCGTCTGGTTTGGCCAATGTCGTCAACAACTTAGCGTCCGGGTACTTGCTCAACAGCATCGCCTGGAAGTCGCCCAGTTTCTCGTAGGCCGCCCTCTATAGATCATAGTAACATTCTGGAGACACTTCGGGAAGCCACAGCCGTAAAAGGTGACCCGAAAATACTCCGGATAAGTACGCGAATTAATGTAGCTGATTCGACTGAAATAGTGGGCCAACTTTGAGTAAATTGGCGCCAATTTTGAGTATTCATAGGTGCTAAATTGATATAAATCAATGAGCTCTCGGCACAGAGGCACGGCCGCCTCCCACAGTTGGCCCTGATCAAAGTACTCGATGATGGTTGTGTAAAGGAAGACCTTTAGGCTGGTGTATGTGCTCAGTGGCGGCTCTTGGACATGAAAAGATCTAGTTATTATACGATAATGGCTCTCAAGTGGCCTGTCGCTCCAGGCCATCGACTTGGCGTGCTCGAGTAACGTAAAACCTGCCTCCACATAGCGGCCACTCTGATGATGTAATAGCCAGAGTTTGTGCAAATTGGCCAAATACAGCTCGGTCCGGTCCACTTTGTCGCGAAAGAACAGGATTAATTTGAATAAACAAAGTAAATGTAAATGATTATATGATAACCTCTCGGCTTGGCGTGAATCCAGGCAAATCTGCACAAATTCTGCTATCAAATCCGACGTATGCCTTGCCATTGACCTGAATTGATCGAAATCCATCGAGCCCATACACAGACCGGCCATTTGATTGTTATAATATTTGGGATTCAGTTCGCCCGAAATGGCACCACAAAACTCTTGCCTGAATTGTTCGTCGCCCATGCCCAAATCAATCATAAGATAATTGAGTTTCTCCACAATTAAATGGGTGAATTTCGTCAAAACTGTCCCATCCTCGCTGCTGGAATTATCACGAAAACTCAGGTAGGGAAGAGACTCTTCAGCTGGGTGGCTCGATTAGGCCCAGCATGATTGTGGTGGTGGTGGTGGTTGTTGTTGTTGTTGGCAATGATATCATTCAAATGTTGATTTATAGATGTTGATGTTGTTGTCATCGAAGCGAACCCCGACGGAGGCGGGGGATAGCTTCATTTGGGATGAATTCTCAAAGTCTTCCTCGTATAGAGAGTGATTGAGTTGAGATTCTAGGCGCATGGCCGACTGAGATTGATTGTCTAGAGTGCCCGAGCTGGTGCACATAGAACCTCTTGGGGTTATGTATTGACTGGTGTAGTCGCATCGCATCATATCGTAGAATATGGGCAACAATATCGCCCTCTGGCCAGAGTTCAGTGTCAGGCTCGCCCTGAGAAGTGGCTCGACTAGCTCCTCGATGACCAACTGTTTTTGTTCATAATTCAAGCGAATCCCAGGTGATCCAGACGTATTCGGCGGATGTTTTCGTAAATCATTGGCCAACAACAATTGTCGCTCCTTGAACATGCATCTGTTTGGTTCGAGCGAGTCCTGAAGTATAAAATGAACCAAACAATCGATAAAACTCGTCCACATTTGTGAATTTGAGCCAAAATGTTGTCTCAATATTTGATACAAATAAATTAGCGACGTCAAGAAGGTGGAACAAACCAGCAGCGACATTTCTATCCAACACTCGGGGTAAATAGATGGCATTGAGTCATTCATTGAGTCAATCGGGATAGCCAAATCACCCATGGCGACTGATGCTGATGAATGGATGTGATTGTTGTAGTTAATCAACGTAGTGGTGATTGGGGTCATTGTGTTAGTGCTATTGATATTTGCCGTGGAGATCATGTGATTTGGGTAGGATGTTTGGGCAGATAATGATCTGTTTGCTTGGTGGGAATGTTGACGGCAGCTGCTGCTGACCAACCGCTTAATTATGAACAAATAATCCTTTAAGAAGGCGCCCAAATCAGTTAAATTAGAGAAATGTTTCAAGTATGAGTGGAAATCCGTGGCTGTCATCAATCTAATCATACTTAATAAATAGGTTGTCCAATGAGAATGCTGAAATTCCACGCAATTATCACGATTGTCAATATACACCTTTCTCACAATTAATTTCAACAAACTAATGGCAACCATAGCCACCTCTTCTCGTCTAGATCCAATGGGTAACTTTTCCATTGTATGAAATAATACATTCATCAGATCAAAACAGTTGGTCAGCTTTTCGGCATTAGTTGGAACAGTCATGAGTTGTTCAATTTTATCCAAAACACCCGGTAATAGTGCCAGACGAGTGCTAGAGTTTTGGATAGATGTAAATGCTGAACTCTTAACAGTGGCCATCATATGTCTCATCTCTAATTGACTACTAGTAAGATCATTTGTTGATGTGCCGCCACAAGGCAGTTGCTGGCTCATAATCATCTCAATATGGGGCGATGATTGGGGTGTGCGGCGGCCACTGGTGGTGGTGGTGCTGTTGCCATTATCATGACTGTGCAAATTATTGATAGAGACATTAGAGCCAACTGACAATCTATTGGATCTAGTCATGGTCGGCGACGAGGCGCTTAGGTTTGAGTTAGAGCGGGAATGTGTATGATATGGCACTTGCAGTAGTGTTGGATAATCAATAGTGTTGTTATTGCTCGATTGATGCGGATGATTATTTGTTGTTACAACATTCGTCAACATGTTGTCATTGGTGCTTGTATCTGTGGGTGAAGTCATTAGCATGTTCTTTTTATCTTTCTTAAAATAATTATATAATAATTTTTCGCGCAACTTCTGAGCCTTTATATGGGCTTGATATAATTCTATGGTCGTCATTGTTGAGGGGTCGAGTTCCTTCGAGGTTTCATCACTTGCTCTTATGATTATATTCAAATTTAATATAGCATTACCATAGTCGACTAACCTCGCTATGGCCTGGGCAATGGCGTTCAATCTATCTGTTGGCATGATTGTCTCACTATTTGTTATCTGATATTCATAATGCATTAGGTTTTCCATTAAATCATAAGTGGCCTTAAACTCTTCGCCAGCGGCCAGATAGGTCCTCCTCCAGGGCCCATACCAATTCCTTAAGCAGGTATGGATTGTATTTATGATATCACTTTCGGCATTGGACAGCTGTCTGGGCGGGCTCTTAGCTGTTGTTGTATCAACCTGTTGAGTGGATTCTATAAATTCAGCTAAATTGAAGTTTTCTGTTCGTCTTCTCCGGCTTGTGTTAGGCTCACCTGATCCGGGCGGGCCAACATTATCAAAGTCCATTTGTGACATTGTCATTGTGAGATAAGTTCTTAATGTGTCTGATATAAATTGATTAGGTGAGAATTATCACGTTGATTTGATGTTTGAGTTATTTGATTGATGAACCATCTGTTTTCATAGATTTGTGTCATTCCATTGTTTGTTTATAAATAGTTAATCTCCAGAAATATTGTGTTCTTGTGCAACAAGATATTTGGCTGAATGAATATGCATATAAAGGGTTGAGATAGCGTCATGTAAAATTGTTGAGGCCTATGGGAGCATATGTTTGTGATGATCGTTTCATCATTCAAATTGCTGCATTTGCTTGTCACATACAGTTGGTATGAATGATCCGAATCAAAAGGCTTTAGGCAAAATTTGGATTAAAGACTCAGACAGAGTCATATTACAATCCCGAGCCAGCGGATTGTTTTGCCCTCCACCTCGTCCTGTTCCAATCAGCTTGTGTTAATGTCCTTTCTATTTTTCTCGTGCGTTCACTAAACTAGATATAAATAATAACATCCAACTCTAACTATAACAATATTTATTAGTTACAATCATCTCTTTCTTTACATTGTTATCTTATGATGATGATACACGAATACCTATAACTCAGTGGAGATTGCCATTTGTAAACTTCTCGAATCATAATATTAATATCGTCGCAACCGCACAACGCGTTTTCTTTCCCTCGCCCTCCCCCCTAACGCGTCCCGGCGAACTTGTTAATGCAAATAAGCCACAACAACAGGCGAAAGTTGTCCGGCAAAAGCAACAAAGTTCCAATCAATCATTGTTTACAAATTTCGATTTCGAGGGTTAGTTTTGAAATGGATCTAGTCTACTATTTGAGGGCTCTTCGACAACAACAACGATACAATGTTTGGGTCCTTGCCACTGGGCGACTTTGAATCAGCATGTCTCGTTCAGTGGTGGGAGATTGAGTGTTGTGTATTCTAAATAGAGCTCTCATCTGATCGCCAAGTCAACAGCGAGTATTAAAGACGCCTGAAAATCGATTGTTAATCCAGGTTATGCAGTATACATGATTTCAAACACTTCGATTGTATCTTTAGTAGACCTCAAAGTTGAAAAGGGCTAAGTTACCACACGATCCCTAGTCCTGAAGTGCACTGGTAACCATGGCATGAATCGAATGAATGAATTCTATTGTCATGAATACCACCTAATGAACTCTCATCTCACCCGGTCTGTTCTACCTGGCCTCATGAATTGGTTGATGTATAGTTGAACTGATATGTGATGCACATAGAAAAGACACCTGTCGTTAGTATTTTTAATAAGACAAACAAAATCTGTCGGATCATGCAGACGGCCAGGGGATGAATATCGAAACGGTGGCCATTTATTCGAGCGCCGACAAGAACTCGATGCATGTCAGGATGGCTGACCAGGCGCACTATGTCGGGGAGGCTGAGCCACAGAGGAGTTACCTCAACCAGGACAAGATATTGGAGATTGCCCATCGGCAGCAGGTGGGAGCCCTTCGCCTGGGCTACGGGTTTCTATCGGAGAACCCGAGTTTGCCCAAAGGTGCCAGGACGAGTCGTTGGAGTTCGTTGGGCCCAAGTCGGCCTCCATTCGGACGATGGGCATCAAGAACGCCTCCAAGGAGATAATGATCAAGGCAGGTGTGCCTGTGGTGCCCGGCTACCATGGCCAGGATCAGTCGGACGAGCTGCTGGCGGGCGAGGCCCAAAGCATTGGCTATCCAGTGATGATAAAGCCCGTCCGGGGCGGCGGCGGCAAGGGGATGCGCGTCGTCCGTAGCCACTCGGAGCTGGCCGATGAGAGTCCCTGAAAGCCTTCAATGGCCAATCGATGCTACTGGAGAGACACATCGAGCGGCCACGTCACGTAGAGGTGCAAATCTTTGGCGACAAATACGGCAATCACGTCTACCTGTTCGAGCGTTCCGTCCAGCGCCGCCACCAGAAGATCATCGAGGAGGCCCCTGCGCCCCTGCTCACCGATGAGAAGCGCCGCGAACTGGGCGAGAGGCGGTGGCCGCCGCCAAGGCCGTCGATTATGTGGGCGCCGGAACGGTCGAGTTCATCCTGGACAAGCTCACGAATGAGTTCTATTTCATGGAAATGAACACAAGACTCCAGGTGGATCACCCAATCACGGAGATGATAACCAACACTGATTTGGTTGAATGGCAGCTACGTGTTGCCTCGGGCGAGCCTCTGCCCAAGAGCCAGGCCGAGATTTGCTACTCGGCAACGCTTTCGAGGCGCCAATCTACGCCGAGGACCCCATGACAACTTCTCGCCCCAAACTGGCCGCCTACAGTACATTTCTCTGCTCTCGGGTGTCCCAAATCAACCGAATAAACCGGAATCGACCGCTCCCGACGACGACAGGCGCCAGGTGCGCCTGAACACTGGCGTCAGCTCGGGCGACACCATCTCGCCCTAATACGATCCGATGATCTCCAAGCTGGTCGTGTGGGGCGCCGACCGTCGCGACGGTAGGGCTGCCAACCAATATTGGCTTTCGAGCGACTCTCGAGCAACGAGCACTTTCAGGCGGCCGATGTGGCCACTGACTTCATCGACCTCCACCAGAAGCAATTGTTCTCATGTGACGAGAATGGCTCCAGTCCGCCCATAGGCGGGTGGTGGTTCATTGGTGGCCGAGATAGGCGCGGCCATATTCAGTTTACTCAGCAACGAAGTGAGCGCCAAACAGGTTAACCCAGACTTGATCGGCTTTAGGATGGTGGGCATGAAAAGGCCCACCTACGAGTTCAGGATCCGAGTGGCTGCAGATGGATCTTAGTGGAGCAAGAGATTGATTCAGGCCAAATACGAGCCTTGAGGCTACAATTCGGGCGAGCTGAGTCTGTTCCTGGACGAGTCGCCTGCTGAATTGCTGTTCCAAGGCCGAATTCGGCTGGAAACGGCGAAAGACCAAAAAGACTTGTTGTTGGTTTGGTTGAACGAGACGCAACTCCACAGGTTGGTTCTAAGATCGCCCGTACTGGCGGACGTGCACTCAAAACACTCCACTTTGATTGTGCAGAATGAATCCGGCTTGAGCAAATGCATCCAAATAGACGTGAACAGTGAATTCAATCGAGACGGCGACGGCAAGACTCGGCCATCTATCCGAGACCCGTCACTGGCCTGCGCCCCAATCCCGGAATCATCGAGGAGGCGCTGATCGAGGTGGGCGATCAGGTGACGAGCGGCCATAGTTTGGTGGTGATGAGCGCGATGAAGATGGAGTACACCATCAAGTCGGCAATTGACTGAAGGATTGTCGAGATCAGAAACCAAGTGGGCGATTTTGTGTCGAAAGAATCGATCCTCGTCAAGCTAGAGTGACAAGAAGAAGACAACGGCGACGACGGCGACAGGAAAGAAGAAGGCCATCGGGCCAGGTAATAACTGGGCGTTCGAGTCACGTCATGTGAGATACATGGACAGACTTACAAGACAAACAAAATCATGTTGATAGTAGAATGGCGCGGAATTCTTTTCTCCGGCAACGAGTGCAATTTGAATCCGATCCATGTGTATATTTTAGTATGTGAAGAATTCTTCCCTCCGTATTTACAATTACATGTCTATGTCGTAATGTCATCGTCTGTCATTTCATAAGCAACGATAAAATTAAGATTTCTCAACTTCGCTCTCAGATGGCTTCTTGGCGCCTGTACTCGCACCATTAGAGCTATCCAATTTAGAACCCTTGACCATGGTATTGGTAGATAACCAGCCGGGTCCACCCACTATCTGTCCCGAAGCCGATGGATCATCGCCAGCTGATTTCTTAAGCTTATTGTCTGGCTTTGCCGCTACATCAGGTCCTCTCGATTCGATGGCTATCATCGTGGAGTCCACATTGTCGATGGTGACATCTCCGTCGTCGTTCGTTCGTTGTATTCGAGTCGAGGATGATGAAGATGATGATGGTGATTCTGTAGAAGTCTTAGATGTAGCCTCTGTCGATTTTGTATCTTCCTGTTGTTGTGGCTCTGGCTCTTGTTGGATCTGTGTTTCTGGCTCTGGTCTCGAACCATCACATGGTACAATTAGACTGTCTTTGGACATTAGCTCATAGATGGTGACAAATTTTGAGAATCGCTTACATAAATGGGTTTCATTATCGAAATCCTCGAATACACCAAAATGATGATAATATGCATGTGAAAATATTCTATATACACGACGACACACTGAACCTAGTTTAGCAACCGAGCTTTCTTTTATCGTCACCCTAGAGGGAAAATACTTGTTACTGTTTAGTAAATTAGCTGCCCCATCAAGTGTATGTCTTGTATAATCTATAGCCGAACATTCGTTTGGTTGCTTGTGAGCAGCGCAAAGGAATATCCATTGCTCGGTGGCTGTCATTTGATTGCAAGTTTCTGGTAGGCAACATTCTTGTAATTTAGCGGCAAGTCTATTCAATTGCATGCAAAAAATTCTCAGGTGCTCAATTTTCCAAGCACCTGGATCTTGACTTCCTCAGGTAATTGTAAAATTTTGTCAATATCAGCTGGATCCCTGTGAATTAGTTGTTGTATATATTGTTGAACAGCTAGTGGTGTGTCCATCTGTTCGAGTGGCAGCTCTGGCCAATTGTAAAAATCTTGAGATTTACATCCTCTGTTGTTCCGGCGTAATATTGTTACCTCATAACGGGGTCACCTAATTTGTTGTCGTTGGATTTCTTCTGCTCCAATAACTGCTTCATATTGTCCTTTTGTCATTGGCTCAGTGTATGGATAAGCGATAAATCGTGTGGTTCAACGGATATTCTTGGCTAAAACAGGACAATAGTGAAGAATTTTGAGCAGTGGCACAATAATCGCACCTAGAGACAGTCTGGTTCGCCTAATTCCCTAGATTGAAATAAGTAACTGTTAATGCTAATTGTTTGGGCATTGAATGACTCAATTTGTCGAACTTCTTCGGGGATGTTTGGCTTTCATAGAACCATCTTCTGATGAATAACTAGAGATCAAATCTCATGATTGCTCAATAAATTGTGTGATAATCCGTGGATCATATTAGTTCTCAAGTTAGGTGGGAATTATTCAATCGGACTCGGGGTTTCTAAATTCTTGGTCGAGCCAGATCAATAATGGCTCAAGTTTTGTTACGTTATTCTCAAAGATTATAGGAGTTCCAAGGATCAAAGTCTCCAAATTTACCTCAAATTTAATAGCTTTGATAAGTTGGTGTGTTGATTGACCACATGTGTCATTAAGTTAACTGAATCATTTGAATCTTAATCTGAATATAAGTATAAATAATTATTTTAGATACCCTCTGAATTTCCAACGTCCACGTGCGAAGTATTCGTAGAAAAATTCTTTCGAATTTTGCGTGTAGTTTTCCTGCCAGCCGAATCGCCTCTGCTGCCGGGAATGGCCCTGTCGGCGGAGCCAGCGTTAACTGCAGTGTCGGTCATCGTTGTCATGCACAGTCTGCGAAAACAAATAACCCTCAACAAATGAACCCAAACAAACCGTCTTCTTTTTCTCTCGACACAAATCAATTATTCATAAAAGCTAATTATTAGCGACCATTGGGAACAAGGTCAAATTCCTACGATGATTAGATCACCTCAACTCTGAGTTAGTTTTAATCACAACCCATCGACTAGGATATCCCATCAGCTGGCCAATAGAAATTACCAGCCATCATGTCTGATGGGTCAATATTGTCCATTAGATCCTACGAATTTTACAGTAATCAACCAAGAACTCAGAAATCAAAGATGCTGATCTCAAATTATTTCCAGAACATATTTTCATTAGTTGTCAGCACAATTTTGATTGCAATATTAACAGTTACTCACTCATCGATAGCTCATGGTAAGTATGGGATAGGTCGATCATATCACTCAAATCCGAGAGAGATTATAGAACTATTAAGACGACATACTGACCCAGATTCTTATTCCCATTTCAACAATTATCTTTATCATCAGGTGAGAGGGTTAGTGATAAGATATACTCTACACTACAGAGTAACCACTATTGTAGTCGGAGGTTGAATGCTACACATCAGATGGGATGTACTTCAGAACTCGGCGGCAACCTGGGAATAGTGTGGGTAGTCGAGACTAATGATGACCTCGAACATATATTGAAGACAGGCTCAACGCCTCCATATATGGCTATACTCAACAGGGATCACTTCACTAGAAAAAATCTACTAGAATTTAAGGTACACCCAGATCGAGTTAGCGGTGTTGTGTTTTGGATTCCAACCACGAAGATTCTAAATCCCGATCCAATCCATTCTCACCTGATGATATTTGTCCAAATAGATACTCTGGTTTATATGTCAACGACTCTCAATATGGTGATTGTAAACAAAACTCATGGCAACGAGAATCACCCATATCTGGGCTACTATACGACGACATTCCCTATCCAATCTTTCTAATCAATGATAAGAAGTCAACTGAAAGCATAGAAACATGTTTCAAGGATCACAATTTGATTGAAGGTAGTGAAGGTATTAATAAGAGACAACAAGGCTCATACCCTCTGTGCGGAATACAACTAGATAGCTTTATGGTGGCAGCAAAGGATGCTGAGCTGTGTCTCAATAGTCATTCTGTAGTTGACGAGCTATTACAATCGAATGGACGGCGATGCCATATTATGGATAATCAGAATATTTTTGCCTATTTGAAGCCAGCCTATGGGCCTCTTCATCCAGTCAACGGAACAACATGGATGAGTCCAGATGTGGCTGAAAACAATCAATCGTAATGCTGGTAGCCAAGCTGAGCTCATTATCGATGTTCTCCGAGGTGAGCCCAGGTGCCGATTCAACGGTAACTTCAATCGTAACATTATTGGCGGTTGCAGAAGCTCTTGGCAAAGTCAAGAATACATCGGAGGTATTGGCCACAAATAGAAACATTGCATTTGCATTGTTCGACTCGGAGCCTTTCGACTACACTGGTAGTAGTCGAGTGTTGTTCAATATGGAAGAAAACTCTTTTCCATTTAATTATTTTGAAGCGAAATGGCCGAACGTAACTGTAAACGCATCACAAAATATCAATTTATCCTCTATTGATTATGTTATCAACTTAGATCAAATGGCAAACTACCCAGCCGATGAGGCTATTCACTTTCATTCTCATCCTGGCGACATGGGCAACGAAAAATTAGATAATATATTTAATGTGATGGAGCGTATAGCGTCCAAAGAGAATGTTCAACTTCATCGAGAGGATCCAAAACTACCCCTACCACCGACATCAGTACAACAATTTATAAAGGCAACTCAAACAAATAAGGAAAAATTGTTGGGATTAGTATTGAGTAATTATGGTAAAACATTCAACAACTTATTCTATAATAGTATTTATGATGATTCACATAATATTTATCAGACATCAAAGGCAAAACTGGTGTCTCACATAGGAAAAGTGGCCAAATTTATTGCCAAAGTCTTGTATGAGATAACTTTCGAGACAAAGAAATCAGACATCGTATCAATCGATGAGAAGCTCATTGAACAGTTGCTCGAGTGTTATCTGATCGATGCCGATTGTCATCTATTTACGAGAGCTTGGGAAGCCGGCCAAAAGTTACCTAGCGGACCGATAAGTACTTACAAGGATCCTACCAAGCGCTCGGATGACATGAATGGAGCCATAACTGCTCATATGCTAGCTTATTTGATAGGAGATCGATTAAGTGATTATAACTTGACGCAGTGTTATGAGGATAACATCAGGAATTTGACATATAACTTTCAGTATGTGAACGGAGCGGACGAGCCTCATATTAAACGCATCTTCAGGCATATGCATCAGATCCCAGGTGATCGTGACATCGGCCCAAAGTCCGGCCTACTCAGTCTCGGAGGATGGAATCGCCATCGACACAAAGTACCCTGCATGGACTGTGAGCCTCAATGGAATCAGGAATCCGGTACGTTTGTATTTAAAGCCGAGCCCGGTGGTTCAGTGGACAATATTTCTGCTCGGTCTATCAATAACTTTTGGCTCTGTTGTGATTATTATCTATATTAAGGAGACATTCAGAAGAATTAACATCAGCGAATCAGATACCCAAACAGCCACATCAACATAAAAATCGCCATTAACTCGAATAAATTAACCCAACCCAACAAATGACTACCGATCAGCAAGTTTGTAGTTCAATTTAGGTTTTTCAAATTGTCCAGATCATTTTTACTAGACTGCTATATTCCAGTTCTATTGGAGGCCATGTGTCTGTCCAAACACCGGCTGACGTTAATAATAATAGTGGTGATACCATTTTTAACTTATAAAGAGGATTTCACATTATTTTATTACTATTTACAAACGGTCCTTGTAAGTTCATCTATGTACAATGAATCATAGAGTTTCCTATTATTGTCAGTGTTATTGGTTGCAATCGGCATGAATGGGGTGTGATTTCGAACAGGCGGTAGGTATACCTCCTTCCAAAAATGTAAATCTCTAACTTTATACGACGGCCTTAAGATCTCATTACTTCACGTAATCCACATTCCTGTATCTACCTCGACTTGAATCGAAATATGCCCACAGTGACGACAGCTTATCATCGACTCGACTTAAAATTCTTTCTTGTGTACTATTATAGGAAAATGTTGCAAATACATTGGAATAAGTATGCCTATTGAGTTTGTCCTGTTGAGATGATTTAATTGAGTGATTGAGTATAGTATTAGTAATCTCACCACCTTGAAAGATGTTTTGCTGCACATAGACATCGATAGAATATCACCATCTTTGTACTTACCAAATAAAATGAGTTGAACTCGAAATGTTTTGGGTACTGCACTAATAGCTGTTGCACACAGTCTAGCCACTGAAGGAATACTGGACACCTTTCGTTTGGGTCTTCGTTGCAAGGATTGCTCCCGCATCTGTCGGCGAATTTATGGCCAAAGTCAAGCCATTCGCGTTGGACTAGTATTCGAAATCCATCGAATGTTCTATAATGAGGATCAAGCATTATCTCGGCCAAGGCCACCAATTGCGGTGTCCTATCCCAGCCATCACTACAATGAATCAAGATGGACTTTTCCTCTATATCAATAGTATCCACAACCAAGATTGCGGACTTCAGAAGTCCAGATATATGATGTAACCACCTAGAATTGTCAAGGAAACTAACCCAATTATTTGATTGTTCACTATATGCTTCAACAGACACTCCTAATAGCATGATAACTTTTCCTAATGCTATGAATGTTTGCAAGATTCATGAAATGCACCTCACATCTAAGATAATATTCTGAGCATTCGCATCCACCACCCTTAGCCCTATTTGCCATAGCCGCCGTATAACTCCTCGCATCAATAATCAACATTTTTGATGTCGTTATTGGGGTGATGATGTCGTTGTGGGCGAGGGTGATTCATTGCCATTAACAGCCATTGGTTTAGAATTAAGGTCAGGAGTATCATCAAAGTTGTGGTTAATATTATTATTGGGGAATTTAACTTGGTTTCTTCTTCTCCACTAGTGGCGGTGTCGGGTGCTGTTGAGGTTGTTATTGCTGATTTTTGTGTTGTTGGCGGTGTGGTCGACGTTGTTGTTGTTGTTGTTTTTGGGGTGTCACTGGTTTTAATGTTGGTGGTAGAGGTATCGTCATTGTTGTTGTGTTTTGCAGGGTTGATGGGGTGGCGGTAAGGGTGGTGGTGGTGGCGTTTCTGCGACCGCTGCAGTTTCATTGTCTTGTAAAGAGACTTTTTGGTTGTTTCATGGAGATTGCAATGATGATTATCTTGATTCCCATTCATACCATTAATATTCTGATGATAAACCGAGAAATTTTCAGCAACGATCGAATTGTTACCATTTGTTGTTGTTTTTGTTATTGTTGGTGTTGTTGCAGCAGTGCTTGTGGCTGTGGTAAGTGTTGTTGTTGTTTTATTATTATCAGCATTATCAACGTACTTGATTGTTTCCTCGTTGATGGGTGACATAGTATTGCTCACATAACTGTGGACTAAATTTTCATCTAGCTCATTACGGAACCAACCGAACCAACCGACAGTGGGTTGACTACTTCTAACTATAATACAACCGTTCTTGAGATGCCTCCAGACGGCGGTTGGAATTCTTTGAAAATAGCGAAACTTCGCCACAGATTCTAAATTCTCGTCAGTAAAATTTGCTGGCACAATAAGGAATCTTGGATAGGTATTGCATAATTCAAAGTCCTTGTTTAAATCACTAATACGCCACCTGGCATCTATATCAAAGCCCAATCTAACAAATTCTTTCTCAACAAGTTTTCTATCGTCGCCCCAATTGATCATGGTGGAGCCTTTGAGTTGATGTCTAATAATCCCACCTAGACGTTTTAAAGCTGTGTTTACATTAATAATACGTTTTGATGATGATGTTGGGGTAGGGGCCAAAAGAATATTATGTTGGAAAAAATTGCTTATATCTCTACCATTCTTCTAATATATATAAAATTGTAAATCTGTCACGGGCATTCGAGGAAATTGTAATACATAGTCGGGCATTTTGAGACGCCGTGTCGACCATTTCTCTCGCTCGTTGCTCTCTCACTGTTTCTGTTTGTGTTTCCAATTCTCGTTGGTTGGCGCTACTGCTGCGATTCCGTAAAGCAGTAGCGACGCCAACGACAACAAGCGACCGAGCCGGGCGGCGCCCGGCGGGCGCGCCGTGGCGAAGCCACGGGTAGACCAGCAGCTTGTAAACAATTATTATCAAAATTGGATATCTTGGTTTTTGTCTATTAACCTGCATTCACTTTGGCATCATATCTAAATCATCATTAGAAAGGCCGATGGCGGTACCTTATATTTATAGAAAAATCGTGGAAACTTTTCTCCTGTATTTTAATATGGGGCATCGGTAGATATGTAGTAGAGATATACAATAACACAATTACAATAACCACTATCACATTCATGGACTCCTACGGATTAGTTGTCTCATCAAATCGTTGACCAGTCAAGACTAGGTCCTGGAATGGACAAAGACACTCGATATAATGAGTGCTTCAATACATTTCAAACTCAATCGTCGGATTTGATTGAATGACCACCAAATCATTGTGCCTTTTGTTCACAGTCATCCAGGCATCTGGATGGTTAGCGAGATGTAATGAGTTGGTTGTTCAGTACAACATATGGTTGTAAATGTGTAAAGAGGAAGATGGGATTATACACTTGATCGTATGATCTTTCATGTTGGACGTGACACGAGCCGCGGACCACATACACATACATAACTACATCAAACCCCGAAAGATCGACAACTATATAGAAGTGGACAACATCTGATCTCAACTTGATCAATCTGCACTATGGAACCAATTATGTCTTTTATTCTTGGTGTTGTTGTGTAGCACACCACTTCAGCAAGGTGTCATGGACAGTTTCTGTCCCATTATATTTCTTCTCCAAAATGAGCCACATCATTGAAATCAATAACATTCTTGTGTATAGAATAGATGCTGCCGCTACTGCTGTTGTTGTTGCAACCAACCCACGCAATGCGTGCTATTGCACCATAGTCAAAGAGATGGACGACCACAAGTCGACTTGGTCAGCGTGCCACTTGTTGAGTTGATTTGCTTGTTCAGAGATCTATTACCAGACGGAGTAGATAGTTGAGTAATACCACTAGGTAATTAGAAATAGTTGCGATTGAAACGCGCATCAATCATGAATGTTGCTCGGGTATTCTGAGTGCCACCTCCACTTGTATTCAAACATCAACTCGACTTTCGTAAATGACAAGAGATGTCATGATACACATTTGGTTTGCATTAACTAATTTCTAATGAGTTTATTATCATCACCACATTCAATGATTTAGTCCAAGTTGGTTGATTTTGTTTTGCACAATCTGCATCTCAGGTAGTTTCATAAGTCTGGCCATTTGTCTGGTATTGTTTTTGTTCTCAATGATCCATCGTATGAATTCCCGA
Organism: Oxytropis ochrocephala; assembly: GCA_020916435.1. Taxonomy (NCBI): domain Eukaryota; kingdom Viridiplantae; phylum Streptophyta; class Magnoliopsida; order Fabales; family Fabaceae; genus Oxytropis; species Oxytropis ochrocephala. The sequence goes on from JAJHUT010000126.1 coordinate 164,700, forward strand.
AAGTGTTCTAGAATCATCTCCTTTAGGGACAACCATTCAATTCTGTTCATCTTGATCAGCCACTTGACTTGGAACTGTATATCCGGCCTTGCTTGTCCACTAACCCATTTTCGTCTCCACCGTAGGACTCCAATCTTCTCACCGGGCTTCTGCTAGTATATCTTTTGTTCTCTTGCTCCATCTTGAAATCTGATCTTAAAATGCACTTTGTTTGATTTGTAGGATTGATGTTGCCACTTTAAGCTTTGGGACTTGACTGATGGCTAAAGTCGGTTTTCAATACATTTATATAGTCGATGGACTCTAGTCGGGTGTGCCCATCGTAGTAGCGCGTGCCCGCGTCAGACGTGCCCACGACGGCTTGTGTGCCCATCATGGCTTGTGTGACCATAACGGCTTGTGTGCCCATCACGAATAGCGAGTTGTGCCCATCTAAGTTGGTCTGCCCATCTTAGTTGGTCTGCCCATCGCGGCGACCAAACTAAACACAACTCAGGAAGACTTTGGATCGAGCAGATGGAGAGGCCGGGCAGGAATAGGCTCGAAGGCCAGTCCTGCTGGTCAAGATGGCTTCGGCGGCTCCAGGCGCAGCCTAGGCCCAGAGAGGAAAGGTCCAGCGCGACAGGTGCCGTGCAAACATGCGAACCGATTAGACCAGGGCGAGGACTTCGAGGACGAGGACCACCTAAGCAGATGCAATTTGGTCACCATGCAACACCAGCAATCGGACGTCAACCAATTCCACAGGCGGGCAATGATGATGCTTGAAATTGTGCAAGTCATAATTGAACACCACGAGAAAACTGAATGTTGCTTGGGTATTCTGTGTGCCACCTTCATTTGCATTCATTTTAACGATTAAAAGAAAGAGATGTAATTTGAGCAAGTGTAGTTCACACACAGTTGGTTTACATTAATTGATTTCTCATGAGTTTATTATCATCACCATACTTTATGAATTAGTCCGTGTTTTTTAAGTTTGTTCTGCAAAATCTGCATCTCAGGTAGTCTGAATAATCTGGCCATCTGTGTGGTGTTGCCTACGTTCTCATTGATCCATTGTATGAAATCTCTCAGGTGTTCTAGAATTATCTCTCTTACGGGCAGCCATGCCATTCTGTTTTTCTGGGCAAGCAATTTGACTTTGAATCTTATATCCAGCCTTGCTCGTCCACGGACTGGTCTCCGTCTCCAGCGTAGGATTATGATCTTCTCATCGGGCTTCTGCGTGTATTTTCTTTCGTTCTCTTGCTTCATCTTGAAATCTTCTCTAATGTTATAATGCACTTTGTTTGTTTTTAAGATTGATGTTGTCAATTTAAGCTTTGGGACTTGACTGATGGCTAAAGTTAATTTTCTATACATTTATATAGTCAATGGACTCTAGTCGGGTGTGCCCATCGTAGTAGCGCGTGCCCGCGTCAGTCGTGCCCATCGCGGCTTGTGTGCCCGTCGCGGCGGTCCACCTTCCGCCACTGGGAGGCTCGTGATCGCCATCGCCGGCCGCGCATGCCCAACTGCAGCCCATACGAGACCTACATCAACAAGTGGAGCCCATGACTGGCGCATTGGCGGGCGGCCCTGGAGTTGGTGGACAGACGGCTGACTCTGCCGCTGTGCGATGACGCCCATGCTGTGGCTAGATGAGGCTGCCTAGATCGATGAGAAGCCACCTAAGCAGATGCAATTTGTTCGACAACGAGTAATAGGTGGGTGAGCCGTCACCATGCAACACTAGCAACTCGAACGCTGACCAATCAGTTGTGGTTGCCCGCAATATCAAGACATGCGGCGACAGATAGGTGACTATAAGCTTGAAATTGTGCAAGTCACACGCCACGGGTTAACTGAATGTCACCGCAAAAGACAGGTCAGCAATGGTCAGACGATTAACAACCAACCAACAACCGTTGGGTCCTAGTCTCTCCTATCCGGAGAATGCCTCCTTCGAGTCCAAGTCCTCAACTCGACCGAATAACTTGCTCCCATCACGTTGGTGGCCCACTAATATAACCTATTCAGATCACAGTTTTGTGCTAAAACGTAAAAACAAACAAACAACAACTGTCCAACTTAATTCACCCCTACAAGTTCACAGAATTTCAACTCTTCTCGGATTGACCACCCATTGGGAATAGATTCTCGTTGGTTTTTGAAACTATAATTTATAATAACGGAGTAAAAATTATTTATTACTATCTATAGAATTGCATCTTGAGTTGTTGTTGAATGATATCACTGAATTGGTCCATACGTTATTACTTATAGACTACAATTCGTGATATCAAACTTCAATCATATAATGTGTATCTGCATGTAATTACGAGCTATCAAAATTTTGGACGTTGATGTTTATCCAAGCAATCAGATTCAATATCTGTGTCTGGTTCACTCGAATAAGATTATCTTTTGCACTATATCAAGCTAAAAATATGACATAATCTTTGAACTTGTTTCGGGCGATCGATCCTTAAACCATATTGTTGAAGTTCATAATAGAGGATTGTTGTCGATTAATATTGATTTAAAATGCATCTCACGTAGCTCTCATAATAATCTATTTTTCTAGTGTCTACCTAATCATATTAACCTCAATTCAGACTAAAAATCAAGCCTCAGTTCCTCTTTGATTCTTGTTTCCTGTATTCGTCATAGTAACATTACTATTATTTTTGTTGTTATTGTTGCTGTTGCTATTACCAACGTCAGTATTATTCATGTTAAGGCCTCCACCCATTTGGGTTGTCATATTACTATTATCGACCACATTAATATTCATATGTTGTGCCAATAAGGAGCTAGCCATCTTCGAAATCTTACTCAGATGACCTTCAATCTTGTTGAGGGAAGTAGCTATTGTTGTCAGTGGATCATTTCTATGTTTGTTGTTGTGATCTTGGGTTTGATTTACAATAGGCATAGATGAGTGCTGTCCATCTTTAAATAATAAATTAATTAAGAGATTTTTAAGCTGAGACTCGACCGCAACCCTCCGCTGTTATTGATTGTCCCTGTAGGCGCCAAATGAGTTTGGGTAAAATGTTGCTGATGGATTGGAACTTGATGTTGTTGTTGATGTTGTTGTTGCTGCTGCTGCTGTTGAGGCTGATGAGGATGTTGTGATGATTGTTGATGAGAGTGTGGTTGTGCTTGTGGTTGCTGTTGTTGTTGTTGTTGCTGCTGTGGATGATGCATTTGGTGCTGTTGCTGTGGTTGATGTTGGTTTTGATTTTGATTTTGTTCTAAAGAGCCCCTATGATGCATTAGAGTCTGTGCATTAACCCCCAGGTGATTTGTGGTCAACGTTCCTTGTGCAGAGATAGTAGAAGTAGCTTGGTGCTCTTGAGGACATACTTCACCGCCGGTTGAGTATACTATTAGAGGCAAGATAGATCATCATAAAAACAGAATTCAGTTAGATAAACTACATCTTACATCTGATGGAATCTAAAACTAGACTGATCATTGTGATGAAACTTACCTAGTGAGCACATGCTAGTTGCTGGTATTGTTCGAGCCATCATTCCATTGGTTATTGTTCCATTAGCCAAAGTCTGGTTAGTATTCAGTGTTTGTATAGTAGGTTGAACGTGGTGGTTGTGTTGGTGGTTTTGTAATGCTATTTTGTATAGTTGATAAACGAGAGCATTCACAGGTTAGAAGATATTGTTATGACATAATTAGATCTGCAGCTTAACTTTAACATTCATCGAAGCATTAGCTTATAGTGATAGATGGATTAGATACGCACTAGTATTACCGGTGTACTTCTGAAGAAATCGATGATCATTACCGTCTGAAACGATGTTCATCCCACTCAATAGGCCATCCATTTCTGGTTGAACTATAAGCACCATATCTTCATTTGGCATCTGTATTTGTTGAACATGACCTCCAGGCAAATCAATCATAGTTTTGGCTACATTCTGTGGCGCCAACTTGACAACATTAATGGACGACTGCGGGGCTGATATATTATTGTCTGGTGTCATAAGGTTCGATTGGTGTGGTTGTGATTGCGATTGTAACTGTTGCTGATTGTTGTTTGCGTGATTTTGAGCACTTAGATTTGTTGTATCATTTGTAGTATTTGTTACTGTAGCATTGCTATTATTATTATTGAGCTAGCATTACTATGACCATCCTTATCGGAATCAATGAATTTTCTCTTAGCACGACACTTCTCATTTTTGAATTTCTTCATAACTTGGCCCAAACTTCGGTGTCGTGGAAACTGAGTTCACTTCTTTTGTGATCTCATTCCAAGCAATCTCTTTTGTTTTTTGTGGCTTGACTTGGTGGTCCATAAAATATATCCCGTCTTGATTCAATACCTCTATGGAGAACTTGTATCTCAGCACTCGACCAATTATCTGCTCTGTTCTTTTTGCTCTTGTGCTGGCCTCCGTTATTACTTGTACTACCATTGCTATTGTCATTTTGATTATTGCTATCATCAACGTGTTGCCGATCGCCTGCAATCGAGGAGCCGTTTTGTTGGGCAGAGGAAGCATGTGTTATAATGGTAGGTTGAGCAATGTTGCTAGTGTTATCTTGAGTTCCGTTACTATGATTAGCTTCATTGCCGTTATCAAGCGCCACAGAGGCCTTTCGTTTTGTCATTTTATTTGATCAGTAATGATAATATATGTTAAGCCTAACGATGAGATTGTTTGTCATACGTCAAGACCATACTTGCGGTGAAACAAAAATCGAGCACCCGATCTATTGGTTGATGAGTGAGGATTCACTCGATCATTTCCTTATGCCCAGTCATTGATGGCAAGTGGTTTGAAGTCTTGTTCTACCAACCACTCAATCATAAATATATATACATATAATAATTTATAACTATATAGAAATATTACAGCTTTATGATTGAAAGGGTAGGTATTGTCAAGTCACTATGATTCTATGGATGTGGCATGGGCCTATTAGCAGTATCCGATGATTTTGTTATATTGTTTCGATCAACCATAGACTCAAGGGATAGCTGCCTCATTTATGTTCCTCACAGATGGTGTGGTTGATAATTGTTTCAAGATGTTATATAATAGTTAATATTAGGATTTCCTAATAGACAGATGTATGCAAATGTTCCTCATGTCTAGCTGACTTCAATAATTACAACGAGAATTAATAGCCAAGTGAATCTATTTGCATCTATAACGAAAAATACGAGTGTGTATTTTATTAGTTAAAATATAAGATGTTACTAGTAGGTTTAGGTAACAGTGATGATAAATCCATGATGGCGAGATATTTTGGCCAAATATGAGAAAAATTTTGGTGGATGGTGGAGAGGCAGCGGCGCACGGCGACGGCTGCGGCGATTCGCCAGCAAGAAAAGAAGGTTCTGCGAGATGAGATGATGGCCTAGCCAGGCTCGCTCGGGCGGACGGACAAACACAGAGAGAGCCAAGCAGCATTGCCTTGCCTGTTGTTTGTCAGCCTGTGGTTGTGGTGCGGCTGCTCCCACACGGCCGCTCCTGTGTTCGCTGGCGGCTGCCATCATCGTGCGTCTCCATGTTTGTCGTACATATTCGCTGTTGTACATCTGGTTGGCTTGTTGACGCTGGCGGGCCGGCCCGCCGAACCAACAAAAAACATCGTCAACAGAATCTTACATCTCGGCCATGATTTTGGAAGCAAGTTTTTTCGCTCTGGAAAAAGATCTTCAATTGCAAACAAACCTCTGGATCAATATTGTTTGATGGTATCGAATCTTGGTAAAATCTTATATTTCGGAGGTAGTTAAACCCGTGCCTATCATTCATGGACTCCTGCAGACCAAGCTGTCTTTTTTAGAGGATTGACCAGTCGAAACTAGATCGTAAAATGGGCAAGGACATTTATCATGGAGGCTGCTTCGATATTATCCCAGCAAAAATGGCTGGACTATCACCAAGTCATTGCGCCCCTTGATCACAGACACCAAGGTATCGATGATTAGTGACAGAATCGGCTAGTCGTTCAGTGAAACATATATCTAAGAGTTTAGAAGAAGGAAGGCACGGTCAAATGTGAAGATGGTTGTGAATCGGGAATCGACTCGGTGAAACTGATATATAATCCTCCAGATTAGACGCGACACGGAGTGCCAACCACAGCGACATACATAACATCAGACACCCGAAAGGTCGACAACAACATAGAAGCGGAGAATATCTACTCTCAAGTTGGCTGATGTGCACTATATATCCCATTTTATCCTTTATTCTTGGTGTTGTTGTGTAGCATACAATAACGTGTCGTCGACAGTTTTAATCCCATTATATTTCTTCTCAAAAATGAGCCACATCATTATAATCGATAACATTCTTGTATATAGAATTGATGCTGTTGTTGCACCTGGCCCAATTATTTATGATACTTGTTGTTCAGTTGCCCTCCTGCTTGGTCTGTATGAACTTACGCATGTTTTCAGTTGGCTCGTCGTTGATCTCGGCGTATCTTGGTATGGCTGCTCGCAATCTGTCCAGGTAGGCGACGATGTGCTTGAAATTGTGCAAATCATAATTGCACGCCACGGGGAAACTGAATGTCGCCGCAAAAGACAGGTCAGCAATGGTCAGGTGATTACCGACCAAGAACCGCTTGGCCCCATTCTCACCTAGGCGCCTGTCCAAGAAATGCAAAGTATCCTTGTAGTTCTTCTCGGCCTCCTGGTCCAGCTCTTTTACCGGACCGAAGAGTTTTGGTCCCAGTACCTTGAAGGCCGTCGGATAAAGAGTTCCGAGCTCGAAGTCTAGCCACTCGTCAACATGGGCCCTCTCAACGATGTCTTTTGGATACAAGTACAGGTCGTCTGGCTTGTATTTGCTAACAAGATACTTGGCAATCGCCCGGCTCTCGTTTAATTTGACATCCCCGTCAACGATGAATGGCACCTTTCGACGGGGATTCAAATGGGCATACTCGTCCGAGAGGTTCTCCTTGATAAACAAATTAATATAGTGTTTGTTCAAGGTTATGCTGGCCATTTCGGCCACCATCTCGACCGTTCGGCATGGTGGACTCTCGGGCATATAATAAAATTCGACAGCTGGCATGATGATCACGTAGTTCTTAAATCAGTAATGATCTATTTATTGATTGAATGAATGATGATTGATTTTATTTTATGGTTTCGCGTCTCACTTTGTTTGAGGTCGTTTCGAGAACACCAACACAAATTGAATTTGGGCTACTAATTGAAGAACTTTTTCTGTGAAATAAAACTGTTCCAAGATTGTACAGTGTATTTTTCTTGGTCGGTAGCAATGGGAACAACGAGCAGAATGACGTTGGAACCAGTAATCGACCACGTGAAGGGTAAGTAAGCTGGAAAGTTTTAGAAAGATCGTGTCCTTTGAATGCGCCGATGTGGTGGCGGTGATGGTGGTGGTTGTTTTTGATTCCCAGTCAGCATATTGTTATGTGCTGATGGTGTGTTGTCTGTATGGGCGTAGAATGGGAATCCGCACGAAACAAGTTCGTTTCAGGTACATAATTACATTAATCATGATAATGAGTTTCCAAGAAGACAACCGAGCGCGTGAAGCAAGCCAATCTTTCACATTGATTGATCAAACCATGGAAGCCCATCGTTCTGTTTGGAGTGTTAAATACAATAGTAACACACTAGGCTTATAGTATGTGGTCTACCCGATGCTATTGTCCGGGTGAATCCAATTATTCTAGTTAGGTGATGTTTACTGGTAAATTACACAGTAATGCTCTGATGTAATGGTGAAAGATCTATTCGACATCGACGATACACTTAAGGTAGTTGAATTTTCAATGTTGCTTTTAATTTTATTGAAGTTTGTTTTTCGTGTTTGTTGGTTGGCTTACTTGATTTGATTTGTTTAGTTATGAATCGTTCATTCTTCCATTAACTAGTTCCTTCGAGTTGGTTGAATTAAGACCAGATGTACGATGAGTCAAGTCTCAAGAGAAATCTCTATCAGGTAACATGATGGGAGCAACGAGAGTCCAAATGTAGAGGCCACTACATAACCAACTGGAAATCATCTTGACCCACATGGAGGCCGAGTTGTCAAATGTGTCTGTTACTGAGGCAGTTGGTTTGTTCCAGCTTGTCAATGTCATCATGACATACAACGAGGCAAATGCAAACATCACATGAAAGAAGCTCCAACTGTAAGCAACCTCCTCGTCTTCGTTGTCGTAAGTGCCTTGAGAGCGGCCGCCAGTCTCCAAGTCCTGGCCGGCATCACCTGTGTCCTTTGAGAGTATTTGGTCGCTCATACTGAGTCTACTGACCTGACTGTTGGTCGAAGTTCTAATACTAGAGTATATTACACATATGAACCAGAGCATTAGACCAACGAAAGCCTGTGAGTCTGTTGGAGTCTTGAATTGATTTGGATCATTGTGGAATATGTTTGGTTTACACTCGTTGCCGGATGCACCGCTTAAAGCTGACCAAGTTAGGTAGATGATGTATAGGGTGAGTATTGATGATTGTAATAGACCCGATCTTGGCTGTGACTCTTGGATTCGTGGCAAAATTGATAATACTGATAATATGACCGCTAGGATCAAGTTCGACGAGATGAAAAACTTTTTGCCAACCACAATTTGCCCCAGCGGTATAGTAGTGAAATAGTAGTACTATGGCAACTAGTGCGACGATATAATTCAATATGGTGAAGAATATTAGGCCACCGTAATACCATTTTGACTCTGTCTCTTCCAGTTTCTCCACCCAATTTTCGGCCCAACTATGGGCAAAGTCGACAATCAATATAAGCTGAATCATGATGAATAAAAAGCCTCCTATGAGACCAAACACTTGCCAGGTGTTACTGAATCCACTAGTCTCTGGTATGAAGAACGCGCCCACAATACCCGCGATGAGTATCAGAACTTTTTGGGCCCCAGAATCCATTTTGAATAGCGGCTCGTCCATCGCGAGAACTCTTGACACCCACCATCATGATTGCCATCATGATAAAGAACATGGTGGTCGCAAAGAGGATCCTATACACTGCAAGATAGCCGACCGCATTCTTACATATATCAATTGTGTTACAGAATGGTGCATTCTGGAGTTTAGTTTGAACCGAATCTGAGAGCATTATCCAGGACACAAGAGTTGAAGCCAACAACATGATGGCATACATAATCCTGGTGGCGGTGGAGTTTCTACAAGAGGAACATCCTGAACAGGCCAAACTACAGGCCGCGCTCGAGCAACAGCAGGCAAGCTTGATGAAGATTGTTTTGTGATAAGATACAATTATAACAATTATTAGTCTCGATATCACCGTCATGAAATCGTCATCTTAAATACTGGTGATTTACTTACCTGGCCAACTGTACAAAGACTCAATAATGCTCCCATGTTTATGAGTTAAATCGATAATAATATATGAAACAAAATCCTTCTTCGGTGGTGTATGTATCTGTTTCTTTTCCTGTTACGAGTTACTTTCAATTATGTTGCTAAGTTCAAAATCACTTCTGTTGTGTTAGAAATATTATTCTAATGACTAATATTGAGATCTAGTCAATTAAATATAATCCAAAGTTATATTTTGACGAATCTATAGAGGGAGATATGTTTTCTTTTGTGATTTGAGGTTAAAATAATGCAGTTGAGTTGATACTTTTTATGCGAATTGTTGATTTTATCGATGAAAAAGGAAACAGATTTCACAGCCACAAAGGGCAACGTATTTCTGGATTTTGCTGAAATTTTCGCGTACGCTCCACAACGAAAATTAGTCATTCATAACGTGAAGATTTGGGCGCTATACAGATTAATGAAAGCTTCGTGCGCAGATGTAAACAACTGGCAAAGAAAACGAGCGAGCGAGATTTGTGGAAAAAATTCAATTTTATCAGACAAAAATCGTGAGTCTATCTACAAAGATATTACCATGGATCTATCAATGTTGTAATCACACTCCTGCCTAACTTATTAACTTGGATAATGACAAGGCGTCGGTCAGGCAAATCATCTGGCAAGCCTCTCAGGAGCTGAACCAGACACCTAACGTGTTGCAATTGCACAAGAATCGTGCCAATATACCACACGGAACACCAACAGATGATATTATCGAGTCCAGAGTCGTAGGCATCGAGAGAATAAAGTCAATATTGGACGATGAGCCAGCAAATCAACCTAGACCTGGACCTTCGACATCGTCGACAACAGTTGAAAACTTTAGTTCCGATGCTGCTGCTGCATTATATGATGAATTGGACTCATTTAGGCAACGATGGAAACGTGAACTCGAGGTGACCAAAACTTCTGACCAATTGTTGGACACCAATAATGGGCAATCTCAATCAAGGAAAACCATAGAAAGACATTCAGAATTAAAGGAGAATGACGACACCCAGTCGAGCGCCTCCACTAATTCCAATGCTACCTTGAGACAAGCCTATAATGCAACTATTGATCGATCAGACGACCCGAGGCAGATCTATGCACTGGCCAAGAAGCTGTTTCTTATTGGGGTCGACTTAGAACAAGATGAAATGCACCATGAATCTATTAGATATTACAAGCAAGCAGTGCACTTATGTCCCGATATTGAGAAACAAATTTTCCGTGAACAATGCGAGGCATCGGCCAGAGCCACCAGCTCGAAGCAACCCACTGAACAAACTAAATCTAACCAGACTGGTCAAACTAATACCATACAAGTCGAGGAACAAGACGAAGGAGAGATAACGCCCTTGTTGGAAAGAGTTCGTCAAAGCCATTGTGATGACATGAAGAACAGGTTCGGTCATTGTAGGCCATCTTCTAAACTAAAGCCAGGTACAACACACATATCACAGCTTCCCCATGAATTGATATTACAGATAATTCGTTATGTTGTTGGCGAAGAGTTGGACTTAGCCTCACTGGAGTCACTAGGTATGGTATGTCGCGGTTTCTTTTATTATCTAGAGATCAATCACTCTGGAGAACTGTTTGTTTAGAGACATGGGGCAAGGGGATTTCAAATTTAGCTTCAAATTACGCAATTGACGAAAACAATACCACCAACGAGACGATTGATTGGAGACAAATTTATCTAGACAATCCAAGAGTTAATTGTGATGGTGTTTACATTAGTCGAACTAGATATATTAGACAAGGTGATGCGGGCTTTCAAGATATAACCTACAGGCCATTTCATGTTATTCGTTATTATAGGTACTTGCGATTCTTCCCCGATAAGCGAGTGCTCATTCTAACGACAAACGAGGAGCCTGAACGAATTGTGCCAATATTTAGACATGCCCTTAAGGCGAAAACAATTCTCTTCCGAATTATCAATCCTGGAGGGCACTTATGAGTTGACAAACTCGAATCAGGTGATGATTGTTGCAGACAAAGACTGTCGTGCACTTGTTCCCACGCTAATACAGAATCAAACCAATAGAAGACAGGCTCAATTTATGTGGTCCAGACAGACACCATTGGCGCAAAAGTTTAGCCTTTAAATTCGAGCTCAAAACTGTAGAGACTAAAGCATATCGAAATAATGTCCTCAAATGGTTGGATTACACGATATTGACACGGCTAGAGACTGGACAAGAGTTGACAACGTTTGACTTGAATCCAGACACCTTTCCTAGTCTAGTGTTTTCTCGCGTCAGAAGATTCAATCTGAAGTCGGCAAACCTCTAGCTAGTCATTGATGTTTTGGGTGGGTGAGTGATTGTTGATCGTCAAATACAATAATAATTATCAAAAATGTTGACATCGGAGAATGAAAGCATGGACCGTCCTGCTGACTCATTGATGGTCTAGTCATGAAATAGTAGAGTAGATTATATGTGTCTGATACAATAAATAGTTCATGATGTTAGATTACCCTCAACAACCACAACAACTAACCAGAGTCGACTGGTTCTGATAGTGAACTCACTCACAAATTCACAGTTCATTGCAATGGTGGCCTTGTGTCCACCACAAGGCGCAGGCGTCTTTCTCTCGCCCTCTCACGCATATTGTTATCGCACCTCGAAGTTGTCGGCCGCCGCAATTGGCACATTGTTGTCAAAGAGAAGCGAGCAAAGAACGAGAGAGAAAAAATTGTTTGCCTCCACCTGACGACCTATTTTTACAATTACAATAAAATTCCACCCCAGAACTTGCACCGTAATCAGCTAGCATGATTCATTATTTATTCACAAATTCAGATTGCCCCCACTAGAATATGATTCATATCATTATTGTTGCTATATTAACAATTAGTCGAATTATCAACAAGGAGAACGAAAATAACTATTGTTTTACTAGAAACTCAGAGTAATAAAAGTTTCCATACAACAAATGTTAATTTTGGATTAGTCTAATATTATCATCTTCTCATTGATAACAAGCAAACAAGCACCCTGATCAATATCTGATATGCAATAGTTCCAAGATCATACATCATCATTATCATTAGAACATTCAACGAAATGACCAACGAATGGCAATGTACCAATTGCACCTCAGCCAATCCGGCTCTCAAATACACCTGCGAAGTTTGTCAGGCATCACGAGGTGTTCTAGTCATCAAACCAGGCATCTCATATGAGAGACGTATCTTGAACGAGTCCATGTTCGATGGTCCAGCACAAAATGATCACCATCATCCAGGAACCAGGATTATCGAAAGCGAATTAGATATCACCACTAGGAACAATCTAGCACTAGAGAAATATATCGACAGTCTTGAAAAGCAATCAAATAGGAGAACAAATGGAGACTCTAGCTATACTGCAACGACGATGGCCGCCAATAACAATCACTCCAAAACATACCAATTCCGTACCTAAACAATTGAATCGTAATCATATTCATGATCATCACCATTACGATGCACATCAAGATGACGCCGCCACCACCTCCACCGGCCAAGGCGGGGCAAGGAGTTTTAGTGAATCAACGGAGATACTGAGAAGCGCCGAGGAAGAGTCAGCCCGGAATGTTTGGTTGGAGATTGTTGACTTTTGTAGATCGAATGATCTCGAATTCGTGGATGACTCTTTTCCGCCCACAATGAATTCGTTGTTGTTTGAAGAAACACAGATAGCTAAATTGGAACAGCTCAGCGAATCACCCCAATATTTGGCCAACAATTCGCATCTAGCAGATCAAGACAGTATATTAGATTCTAATAATAGGAATGAATTGGAGGAAGAGAAGACTCTGAAATTACTCAGGAAAGCCAGATGGTTGCGTCCAAGGCAGTTAAGGATAAAACCCACTGATCAACGTTACAATTGGGAAGTTTTCAGGAATCCAAGACCGGCCGATATTAGCCAGGGCATATCAGGCAATTGTTGGTTCTTCTCTGCTCTGGCCGTCCTAGCTGAGAGACCCGAACTACTTGAACGAGTTATGTTGACGCGACATTTTTGCCCGCAAGGCGTCTATCAAGTTCGCCTATGTAAGGACGGCCGATGGCAGATAATATTAATAGATGATCTCTTGCCCTGTGATCAATACAGGAATTTGTTATATTCTCCAGCAAAGAGAAAACAACTCTGGGTTCCATTGATCGAGAAGGCCCTGGCCAAGGCTCATGGTTGTTATGCTGCTCTGGCTTCGGGTCGTTCAATTGAGGCCTGGCCACGTTGACAGGGGCCCCTTGCGAGACCATAACCCTTCAACCAAGTGTTAGTTGTACCTCAACTTCGCCATCTACGAGTAGCGCCCAAGTAGAGGCCACTGCCAGTGAAAACAACAATAGGAACACGAGCACTGTCAATCAGTACGTTGAAGAGATAGATGACGATCTGGTTTGGGCTCGACTATTGAGTTCTCGTAGTGCCGGCTTCCTGATGGGCGCATCGTGCGGAGGCGGAAACCTTCAAATGGACGAAGATGAATATACCAGAGTTGGACTGAGACCTAGACATGCTTATTCGGTGATGGATGTCCGTGATGAAGGTAATCAATTGAGGCTGGTGAAATTACGCAATCCTTGGGGTCATTTCTCTTGGAAAGGCGATTGGTCGGATGATTCGCCTTTGTGGACGCCCGAATTGAAGGCCATGTTGATGCCTCGCGGCGCTGATGAGGGGTATTTTGGATGTGCTTCAAGGATGTGATCAAATATTTTGATTGTATTGATGTCTGTAAGATAAGATCCGGCTGGAACGAGATACGTCTTGAGGACTATTGCCCACTAAAAGCACTGATATAGAGAATATACCGTTCGTGATATTAACTGTTAATGAAACAACTGAGGTGGACCTCAGTTTATTCCAATCTAGTCGACGCGATACTCTTCATAATGTTGATCAAAAAATTAGTCCTAAAGTACAGCAGCTGGATTTATGTATTATGATATTTCGGTCTGTTGTTACGATACACAAATCACAGGAGTTGGTCGATATTGGCCCCTTGGTAGATTACAGCCCCGACAAGTCAGGAATTTTGTTGGCTGCTCTTTGATCTTGGAACCTGGCGAATACGTGATATTGTGCACAGCTTTTAACCATTGGCAAACAAAGAGTATACAATACTCTCTAGAATATCCCAAATTTTTGCTCTCCATACACTGCTCGAAGCAGCTACTTGTTGAAACATCAAAGCCATTTAATTGTATTTTAGCCGACGCTGTCATCAAGTTGGCGATGGCCAAAGGCCAGAGACACTATGCTCGCGAACACTTAACTGCCTACTATCTGACGAAGGGATGGTCTGGTTTGGCAATCGTCCTAGAGAATAGATCCAGGAATCACTATATACAAGTGGTTTTGCGATTGCTCCGAGAGCATGAATATTGTGTCGTCCAGGGCGAGCTTAAAACTGTAGACTGTATACCGCCCTCCATAGTTTGGTGGTGATAGTTCTCACCCAGCTCGAGGGTACCGTCGGCTTCTCAATAGCTCATAAGTTAACGCATCGAGTCTCGGCTGTACGGGGTCTTCATGATTGGGGTCCAAGTGGAAAAACTCATATTCCTGATTTGGACAGCGTCACGGCTGGACTACACTCTCCTAGGCCACTTCATACGTATAGTTAATAGCGTATAGGTTATCGATAGCAGACGATCTAATGAACTACTGTATTTAATGGAGCCAAAGATATTCCAATTATTATAAAGAAATGACGAGATAAGAAATTGAATGAAATAAATAAATCCTGTTGAATGATCAAGTTAAATCTCTACTGTTTGTAGTGGGCAAAACTGTATAAATTCACCTTCATGTTGAAAGTCAAATTCTATCAGTTTACGCGGCGTCCACACAACACGTGTTCGGTACTTTCTCTGACGAAGGGCGCAGGAGAAAAAAGTGTTTATTTTATTTCTATTGAGAAATTCTCCATTATTACGAATGTGCAATCTCATCTGATATTCTACTTGATGATCTAATAACCAATCATCAATTTATTAGGTAGGCAGTGGAATTTCTCCCAAAGATTTCTATTAAGGTACCCGTAGTGGCTGAAATGAGCAAATGTGAATTCTGCGATATAACCCTCAAAAGTGATCTCGATGTGTCAAAACATATGGTTAGTGAAGTCCACTATAAGAATCTCCGTGAATTTAACACACTCCAGCCACAAGATGAATTGGTCCGAAGGAATACACCCAAAAATATTACAGAGGTTTTTCCGTATACTTAAAATCAGATCAAAAGCTGATATCATAGACCTGGCAGATAAGAATTATTTTAAAATCCCAAGTGGAAATGATGCTCTATTGGGAGTTGCAGATCAAATGGCTACAATTCTGCTAAAATGTGTAGCTGAAAATATAACCTGAGATGTGCCTCCCAGAGACAAGGAGACCATAATGGCCCCTTTCAATAAGATAAAGGTGGAGGATGGCCAGCGATCAGCGCCTAAGCCAAGCCGTCCACAATTAACCACAGAAAGGCCATCCAAGTCGGCACCGTCACCGTCACAGTCTCGACCACAACCTACAGTACCAGTGCAACAACAGGTATCAACCTCAACCTTCTCATTCAAAGATCCAGCTCCACAACATGTGACTATTCCTAAACTCCGAGCTAAAATTACCCGACTTCCACCAACGGCCAGTGAAGGGCCTACCCCATCATCATCATCATCATCGTCCTCAAATGTTCCCTCCACAACCACTGAACAAAGAGCCGCTCCACGACAACAACAACAACAGGAGAGTCAGGCCCGGCCTAAATCTAAACAGCAGCAAACACCTCAAAGGCCTGTCCAGGTCCTGAATTTACCACCTCAGAGGATCCAGCCAGACCTGAGCAACCCACTCCAGAGGCAACCAACAGTGCGCCCGCAAGTTCCAGTCCGACCACCAGCCCAAGTTCAGAATAGAACCTCATGTCCTCCAAGGTTCCCACCTGGCCCCAGCAACAATGCACCGCGCCTGATTCGACCGGCACATCCACAACCTAGCCCTCGGGGTCCAGTCCTGCCGTCTGTTGCCAACGAACCACCACCACAGCCGAGGCAAGATTCCAACTACAGACCACTCTTAGCTAAGATTAAGGTGGAGCCACGCGACTAGTGGGTTCTGCGAGGCTGTTATCATTTAGTAATAAATCCCTATTGAGTATGCAATCTGGCTGTGATCGTGAACATTACCAACTGGTAATAATCATGTATATATCATTTAGCATTTCAAGAAGCTCGATCATCGTGGTCTCAAGATAGATGTACACTGTAAATGAATCGACAACGGATTAGAAATTTTGATAAGAAATTCTGTGCCGAAACTGACCGGCACATTAGGAGCACCAACTGTTTGGATGTGGGTAAATCTTTCTGGGAGGATATGTGTCAATTTCTGCCACTTGTAGGTAGATATCTCAGTGACATATCATCAATCTATCATCATCGAATTGATTGATCGACACCATATGGTATTCGTGAATACCGTCCGCGAGCCACCTGCCGACACTCCGCGATGGTACGCAAGGTGGATTAGCTACGTGCATAGCCGTTAAAAACAAAGTTATTTGTAGTATCAGATTAGATATAAGAGAGGACAGCCTTCAATAACTCTTACATTGCTACTGTAACAAACAAAAATTTAATCACAGTAAGAGGTGATATCGTCCGGAGACAACAGTCTCATCCAAGCTGTCTTCATCAATTAGACGACTAACCAAAGAAATTCAAAGTTTAGACACTTGCCTGAGATGAGGATGGTTTTATCATCGGCGTAATTGGTTACAGTACAGTCAATCAGTTTACCCACCACCACAAAGGTAGTCAAGATCGGAAAGGGTTGATGTATTGATCTCCCTGTTCGTCACCGAAATGATCGGCTCGTAAGCTAGTTTATTAGAGAACCCATCCCAATGAATGGCTTGATGGCTCGAGACAAACAACAATCATCGATAGACGGCAAACTCGGAGCGTATTTCTTGATACAGACATTATCACAATATTGAGCTCTTACTGTCGACACGCTGGCCTGATCGCTCACCTAACATCAGTGTTATCGGACAACCAGAAGTTACTCCAATCTGATTACTAGTGGCCTTAGATCTTGAATTGAATTGATCAAGCCGTTGTGGCCCTCCAGCCCGTGGCATTTGGACCAAATTTATAGACCAACCGGCGGCCAAAGACGGGCAACAACACCTTGCTTTTATAATAGTATCTCTCATGGCCCTACTCAGCTTCTCGTAGGTCATCTTTGGTTCTGTTTTCGCTCGCCCCACATCTTGGCCACCTTATCCGATTGGACAAACTTAAACACTCCGTCCTCGCGTCGCTCCCACTTGATGTAGCTCGGATTGGTCTTGTCATTTAATAATAAATCTCTGATGAATTCCCAAAGTTTTCCATTCGCTTTACTATTGACCTTCGTGTTATTGTTCTTCTTCTGCCTCCTGAATACTCGACTACCAATCGTTTTTCGTTCAAATGCACTCGTGATCAGTCGATCACGAGTTACACCATTCAAATCATTGTTGACGTCATTTGTATGATCTTTGTTTGAATCGCTAACTGAGATCAAATAGTCAAGCTGGTTCGTCTGGCATCGGCTGATGTCGCCGGTGGAGATAGTGTTGTTTGTTGCGACTGATTGATTGAAATCGTACAGGTCGCTATAGCAGATATCGTTGAGACTAACACAGCTGGCATCTGAGCTGTGGTCGTCACTGATGGCGACGGTGCTCGTAGTCGAATCGAAAGAGCTAATTATGGACGTGGCGCCATTTTCGGGCGTTCGCGAATGCGAGTAATTGAGTTCCGAGGGGGATGAGGAGGAGATTGTTGAGCCATTAGATTGGACAATGGACGAGTTGTTTGAGTGTTCAGTTTGAGCAATCGTTGATTCAAGTTGTTGTTGTTGTTGAAGTCGTCGCCGATAATCATTAGAGTGGACACTAAATAGCTCCTGCTGATTGATTGACGATAGTGTTTGGCCTGAAGCATGTATGGAATATTTATCACCTGAAGGGGGGCTCATTTTGAACAATTCCTAGTTGGCTAATAATGGTACTTGTCGGTTGGTAGTTGTTATAATGTTCAGATTCGCCCGTTGCAAAGTTGTGTTGTTGGTAGTTGTTGTTGTTGTTGTTGTTGTTGTTGTAGTCATTTGACGAGTCGAATTTGATTATTCCTGAAAATGAATCTTCATTGTTTTGGTATGGATGGTTGCTGTTGAAGTATTGCTGCTGGTGCAGTTCATTGTTTGTATGGTTTCCTAATTCGTATTCTCGCAAACTATTACTATTTGAGATCAATTCAGGTAGTTGATGTTGGCTGCTGCTACTATTATCACTAATAATTTGATATGTCGCTCCTGGTGGCTGCTGACTTGAGTTGCAGAACTGGCTGCTGAATACTGAGGCTACTTGTTGCTGTTGTTGATGCTGTTGATGATCTGTAACGTGGAATTGATGGCCAATCGATGAGTCAATCTGGCCATGCTGGCCGAGGAAATTCGCTTTGTCCATCGAACTGTTGCTTGTTGGCGTCATGGGCGAACCTAATTCAATCAAAATTTAAATGTAAATGTAAATAAAAATTAAACTAATCTAATATAATCAATGCATTGTTTGGTTTGATATGAAACACCGGTCAAATCAGAGGGGCCTCATGATTTGACATTTCGACTTGAAGACAGAAGCGTTATTCTATTCTATTCGATTGAATAATGCGCCCCGCAACAGAGAAAGGAATTATCGATCATTTCATTACCAACTTTTGATTTGATTGCCAATGGAGCCGAAACCGATCGAATCGAGAAGGTGAGCAAAGCTAAGGTAAGATTTCTATCAAATCGCATTGTAGGCTATATGATTTGATAGAAAAACTCACTTGAACAGCTCTACTACGTGAATATACGACACGAATATCGTCCAGTAGTTGCCTGACACAGAGAGACACAGTTTTCGGTTACAACAAGCAAGAGGGCGACGTCCATTGCTTGTTACTTGGCGCCAGTTATTACATTACTGTCGTTGTGTAATCATAACTACCACCACTATTATATATACATATAAATATAAATATCCATATGAATGTATACATACATATACATATACTGTGTATTGTTATATAATATTATTTTTATTAGTTCTAGTGTGATGTTATTATCGAGGTCAACAGCCAACTGGCGAGCCTGTGGCTCAATTAATAGCAATCCAAACTGGCTGCCAATGATAGGACGGACCACCGAACGGTAGTGCTACTACTACTACTACTACTACTACTTGTGGGAGGCTGGACTTTGGCCGGTTTCTGTGCTGGCTTGTGATGTTATTTATAAGTAATACTGCCATTAGAGTGGTGGGCTCGCTCTGGCAATCTCGTGCAAGAGCTACCTGTTGGCTGTTGTTGTTGGTTTTGTTGTTGCGCAATGAGTATCATCATTTTTGCGCGCCCGTCCGACCATCAAGTTCAGTAGTGCGCGTTCAAGTGGGAGCCACCAAGTGCAAGTTAGCTAATCGCATGGACGTGTTTATTTTCAAGCAAATAATCAAAAATCGACCATCGGCTTATTGTGCAAGGCCCAGCAGCCAGTCGGCCAGTTGAAGGACTGGCGGACTAAACCACTCGGTGTGAGCTCATCGAACGAGACTGACAACGACGACGACGATGAACATCTGTGAACGAGTGTAAGATATCATTTTTCTATTGGCTGCCAACCTGAGTTCTAATAGTAGAATCCGCACGGACAGGCCCTCCAGCTAATCGCATATGCTGTTGTTGTCCGTCGGCGAGTCTACATTACATCAATTATGGTCAACTGCACAGCTTCAACAAGTCAGATGTTATGTGTTGGCCTTCGTCGTTCATCGTAGTTATGGACTGAATAATGATGGTGGCCATGATAATGATTATGTCGAAAGGTTGATTGTTTGACTGGAGGCGCAACAAGTCATCATCTCTCGCTGGTGGCCCTGTTCTGATTGACCAATCAAAAGATGAACATCGGCAGAAGTAGACATCCAAGATGAGTTAAGAGAGCGGCACGCAGGGCAAATAAATCAATCTCACTCACAAGATCATTTATTATATCGTTTATTAGATGAACACATAATTACAAGTTTATTATATTGGCCTGTAAATCATCTCAGACAGGCCTTGATTGTTGCGCCACCACCTACCAACTAATAGATGACAATTAATCGTGGGCTTATGTGCAACGACCGCAATCAGACTTTAGATGGAAATTTTCTCTAGTCGACTTAAACTACTCTTCATAGACTTTATGTACCTCAAGAGTAAAGTGTAAACGTGACAGTCACTTATAGATGCTAACGGAACTGCTCTCCTTACAGCGAAAACACTGTAATTTCTAGGTCGATTACATCATACATATATATGCCTCTGGCGGCCGATCTTGTCATGGCTCCAGCAGATATTCATTTTCTCCTTAAATAGCCTCGATGGCATGCATATGAATGAACTTTGAGGCCTCGCCCTTGCCGAGAAACGACGCGACGTGTAATTTTCCCATCGCATGGCCGACACAGCTCACAATCGCATCGCTTCGGCCCCAATGTCTTTCATTCCGTCCATGTGTCTGATGTGCGTGTTGGGTGCGCTTAGCCCTCTGACTCTCTCTCTCTCTCTCTCTCTCTCTCTCTCTCTCTCGTTACATGCAAATATTGGCCGCTCAACCGAATGATGAGACCTCATTCACGTCAAAAGCCTTCAAAGTTGCTTATGTTTTTCTATTGTAACAGTCGACCTAATGTTAGATTTCAGCTGGTTGTTGTTCTGGCGTAAGTGTGAAATTAGTGTTTCGAGAAGTCGGCAAAGTGAGACTTGTTAGCTCACGTTTGGCCCAGACCGATGAGGCCTCGCCTACCTGCGGGTAGGCATGTTAACTGGCGACTGCCTGGGTGCCGAATTCATCACGCCTTGCCGGATTTTAGCCTGGGCATCATCCGGGACTCAATTTCCCGCCGGTCAAGTGGTGCTCTGGTCTCACAGACGTGTTTTTCAACCCGGATATCAACCCGAATTCTGATAGCACCAAAGTGGAGAAACAGTCGGATAGATGTCACGCCCGTCTAGAATAATGTTCCGAACGAGAATTCAAAGACTGAAGAAACAGTCCGACTGTCCCGAATGTTTCGAATTGGTGGGACAGTCCGACTGTTGACTGTTTCAATCCAGTCAGTTAACATGCCTACTTGCATGTCATTGAACACTTCGTGGATCATCTCAACGCAAGGTCACGGAACCGCCCAGTCCTATGGGCTAGTTCGCGTGCGGGAGCTCGTTATTGATTAATTAACGGAAAACAATCACCATTATGTAATAGTGGAGGATAAATCCGCCTCCTCCATGGCCATTCAGTTGTTATCGATACGAATGTAAATTTACGCCTCACATCCTCACCATTCTTTTGTACTTTGGTGTTCGTGGACATCAAGCACTTGTAAGCAATTATCTCATGAGTGGACGCTCCAACATGGATCCATACAAGCTGAGAATATGCAAGTTCGTCAGAGATTTGACCTTTGCTTTGACGCGTTTCCCATTGATTGACTACAATGCCGAAATCGAGAGATTCGTCGACAACAAAACCAGAACCGAAGACGTTGAAGGATACCGTAAATGTTCAATTGGCGCCACTAAATAGCAAACAATAGCCAGTCTCTGCCTCTATTTGGCATATGCGGCGAAAGAATGGCATCATAGCTTTTGTGTCCTATCACTTGTATGATCATTCTCAGCCGGAGATAAGTCTCAAGCCTCACATCAGATGGTTGCTCCCCAGTCAATCATCCAATAAGAGCTCGTCTACGTCCAACAAGGTCTCTTTTTCCAACTACTGATTGTTTTAACAATACTTGTAAATTGAGAACCGTTGAAGAGCATGAGTTCTCGTGTATAACAACCAATTGTAGTAGTATAATTCAGGGCCGCTCTCTGGTTGATGACCTGAGTCGGTTGCATCTATTCGGCTTGTGTTATCCTCGTCTAGAGAATATTTACACACCACTGACGAAAACAGATGTATTCGGATATTAGCAGAATTCTTTTCGGCATTGGACGTGCTGAGTTTTGGTTGTTTTCCAATTATTTATCATTTGAACTTGAAATCAGCAAACAGAACTGTATTCTTCATTGCGGCACCCAAATTGACCAGGAAAATTCTGAAATCATCCGTTCGCAAACTGCTCACTGACTTCTGTATATCTCCAGAGATATACAGAAGTTATGCGAGCATGGTTTAGCCACTGGTATCTAAGATATAAATATGAATATTAGGAAAAATAAATATCATTATCATTAAAGTAAGTCATAGGAGAATCTACTTTGAAGTGATACTTCACCTGGAGGTCAACATCTATTACGAGCCACTTCCAAGCTGGTGGCTAATGTATAATAATGGGGCGCGGCATCCAACAACCAATCCTGCTCGATACACATGATGTGCCTCATGTATGGCTTCGTAGTATTGATGATCTCATAGAACACCACTAATTTGGGCAGCTCCGTCATCTCACTAAATATGGAGGTCGGGTGTACGTAGACCATCTCCTCGCCCTTAATTGTTTTATAGGAACCAGATGGATGTAGATAAGCTGCGTTCGAGAACAAACCTGACAGTATACTCTTTTTTGGACGAGCTCTGTTCGGCCTCCAGATGATGTAATACTGATCCCATATTTGTTCAGCTGAGATTCCAGTCTAGATGATATCTCAATCGCATTGATAAGCGATTGATAGTTGAGGTTCCTCCTCTCGGCCCACTTTTGGCTTTTCTGGTTCTTAAGGAAGTTGTTGATGATATTAATATAAGAAATCATGTCGCCCTCCGATGCACATATGTTCGCCAAATTTGTGTTTGAGGACCAGATGGAGCCTGCGTGTCGACCTGGTTTCTTGTAGATTTCTTTACCTGCAATACTCCAGCAATAATGCAAGCCTCTTTTGTGCAACCTGATGATTCTAAGCTTACTAGAAGCTTAGCGACCTTGGGATCCAGGTTGAATCTAGCCATCAACTCGCCTGTAGTTGTTAGTTTGCCAGATTCGTCCATTGCCTGAAGAGCGTAAAGGAGTTCAAGGGAAGAGACTAGATTTTTTCTTGGCATTGGTGAAAGTAGGGGAAATTTTTGTACGTTTTCAACGCCTAGAGACTTCAATAACATCACGACTTCTATCAATGACGTCCTTTGGATTTCAGGCACAGTATTATCATCTAATGAGTCATATTGAGATTCAGGATAGAGGCGATACACAACTCCGTCCCTGGTCCTTCCTGCTCGTCCGGCTCTCTGTTTTGAAGAGCTCTTTGATATGGGAACCTCTAATAGTGTATCTATGCCGGTTTTGGGGTCGTAGAATTTGAGCTTCGCAAAGCCAGGGTCTATAACAAAGGCCACTCCGTCGATAGTGAGAGAGGTCTCTGCAACGTTGGTTGAGACAATACAGACTCTCGTGTTCCTACCATGCTCGTCGAATACCTTGGATATCTCTTCGGGTTTGAGAGATGCATGCAATGGTAATACCAAAAGTTGGTTGACGTCCAATCTAGAACATAATGTTCGAGCGTATTGGTCAAGCTTCTCACAGATATACTCGACCTCGTCTTGACCTGTTGAGAAGATGATGATCTTACCTGAAGAGAGACGACTCGTCTCGTGAATATCAATCGCTGTGTCAACAGCACTATCCAAGTAATTAGCCACCGGTTCAGTCTTGTAGTATATCCTAAGCGGGTAGGTCTTGCCCTGGGCCCAAATGACACCTGGTTTAAGTAGATTACAAGAACTCTGGTTGTTTGACTCATGATCCGATTGATGTGATCTGATTGAGTGGGTGAAAAATTGGTTAAATTGATCTATGTTCATACTGGCAGAGCATATGATAAGCTTAAGATTGTTTCTTTTCAACAGAATACACTTCAGTAGACCGAGTAGAAGATCTGTATTGATGTTTCTCTCATGTACTTCGTCCATTATTATCACAGAATACTTGTCCACCATTGGGTCAGCCATCATTTCGCGAACCAACAGGCCCTCAGTCATGAACTTGATCATTGTTTGTTGTTGATTGGTTACGTCTTTTGAACCGGACCGCGTAGCCTACTGTAGAGCCAAGCTGACACTTGAGATCGTCGGCCACCCTCTGGGCTAACTGTATGGCGGCCACCCTCCTCGGTTGGGTGACACATATCACTTGATGTTTGTAGTGTAGTGAGGATTGTTCTGTTGTGATGTTGTTTGTTCTCCATCTCTCTTCTGTAGGTTGTCATTGTTATACAACCCCGAGTTGAATAAGAACTGAGGAATTCGGGTAGATTTGCTGCCACCTGTTTCGCCGACCACAATGAGGACTTGATATTTCTCTAGTAAATACAAGATGCATTTTTCGTATTCATCGATGGGATATCTGACCTTGAGGAGTTTGTCTTGATGATAACTTTGGGCATAGGACATTATCTTGAATTGGCTGTTTCTGACCTGTTAACCATGTGATGATTGTAACATCAAATGAGAGTTTGAACGTTGAACTGACAGCGTATTTATACTCTGACGCGAGTTCCATGTGTTCAACCATTTCAGTGTTCCAATTGCCGTTTGGTTCTTTATGAAATTTGCGCCCGGTGGAAACTCGGCCATATTCCCTTTCCTGAACAGTATGATCCATGTGGCCATGTACTCATACTACCTATTGGCCACCTACCCATCACTCCGGCAGCACCTCTGGTGGAAGAAGTACACTTATCGGCAAAAATAATGACCGTTTTCTTACAGCGAGTTGCCTTGTGTGTGCGCGACGTAATCTGAAAAAGAGTGTGCCCACGCAGTATTTGCCGAAATGCGCCAGAAAAAAACGGTCATTATTTTTGCCGAATACTGTACCTGACATTAGCGCAAATTATCCAATTTGTCCTCATGATTGTGCACTCGTCGCAGCCGCTATTTATTCCAACATGCCAGTTTCCAAAGATATTCCTGGTCACAAATATTGTCTTCTCATTGATATTCATCTATCTATTCTCAAATTTCTATTTGCACGCCTATTGCTCAAAGGAGTTAAGAGAGGCTATGAAATCGAAATTTAGATTGATGAGCCATGTGAAACGATGGATATTCGTGGCGACAGTCTATTAAGGAGAGAGAGAGAGAGAGAGACAGAGAGAGAGAGAGAGAGAGAGAGAGAGAGAGAGAGAGAGAGAGAGAGAGAGAGAGAGAGAGAGAGAGAGAGAGAGAGAGAGAGAGAGAGAGAGAGAGAGAGAGATGGAGTCTTTAAATCTCCTCCTTCTTTTTTTAGTGTACATAATATATAATTGAGAGATAGATGATAAGACCCCCTGCCCACCGCAACTATTGAGCCTCGACATAAATCTGTCTTTATAAAATTCTGTAAATAATCAAATACGACGACAATATAATAACGATTATAATTGAGTGACATCATAATAAGAGGAAACAAATAATACTACAGCAACAACAATCATGATAACCAAACGACAGGATAGTAATACATGAGATACATTTGGACTTTCATTAAAGGGACAAGATCGAATGTCGAATGAATTGACACAATTCGGCGATTATTGATCGCAACACGTGGCTAAGGCCGGCTGGTCGAGCACGCTGTAGCGGAGCTACTGCGTTATTTGAACTTCGCGCTGCTGGACGCCGACGTCGGCGTGCCAGCACCGAAATATAGCCAGTCGCCGTCGAGCGCTCAACCAATAAACACCTAATATCATCATCTATATATCCAAAGTTACAGTGTCGGCTAGAACAACCCTTATAAATACATTGTAGCGTGTACCGAACCATCAAGTGCGCGTTACAACGCGCGCCCACTATAATGCAGTGTGCGCTTGCTGGCCTGAGCAGTTGGCTGCCTGCGATAGGGCGGCCGAAGACCCGAGATAGATTAAATAATGAGCGAATTTATGTTCATTATAGAATTTAAATAACAAACAACCAAATCAACTTACTGAATCACTTGGATGTTTGTTGAGTTATTTTTTGTTACATTTAATAAGCTTCAAATGAACATATAACATCACATACACATATACACATGTGTATATGTGTATGTGATGTTATATGTTCCCATCAGAATCCCCGGGGGCACAATGGAACATCGAGCCAACCAAAACCAGTTTGCAGTGGTATCATATCTTGAAAAACTCGAAATTTCCAACTTATTTTGGCTCACAATGTATCAACACACATACCCCAAGCGCCCAGATAAACAGTCACAGAATTGTTGTGTCATCCACGGATTGAAGTTTTTGAAATGAGAAAAACCTCTCCCCCTCGGCCTCTATTTTTCTCACCCTTGGGGTTACCTGAATTAATATCATTCATGTTATATGTTTGTAATTAATTGTTTGGTCTCGCAGTATATTATGCAATGGCAGGCGTGAGAGACGGCAAAAGCGACACCACAAGAGACTATAAAGGCGTGAGGAACTCTCAAGTTAGCTAGATTATGTTGACAAATTGGTCGAGTATCATGACGCGGGCGAGCGGGACGCCGACGAAGACCACAATGAGAAGACTCCATTTGTTGTGTCTAATTGACACTCAATAAATGGTTAGCGATACCAGGCAAACATGCGAGAGGAAGAAGAGGAAGTCTCTCTAACAATATAATTCAGTCATTCCCTTGGAGAGAATAGATTCAGTATTGTGGAAGTGTAGCCGAGGAACGGATAAACAATGTCAAGCGGCAAAAGTGATTATTAGCAAATAAGTTGGAACTAAATTGCCAGTAGTACCACTACGACCTGATACATACGAATGCTAAACAAACAAGTCGTTAGTGTCGTCAACCAGAAACACATGATAGAAAGAACTTGCTCTCTGTTTGAGGTGTGTGTGTGTATTGAAATGCTAAACGTAACTGAACTGTTTATTGAAGCGCTGTGCGCATATATATGAGTAGACAGAATGGAATAAGAGAAATTCGGGATACAACCCGACAAACAATATGGGCGTGTCCGTTGGTCCGCAAGATCGGAACGCTCGCTCTCAACAGTGTGTGTATTTGTGTTGGCTCTATGTTTGACTTGTAAATAGATACATCTATGAGCTAATCATGAGCAACATTTCTACGGTGACGAAATAATAATAAGACCTGTTGCTATTCACACTCGCTTGGCTTGTTTTGCAAATTTGAAACTGATTCTCTTCACAGAATATGAACTAAGGTTAACATGCACTATGTTCGGCACTTCTTCGCCTGTTCCGATCCTGATCAGTACCTTCGCCTCGAGATACATCGCCATAACCATCAACCTAAGCATCATCACCACCACCTCCACCACCACCACCACCAGCATGTCTTGGTGCGATGAGACTTGAAACGAACCAAGTCGACAAGATATTCTGACAAGATGGAACGACGACGACGATGAAAACAATTTGCATCTATGGCGTCATATTGAAATATATTATTATCACACGAAGACGTTGAAAGTAACAAGTGCTATATGCATGTGTCAATGGGATATCAACCACAAAAATCTGGTTTCATCACAGACAGTAGTGTACACTGATATGGACGGGAATACTTTGTCAAATTGTTATGGAGTAGCTGATGGTTGTTTTGCTTTCTTGAGTTAGAATTGACTAGTGTAAACAACTGGCGACTTATTCAATCAATTGACGTCGACAAATATATGAAACTAGTTGATGGAAATGAGTCGTCCCTGGCCACACACTGGGCCACAGACCAACTGGATGACGACGATTTATGACTAAACAAGATGGCCACATGTTGCATCTTGAAAACAATTAATTGGATCGAGTTTTTTTAGTTGTTGTTATCATTGATGTTGATTTGGGCGCAAATTTGAAGATGCGAACAACAATAACAAATGTATTATTATTGGTCCTGCTTCGAAGGAGAACTTTGTTTACATTTGATGTCTCGTCGGCACCATCGTTACAACAATGCAAACAGCTGGCCTAAGATGGAAGAGAGTATAGATGCACACTGTGTGTGTGGGCCAGAGTGACGATGGGCAAACTTTCATGATGTCGATAGTGATAAGATTGATTATTTATTAGATACATCAACACATCAATTCCCAAGTATGATTATGTCCCAAAGAACCAAAAACCTTCATTAAACCAGGCGCAGGGTAGTTATTAACAATTGGCAGGAATGATGGAAGAATCCTACTAGCCAGGCCGAATAGGATACAATTATCTAGCCCAACGAAAAACAGTTTTTGTAAATGCTGTGAATGTTTCTCGATCTGTTTAATTTCCTTTTTTCTCCTAATAATTAATAATAAGATGATTAATTGAGAAGATGCATTGATTGGAATGGAGATGCGCGCGTGAAGTTAAATTATAATGTATATATACTACATAGTGTTGAGTAAAGAATGCCCACGAGCAAACACACTATTTCTGCGACAGTTTCAGCCAGTGTGCATGCCCGTGGGCAGAAGTGTGCCTATCCCGCGGGCTGCGGGCAATTTGCTGCCCGTGGGCAGGCGGGCCCTTCTCTGCCCGTGGGCAAGAGTTTGCCCACGGGCAAATACATGTGTAGCGGACAGTATCTGCAACGATCATTTCATGTTTGCCGGCATTTCCAGCGACATTCGACATTCGACATTCGACATTCGACATTCGACATTCGACATTCGACATTCGACATTCGACATTCGACATTCGCCACTCCCACCCATAGCAATCCGCCTTCCCGCGTTGTATTCCGCAGCACTGTGATATCACAGCCCCGGCAGGTATAAATGAGACTGTGTCTCGATATCGAGACACAGACGTATATTAGACAGACATATAGTCAGATGTATACGAATGTAATCAGTATATAGTTATATCAGTTAGTGTGTCATCAAGGTTAATAAATCGATATCAAGAGTTATCACATCGAGAGAAGTCCTAGTACGCCGAACTTTGTTGGCTGTCGACAGAGTAAGCCACGCCGTCGTGCCCGAACCTCACTCTCATCGTTACACATGCTATCTGCGTTGTTTATGTTTACAAATTTTTGTTTATATTCTGTAGAAAGGGGGAAAAGAGGGGTATGAAATTGCCGTCAGTTGGCATACATTTGCCCATGGGCGAGAAAGGCCCTATTTGCCCGTGGGCAATTTTGTGCCCACGGACATCGACCGTCAAGCCAGGCCCGCCTATGCCCACGGGCAGACACACTGCCCGAAACTGTCTCAGAAGTAGTGTGTTGCCCGTAAGCATTCTTTACTCAACACTAATACTACAGTCTAGTACAATATCAATCAGGAGTATTACAGACATGGTATTATTGGAGGGCGGCGGCGGCGTTCGGTGTCACTCCACATTGAAGGCCGAGTTGTTGTATGAGGTGACGGGAGATCTTGGCGCTCGTTGGTGGTGGGCCACAGCGGGAAACAGTGAGCTACCATTGACCGCGCCACCTGTTGGCTCGCGGAATGTCGACGATGTGCCCGCGCCTGTGGTGGCGGCCCGACTTGCGCACTCTCATCACCAGGTTTCCAATCAGCACCACTGCAAACAACACCAGGGCAACAATGAACACAGCCAGGATGATGATCAGTTTAGCCTGCGGGTTGACTACATCCTTCAGGTGTTCCGCCTGTTCGGCTGGTGTCATATTGTCCAGGTTTGTCGAGTTGTTGTTGTTGTTAGGCTCATAGATGGGGATCTTCATGTCTTCGGAGTTGCCAGCAGAGCTGCCAGGCTGATTGAGGTCGCCGCTGCCGCTGCTGCTGCCACCTGCCGACTGGAACAGGGCCTTGCACTGATAATACTGGTCGTTCGGCCATTCACATCTCATCACCGGGATGCCCTTCACACAGGTGGCCCCAAGGTGGTGCACAACTCATGGCCAGTCCTCTGATCGCTGCCATACAGCACCTCGCAGGGGCGCACATTGTCGCAGTGCCGACCCGAGAAGCCCTGCCGACAGGCGCACTCGTACGTGGCTGCGCCCGTCGGCGAACAGGTGGCCCCATTCTGGCACTGGTTGGTGGCGTTATTGGCGCAGGCGTCCGCGAAGGCCATTGACCTCACGATCAGCCTGGCGTCGGTCGGTCGCTGCTGTCGGACATTCGAGGTGTAGCTTATCTTCATGAGGTGTCTTATACGTATCCGGAACTCGTCCGAGTCCAGGCCGGTCATTTTGATAGGCAAGCTGATCCTTCCATTCGGGTCGCTGTTGTTTTTGTCGCTCTTGTCGCATTTGGGCGACGACGACGGCGATGATGGCGACGATGAAGATGACGACTGGCCAGCCACGTAGGCGGTCTGTGTGACCCAAGTGTCGAAGGGTCGCCGGCCCGCTGGAACTGGAGGTCGATCTGGCGGATCCAGTCGGCCTTATCCGCCTTGTAAACAAACAACACCGGGTCGTCCATCAGCTCGGCGACGACGACGATGGTGATGAGGAGGATGAAGTCAGCGACAGAGACAGCGCCGAGCTCATCCATGATTTGATTGGCTTTGCATGATTACAATTAGCGTTGCTCTTCGACGGCTGCTGTTGTTGGTGTGGCTGCTTTGGACACCCGTTCGAGGCTACGGACGGTGTGGGCGCCGCCGCCACTGCTCTCTTGCTCTTGGGCAGTAGGCGTTTGTTTGTGTTGGTGCTTGGCGCCAGTCTGATTGTCGATATTACTTGTTGATTTGTTGTTGTTGTTAGTGGCGGCCATCGTCGGCTGCTTTCTCTTGTTGTTTGCTGTTTGGCCGACTGTCTTCCTCTTGGCTGCTATCGTCATCGTCGTCGTTCGTTTGTCGGCTGCTGTCCACCTGTTTTTGGTTATTTGCTTTGGTCTTTTTGTTGGACGTCTTCTTATTGTTTTGTGTCGACGACACCGTCACATTATCGACGAGCGGCATTTCAGGTGCTTGGTCGCTGAAGTTCAGCTCTTCAGGTAGCAACAATTGTTCTTGCTGGTTGTTGCTGTTGTTTCCGTTGAACAGTAAATTCAAAAAGTGGTCCTGATGATTGTTTGTCATGGGCGCATTCGCACTGAATTGACCCCCACCAACGTCATTATCACAGTCGTCATCCTCTTCTTCGCCCTCGTCATCGCCCTCCACCTCGTCACAGTCGCCATTGAAGGTTGCCTGGCCGTATTGGAGTTCGTTTCCCTGCTGCTGCTGCTGCTGGTTGCGGCGGCGGTGGCGGCGGCGATGGTTGAAGTGGACGTCACTGTCACCTTGCCCGCCTCCAACATGTTGATCTGCTCCTCGAGAGTTCCGCTGTCGCAGTTGACCACGTTGAGGCTATAACAACTGCTCGAGCCCACCCAGCGAGTTTAACCTGTTCGTCTGGTAGTCCACGAAGAGGCCCTGGCACTCCTCGCCCAGGTCCAGCTGGGCGCCGCTCGAGAATTGGTGCTGCTCTTGGCTGGCCAACATCTGCTGCTGCGGGTAGTTGGTTTGTTTGGTCTGTCGGTGCTGCTGTCCAGATCTCTGGTTGTTATAGAACTGACCGGCTGAAAGTTCACTTCATCCACCTGTTGCTGGTCTCTCTGAAGGGACTCTGTGTAGCGATAAATATCATTCAACACGTCGTCGTCGTCGTCGTCGTCGTCGTCGTCCTCGTCCTCGTCCTCGTCCTCGTCCTGTTCTTCTTCGTCCTCCTCTTGGTCATGGTCGTCCTGGCCGTCGTCATCGGCCCCATACGACGACCGCTGCTGTTGCTGCTGGATTCCCGTATAGAGTGGATTGTAATTGAATTGTTCCTGTTCCATTTGGTGGATGAGTCGGCCGCGCTGGCCATTGGCCGACTTGTTGCCGTTCGTTTTGCTCGTCGTTGTCGTCTGACGGCCCTGTACAGAAGGGAATTCCCAAGATTCTGGTTAGATCCAGCGACTAATCGAACATATCTATCAACTAACGCCACTGTACTCACCTGAAGGGGACCGTTGAAGTTGTTGGCCGTCTCTTGGTGGCCCCCAACGAGCTCCTGAAAGGCTTGCTGATGGTCGTTTTTGGCTCCTGAATGCATTGTTCCCAATGAGATGGGCAGATAGTCGTTGAATGGCTGATTGGAAGCAATACGAAACCAATTCAATTCATCGAGTAAAAGATGAAAAAACTCGGTCAACAAACGGATAATTTAGAGGTTTAATAGGAAAACATAATAGTACACAAGTGGCTTCCAAACATGTTTTATGTATGAATGGCGTATTATTAAATAATATAACTTGAATGTTTGCAGTGTTGTAATTAGGTTAGAGCGTGCAAAATGGTGGCAAAGACTAGCCGAGGCCGGCCGAAGCTAGTTGGTGGTGGTCGATCTGAGGCAGTGGCGGTGGTGGCGGTGGCGAGTGGAAAGTAGCCGCCGAAGTCGTCTGGCTGGAGTTGGGCGCCCCGTGGCCTGGCTGGTTGGCCTGGTTCAACAAGTGCGTGCTAGAGGTGGAGCTAACGTGTTCAGTGTCGTTGTTGTTGTTGTTCAGCACCAAAGTGGAAGCCGGCACCGGCACCGACGACGACGACGAAGAAGACGAACCTTCGAGTCTGGTGGGCGAGCAAGCCGACAGGCAACTCTCGATGGGCGACAGATTGGAACGATGGCTGTGTTTGCGTCGTTTCGCCCGATTTCGATGCCGATGCCGATGCCCTTGCTGGTCGAACTGGCTTGGCTCTTCCAGGTGATTGAAGTCTACCTCTTCATAGTCGTCCTCATCAACCTCATCGTCGTCTTCTTCCTCGTCGTCTACGTCCAACTCGACGTCGTCTAGGCCCCATTGAATTGAATCATCTTGAGCGGGCGCGACGAAGACGACGGCGACGATTGTTTCAGATTGGTGGTCGTAAAGGTGGTAGCCGTCGTTCAATAGCCAACAACAGCAGCAGCAGCCACAACACCTGAAGAGACTCGTGAACTCGGCTCCGTCGGCAATAGACGTGGATGCGCACCACAAGGTGGATCGCCACTGCGGCGAACAGCAGCCTCTGTTGTCGGTGTCGGCCGAGAATGTTGGCTGCTCGCCGGCCGGCCAACAGTCGGCCAACTACAACTACAACAACAACAACCGGAACTTCTTCAACAGTGGCTCTGCAGCGACCACAATCACGAATATAGCGACCAACCACCAACAGCAGGCGCAAGCGAACAACGAGGCCAACCAGAACCAAGACAACAACAATAACAATCCAAATGGCGGCCATCTGTTGCTGGACACGGACGAGAACGAGGCGGCCGACCTGCCGCCACTGCCGCCGCCCCACGACAACACTCAGCACCCCATCTACGCCATCATGTGCGCCTGCTGGGCCACCAATCGCGAGGAGCGGCCCCAGTTCGAGGAGATCGCCAACAGGTTGTACTGGTGTCTCCAGATGCCCGACGTGCTCGCCACTAGTCTGCCCTGCTTCTACGAGCAGTCACGCCCAACAGCGCCATCACCAACTTCCACCAGCACCTCAATCATCAGAGCCAAGGCCAGAACAGCCCCAGCCGTTCGCTAACAACAACAACAACCAGATGGCTGGCCTGGCAACTACCAGCAAACACAAGCGCCAGCATTTTCCCGCCAGAGTTGTGATTGAACGGAAGCTACTGCAACAACAGTCAAGCTCATCGGACGGGCCAGAGCTGCAGTATGTGAACAGCCAGCCTCTGGGCATCGCTCACCAGGTAGATCGAGTCCAACCAGGCCACGATTATGCTGACCAGCTAGTTGTTGGAGGTGGCAATGTACGTGAAAACGAAGAGGAGGAGGAGGACGACGACGATGTTGACGTTGACGTTGAGGACGAGGACAGTTCACGCTGGTGGCTCAATCATTAGTATCGGCGTAGATCTGATTACATGTAATTAGTTGGATAGACGAGACGAGGACGAGAACAACGAAATGGCTGAGTGATAAACTTGATGATTGGAATATATAGGCATATACTCATGCATTGAATCCAAACAATCTGTAGTTGTTGCGCAACACCAGTGAAGGTTTATGACTGGCTGACATGTAATTAATTAGTAGTCTATGTGTCTGTTGAAGTGCAAACCACTCGCTGCTCTTTATCCTGTTGTCCACTTGCTTTTAATTAGTCGATTGCGGCCGAGGCTGGCCGGCCATCGTCCAGCAGCATCGAGCAGCCAAAACCGGTGTAACGGTCGAGTCTGTTCGTCTGATTGGTCGACTGTCCGGCCCCGGCAGCAGCGCGCGAATCTCCCCTCTTAACAGTGGGTACAACAGGAGAAAGGGTCTCAAACGGTTCACGGCGATTGTTGGCTGTTGTTGCTTGAAATGGCAATTGTCTTCAATTGATTCGTGTATCTATGTAATGAGTCTTCGTTTCCACTTCTTGCTGACTTCTCTCGCCGAGGGGCTTCTTGCTCTTAGCTGCCCTCGATGCTAATTGCTTCTTGTGTCGGACAACACCGACGGCCGACGCCATACAAATGAGCAATCAGGTCCAGTTGGCGTCCTTTTTATAGCTCAGCGCTCGCCGGCGGCGCCAATGAATGATTTGCAACGATGAGGCCGACAACGACAACGACCACGACAGTGAGGGCTGGCCTGGTCGGTTGCCATGGGGCGCGCAGTTGTTGTTGTTGCCGGTTGTAATCGCAAGTTTCGGCCATAGATTGAGGCCCGTACGAGAAGTGAAAACAAAGGCGGCTCTCACCTGGCCGCACCACTAGAGGCAACCACTATGAATGGCTGGAATGATTGCATCTGGTCGGACGAGGGCGGCGCGTTGCCCGCGACAGGATCGCGTGCCAGCGAGCGCGCCGGTGGTTATTGTTGTCGGAGTTGTTTGAAGTGGTGGCGGTGGCGGCCCACTCGAGCCAGCAACAACCATCGCTGGGGTAACAAAATATGCACGTACAGGCGCCTAGAGGCTAACTAGCGCCGGAACTGTCCCTTTCCGGTTGACCAAATCGGAATAGTTAAACGGGGGAGGGAGGCCAGCCGCGGCCGCGGCAAGCAATACGAGGCCAAGAATTGATGTTGAACGAGCAGGGCGTTTACCTAAAGCGAGACGAGCCGCGGCGAGAAGAGAGAGAGATGGAGCGACAAGGCCTTGGCCAGGTGAGGCCATCCTGATTTTGGAAACCATCGCAACCCAGCCAGAGAACAAAAGACGAAGAGCGAAACATAACTAATGGGGAGCAACACCAACGTTACACATTCGCATTTTTATTTTCACTTGCTTACAGAATGACTCTGAGGACAGGGTTTCGCTCGAGAACAACCGTCGACGATGAGAATTATTTTGGTTGGTGGCTCGTGCAACAAGTTGCAGATAGTAATTGGCCACAGTATGAGTCACTGAAAGCAGGGAACATACATGGCATAGACAGACACCTGGTCGAGCAGAGGCAGGACACAATAGGCGTCAGTCTCTCGTGGTGGAGGACTGGCGCAAAGGTGTGGGCGTCGACCCAGAAAACCGGCCGCTCACGTGGACGAGATTATTGTTGTTATTATTCACCTGGACGCGAATTTGATTGGCCCCAGGCTGGCCAGTCGACGAGGTGTGGTGTTGATGTTTGAGGCTAGTCTGGAATGCACGCAAGCCTCGACTACTGCCGCGATTTAGACTGTGGCTTTTGGTACAGGCCTGGCGTGGCGTGATTTTTGGGCTGGCAGGCGGCGGTGGACATAGGAGGGACCGCCGGTGAACCTTCCTTAGCTATGCAAAATACGAGCAGATTAAGAGGGCGTTGCCGCGCATGGCGCCCGGCGCTAGCGTACGAACACTGGCCAGCAGCAGCGGGCGCTACTCACATTCTTTATTCAGGTTAGGACGATCAGCAGCCGGCTGGTGGCTGCAATTGGCCTCGTCCTTGTGACTCTTTGATCATATCATAGCACCGGGCAAGAGACTTTAAACGTGAATGGCACTAGGCAATGTGACATAACATACACAAAAACACTAGCCCTCTCACAAGTGGCGCATGTAAATAACCACCTACGGGCAACGGCAACGATTACGTAATGCGAGCAAACTAGAAACATTACGTTTACTAGACATCCGTGCTGCTAGTCGAGAGAACTCTGAGAAGAGGAAAGAAAAACTGCATAGTGCCCAAGCATTGGCGGATACGTCCGATGAGAGGGCCTAATGGTTGGCATGGAAACCAGACAAAAAGGTGCCCTTCAGCTATCCAACAGACGAACTTCCTCTGAGCAAATGACTTTAGAGTTATTCAATCTTTGGGTGGCTCGTTTCCTCATTGCGATTGTGTTGTATTGCGCTACGCTAATGGGGCCCGTGGTGGTCGTCGTTGTCCTGCTAATTGGCGTAAGCAGACAACTAAACAAACAAACGAGCTCGCACGGCCCACCTAAGTTTGAAGGCCAAGTGCTTCTCGCGCGCGACTGTTTTATTAAGCCATCCGCTTATTTCGCACTTTCAATATCACTGACCGCAAAGGAGTCTCTGGATTCCAGGTGGGCCAGTGTAAATGGCGCGAATTGGTGCCAATGCTGCTGTTAGTACTGGCTTTGGATGACGACTGTGCATTATTGATCCTTCCAATGGGGTCGGTCAACCTGACAAATGGTCCGAGATGTGCACTTTGAGCACTCGAAGCAGGCGTACAATTGGCTGACTTTGGATGCTGCAACCACCAACCAGGTGAGGCGTTGTTTGAGGTTGATAGTTTGGTGGTGTCATTCAAAGTGCTTAGGCCATCCACAGAACAACTTGTAACGTCAGGGAGGAAGCCTGTCGAAGGTGTAAAACGAGGTCCCGTTCAACATAGAGATTGGATCGCACAGATTCGTGTTGCTGGCATTACATCGTCCCACGTGAAGAGTGTAACCTGAGTCTTCGTTCTCTATGTAAAAGTGTTCAAATTTTAAATGTAATTCCTGGCCTGATGTGGCTGCAATCAGGTCCACCTGAAGTTCACTGGAGCTAATTGAATGAGAAGCTGAAGTATTGTTGGATTCTGGAGGAGAAATGGGTGATGTCAACTGATGGATTAAGTCGAGGCCAATGAAGAACTCTGACCGGACGTCAAAGTGGCCAAAACCAGCCTTGTAATTGGTCCAATCCAAGTTGAAATTGACCTGAGACGCTTTGAACGCCTCGAGGAGCTGATTTCTGGCTTTACAACATCGGCCGTTGGCTGAAACTTGTTGTCGGTCATTGTCGACATCAAATGATTTGTCTATTCGACGCATAATCACCGTCCAACCTCCACCGTCGTCCTGACTGTCCATGTTCATGTCACAATACACGTGCCTTATGGA
Source organism: Oxytropis ochrocephala (assembly GCA_020916435.1). Taxonomy (NCBI): domain Eukaryota; kingdom Viridiplantae; phylum Streptophyta; class Magnoliopsida; order Fabales; family Fabaceae; genus Oxytropis; species Oxytropis ochrocephala. Next base: position 202,243 of record JAJHUT010000126.1, read on the forward strand.
GCCGCGAACGAATACATAATATTGGCCGGTGCAATTGGCACCCGCAAGCCGCAGTTGACGACAGCTGGTCGGCCTCACGAGGTTTGTCTTGGCCTGACAGTTCAATTTACCAGCACTGTTTTTGTTGTTGTTGGTGTTCGTCTCAATAGAGGACCTATTCTCGGATGGTGGTGGCCTATTGGGAACTTTAGAGCCAGAGAACCATCGAGTTGGCGTGGATCTGTTGGATATTATGCTCTGATCGGGCTGAGATGTGGTGGAAGAATTACCATCATCCTGATTAACATTGTTTGTAAACACAACTGTCTGCAAATTATTTGATGTAGGTTGGTTGTTGGCTCGTGGCGCGACCGCATCCAGCAGATATCTACTCAGCAACAAGGCAGTTTGCTTCACCACAGAGTCTATCTGTTCAATACGCGATTGGATTTGCTTAAAATCGCGCCCGATGAAGTGGTCAAGCCTCTCGTCGCGACGTTCCTGAGCCTCGTGATCCAATCCAACGGGGCTGGCTGGCGACATTAGGAAGAATCCGAGTTTTGGCCCACTCTATTGGTTAGTCTATTAGGTACGATGGCCAAACTCTTCCTTTGCATTAGTTGATCCAATTCCTGGGTGAGCGTGCGAACAATCATTGTAATATCAGAAGACCTGAGGGTAATTTGGGATACAGGAGTTATTAATGTGCCTTTCGGTGCTGTAGAGTCTAAGCTTGAGTTGTTAGAAAGTTGTTCCGAATTATCTCCAACAGCACATGGCTTATTCGGTGATGAATAATTGCCAACTAATTCACTGGAATACATGGCAGCCAAAGAGCATTCATCTTTCACAGACAATAGCTGACTAGTCAATACATTGTGTTGATAGTTATGATCAATAAGACGATTCATTATCTTGTTCAAAGTCAGCCTGAAGCCGAGCAATTGTTCTTTCATGATGAACCTCATGTTGTCCAGAGATTCCCGGAACAGTGAGTCGTATTGGCTGAAAGAAGCCATCAACTGTCTGTCCACAGATAAATGGTATTGATCGGTCGTGTCAGGAGACACGGTTGACATATAACTAGAGGGTGAACTAGTTTGAGGTGACCACCGCCATTAGATGGCGAAGAGGCCAACGAGTTCAGGTTATTGGCCAGCTTGTTGAAGTGAAATAGATCTCTGGAGACAATATTATCCTCTGGAGTGGCCATACGTTTAAACATTGGTTGCTCGTTGCCAGTCGTTGTTGTAGTTGTTGTTGTGGCCTGCAGACCTTCGTTTTGACCTGACAAGTGGTCACCATTTGGATCGTTAACGATGGCCATTGAGGGGTCTGTTTGTGTTGCTGCATTGACGAGGTGCTTGTGATTTTCCTCTTGAGGGTCGCCGTCATCGGTATTTTCATGGTGGTGATTAGCACTTGTGGAGTTACCGTTAGAACAATAACAATTACAACGCTGCACATTGATTGTCTGGTTTAGTTGGTCGTAATTATTCCTCAACACTTCGATCTTAGATAAAATTGTATCCAACTTATCATTTAGCTGTGCCAGGTGAGCATCATCGAAGGCGAGTGTTGATAGACACAGGTTTGAGATGAGTGTGATGGACCATAGTGGTAGTAGAATCTTTCTAGAAGAGCCCATAACATAAGTCTTGTTTATAGTTATAAAACCTAATATGTGGTGGATGGGTTAAATAGCTTCAATGGTCTTGTGGGTGTTAATTGCACAAGAAAGAGTGCATCAAGAAGATGAATATAAATTATGACAAAAGCCTACTGATATGTGTAGTTGTCTTTACACTTACACTAATCGTTGGTGGTGTCAACAATTGACAACAAGAACAAAGGGCGATAGACTGAATAGAGGTTCAAGTCGATCGACTAGCCTTGAGACATGTCGATCATATTTCTCCTTATCGGTCACATCTACAACAATGGGAAATCCATGTTCCCATGATAATTTGATGACTCGATTACATGAACATTGAGTGATTATCAAAGTAATCATGATGTTAAATTAGTTTTGCCTCTACTGGTTCGGAGATTGATTCACATAGAGCTTGTTCTCAGTCCAACTATCAGCCAATTTTGCTGTTCACATTCCAAAAGGGCACAGTCAAGCTCGTCGCTTGCAATATCGAGACACATCATCATTGTTTGGACGCCTTCAGGAGCGGACACAATGTCATCAATAGATCCTGTCTCATGTGGTAATAATTTATGGTTGTGTTCGGTTGAAGATGGTTGGGAGCTCGTGGCTAATGTTGTTGTCGGCGTCCTTTTCATCCTTACGATTGGCGATTGTGAAGATTCGAGCTGGTCTAGCCAGAATAATATTTGTTGGCAACAGCTGGTGTAGTGAATAATCGTAGGTAAATCACAGATGCATGGCTCGCTCGAGCATAGACCTATAAACGTATTACATAATGATCTAGAATAAGAAATATCTACATCTGGTTGAGGTTGGTACATTAGATTGTTGTTATTGCTGTTAGGGTAAGGATTTGACTGTGGGTGGAATAGCTGATAGTCATTAAGTTGTTTGTGATTAGATTCAATCTCTTTACCGAGGCCAATATTCGACCTATCTTCTTAACAGTATCAGTTATGACGCCCAAATCACGTTTCTTCAAATGTTCCACCAATTGGTCCGTGCAGTGATATTTATCATAGGGATTATATCTTGTGCCAATTGTTGCATGGCCACTCTGTTGGGAGGAATTATCGGAGTCCTCCTCTTGACTAGTCTCCATACTTCCACTAAAATCAGATGCCGAATTAGATAGAGTCTGCCGTCGATCATATACATTCAGGCTGGCTCGGCGTACCTGGGTAATTGGATTGTGAGTATTTTTGGATTTGAAGCGACTGTTGATGGGTGAATTGGTTAAATCAAGATCATGACCATTGGAATCTAAATCATTGATTTGGGTAAATAGTGTGTCAATTGAGTTATTAAATTCATCAATTTGATGTTGTCTTTGATTGACATCAACAAGTATTCCACTTGTAGATGGATATTGCCATTGGCATTCATCAGGCACGATCAAGTTCCTACTAATGGCAGTAGTTGTGGATAGTATGGTTGAATCCTAGTTTGCCAATAGATTGGCCGGATTTCACGTGAAGGCTGAGCCTCTCCAATGCTTCGATAAGCTCCATTTGTTACGCTTATGGCTAGTGTAAATAATTGATTTAAAATTGACTATAGTTCCTGGATATAATCCACGTCCTACATCACATGTCGACTGAAATATTGTAATGAGAAATTGATGCTAGTGTGAGTGATGAACATGCCCGAGGAAGATTGCACCAGCCGGAGATCCTTTGAGGCTCATGGATTGTGGAATTACATGTGTACTGGTCATTGGCCCCAATTCCCGGCAGTTTTCTCAAGACTCAAAATAATTATAATGAGATGCTGAGCCCAAGACAGTTCGAGCTGTGAGTAAGAATTAATTACGTAAACAACCATAACTGGAGATACTAATGAACTTACTTGAGTCGTTTTTCTTGTTAGTGTTTGCAAGTTCAAAATTCGCGCGCCGATTCTACTTTGCCGAACATGTGCACCACCTAGTGCTGTCGTGACTTGAGAAAGTCACACATTTGGGGGAAAATGTCACATGAGGTCACACTAAAAACAGCTCATTTTTGTGATTTTCGGTTTTTCACAGGTCACATTTAATCACAATTTCACTAAAGTTCAAAACAAAAGAGGCGTGGTTTCCCGTTGATCTCTACAATAATCATAAACCCGAAAGTCAACCTCGGTTTTCCACAATTACGGGCTGTGTCATAAGGAGACGTTTCTGGGACATTCGGGAAAGGGCGCGCCTGATTTTGTGACTTTTGTGAATATCACAAGAAAGTCCCCAAAAGTCACAAAAATCACATATACCATTTTCTCACAGAAAGTCCCTTTTCCCCCACATGTGAAGTCATGACAGCTCTAGCACCACCATTCCAACCCACGCTTTCCATTGAATTTCCTACATTGAATTTGAAACGAAACATCATATTTGCTGAAATTGGCCAATTTTTTTAAGAACAGAAACTACTGCCAGACGAACCAGGAGACAATTCCAGAAGGCTTGTCCTCCTTTAGAATTAGGCAAATCCCATCCAGATTGGATAGATCATCGTACAAGATCAGATGAGAAGCGAAGTAATTTCATTGCCACCAATTATTGGTAGCCGTCACCTGTCAATTAGTGATCACCACTTAGCATAAAACAGCCGCTCAATATTGAAGGCGCCTCATTTGATCCTATGATTGACTCATGTAGATCGCCTACAATCGACAATAGAGAGGATTATATCGAGGCCATGATTGACGATTGTCTGCCTTTGTCTCCATCCTATTGGTGGCGGAAGAATTCAGTGGCATTGTTTGTCAACTCTTTGTTCGTGTTTGGGGCTTTGATTAGTGCGACGACCATTTGTGTGTTGTGGCCACTTTTTAATTAAGATACATCGAAAACAAAATCTATACAATGAGTACCACCTGGAATTAACCTGAGAGAAATTGTTCCATTCGGTCCACTGAATTGGGACCAACAATGGCAGGGTTGATCCTAATCAATGAGATGGATTTCCATTGGAGTCCATCTCATAACACTGTTGGAGACGGTTTTCTTCCATTTGCTTCCATTGACCAGTTTCGTTATGCTAGCGAGCGTATATTATGTGGGCTATAGCGAGGTTGTTTTTGGTTGGCCGAAATTCGAGCTTATCGATTGACGGCAATGATGTTCAATGAGTTCCAAAACAAGTGCCACTGGATATATTCCAATTGAATTGCATCAAAGGAGCCATAAAGGAGATCATTGCATTCAGATTTGGTATCTTGTTGTGCTATAGATTCGACCATTTCTCCAGCTCTATGGATGTTGATGAATATCACACACAATCATTGGCTCGGGATATTTTGGCCAGCGTCAGGGATAATATTGTTGTCAGTGGACTCGAGAATTCAATATTCAACCATCTGAATGTCGATAAGATATTGTTATCAAACAATCGATTGATATCTATCAAGGCTCGACGCGACCGCCAGACAAATGTAGAAAACCAAATGGAGAAAGTGTACATACAGTTTCGTTTGTTTATGGAACATGTTGATAGCCTCTCACAGGGTTTTCAGTTAATGATATCGATGGGATGGATAGTATCAATTATGGCGCATTAATATTGTGTGCCATCGCCTTGCGCTATCTGAAAGGTTTCTGGTTGGAGCCATTGACCACAATGATTTATGCCTTCTCGTTGTCCAGTTGTTTAATGTTATTGACCTCACATTGGCACAGTAAGGCAAGCAAAATTCTGCGCTTCATTTGGTTGATGATGGCCCATATGAGCTCATCAAGGGACAGGAGAATACAACATCTGAGGGCCTTGTGGTTGAAGCAGACTCAACATCTGGAGCACGGAATCGCCATATCTGCCTTTAAAGTCCGAATCACCAACATGTGAACAATATTCAGCTCGTCTCCGGTACTCTAACTATGCTTTTGCTGGCATTGAGAACATCAGCATAACCCGGTGAGCCCGGTGATTCTGGACGAATTCAGGCAACCGGCAGTTGCAAGATGGCAGCATATCCTCACTACTGATCATCTGTTGTCGATGAAATCCCCTGACACAAAGTAGTCACTTTCATCATGATCCCAGTGCTGTGTTACCCCATAGAGGATACTGTCATATGGCTGGCATCGTCATGAGAATTCACAAGAACGAGAAACGACATAGGGAACCCATGACGACAGAGTTCCATCTTTATCAACAAGAGAAAATCATTTACCTGGACGAGTAGCTCAAGGAGTTGTGTAGTTTGTTCCTCGGCTCTCGGGCGTCACCTGTCGTTTCACGAGGCCGACTCAAAAGTCACCGGCCCTGGCACTCCAATCCAGGCCGTCCAGGTGTCGCCACCGACCTACTCGAGGGTAGCACAGTCTTCACGTGGCTCGGACAATACAGCTTGGAGTCGATGGCCGCATAAGTCTCAAGTCTTGGGTGGAAAGAGGATGAGAGAGAGAGAGAGAGAGAGAGAGAGAGAGAGAGAGAGAGAGAGACCGTTAGAGTCTGGAACAGATGGGTGGTGTATATTGACAATGTCATTGGATGGAATGAGACTTACCTGAGTAGAGTGGCGCAGACATGGCACCTGAAACAATGCCGATGGATGTTCAGTTTGTTACGGGTGAAGTCGAGCTCCATCTTGTCCACCAGATAGAGTCTCTTGTTGCAGTTGGAACAATTCAACTGCCCGTGACGGCCGCCACCTGTTCTTTCTTGGCCCAATCTGGCCGAGCTCCAAGTTCCAAACTTGCTGGTTGGCCTCGAAGTGGGTGCCGTGGGATTGGCCGCCGCCAGCTTGCACTCGTTCTGGGCCATCTCGATGAGTTTCCTGTTGGCACGGAAGGCCTCCCGGCACTGCTGCATCTCCTCGCCGTCCACGGCGTAATGGGGGCCAGTCGGACAAGGCAGTTGGGGCGCACCTGCGGCCAGGTCGGTCTGGCTGCCTTCGCCCAGCTGGCTGGTTGGGCTCACCGAGCAGACGAGCGTCCGGCTGAAGTTGTTGCTGATGGAGGAGGCCGATGAGCTGGACCTCTGGACGAGTTTTATGGAGCCGCAGTCGTCCTGGTTGGCGCCATTAAATATGTCCAACTTGTTGGCATTGTAATCATCACTTTCGTCTTCGTCTTCGTCTTCGTCTTCGTCTTCGTCTTCCTCGTCGTCGTCATCGCCCCGAGCCGAGTCTGCACTGCTGAGCGAGCCTCTCTTCTTTGCCTGTCTTCGTTGACCGCTGCCCTCGAGGCCTGCCCGCCACGTGGACGGCGCCTCGTCAACGAGTCGAACAGCCGACGGGCGGCCTCCGTCGAACCTCTGCTCTGGCCGCATTCCTGTATGTCGTCTTGGGCGCTCATCTTCAGCTCCTTCAGGCGCAACTCGGACACCTGACGGCCACAAAATTCGTCAGCCTGCCAGTCGGCCACTGTTGGTGTTTCTTCTTCTTCTTCTTTGATGATGGAAGGCCTCTGATTGTTTCCAGCACTGATTGGGCCAACCTCCCCTCTCCTCTCCCTCTTCCTGTTCTATTATATCTTCTTGATGTTGTTCTTGGGGCTCTTGTTGTTCATCTCTATCGGGCTGAGGGCCCTCTTCCTGAAGTGGCTTGTCCCTTGTCTCCTGCACCTGGCAGTGGTCGTCGACTTCCGGCTGGTCATCTAATGAGCTCGCCAGCGACGACGGCGAGACTGGCGACTGAATACTCGAAAACGACGACGATCGCCTCAAATAGAGTAGCTCCTCAACCTGATCCGAGTCTCTTTCTGCCTTCTCGAGCTCTTCCTTGGCTGCTGCCTCGATGGCCGCATGATAGTCAATCGACAAGCTCTTCTCGTGAGCCGACTGTTGCTGTTGTTGTATTTGTATTTGTAGTTGTTGTTGTTGTTGTTGATGCTGTTGTTGTTGTTCCTGATGTTGGGTTTCAATAGCTTCGTCGTGTTGTTTCATGATTTCGTTGAATTTCTCCTCAATTTGGGCCAAACTCGCAAATGTTTGTAACTCTTTCTCTCGTTCACTCCTCTCGGTCAGTTTCTTCTCTTTCTTCAGCGAGTTATGATTCCATGCGTACATTTCTATCGTCGTCACGCTGTCCGTCCCACCTCCGTCACCCGTTGTTTGTTCCAAAACTTGGTCAAGCAACAGGTCGGCCAACTTATCGGCCGTCTCTTGATGCTGTTGCTTCTCCTCCTCCGCCTCCTGCTTCTCCTCTTGCCAGCCGGCGACTACTGGTTGCAGGTCGACCTGCGGTTGGGCTGATTTATCGGTAGGTAAATAAGACGTTTGGGCGCGTCCAGACGCAACAAGATGTACTTTGTTAGTTAGCTGTGAACTCTGGACTTCAGCTCATCTGCCTGGCTAATCAAATCTGACAATCTGCCTGTTGGTGGGCGGCCGACGAGCGATGTGAGAGACACAGACAGAGAGATTTGCATCGACCTGGCGGATGGAGACTAGCGAGAGATTCGTGGCTGTCGACCACAACAAGTGGCCTTTGTTGCGCTGACTCGAATCAAACCCATTCGGTTCAAGTTCAGCCTGTCGCCGCCGCCGCTACTCGGCCGCCAACACCCAAAGGCACCGATTAATTATCATTTTTGTTGCGTTTACTTCTGCTCTCTGCACATCATTATCATCAACCTGTTCCTAATGCACCGCCATAGAATGCAAGTCACTCAATTCAATCAAATAAACTGGCCTGTGGAAGGCCGTTCGATTTGATTCTAATTAATTCATTGCGTCAACAAACAAACAAACAAACAAACAACAGCACTTACCTGATTCTGCCATTGGGCGCTCTTGAGTCTTGTCGTCGTGGTCGTCGCCGTCGTCGTGGCTGCTTGTTGTTGTTGTTGTTGTTGTCGCCTCTAAAGCCATTGCAGGCGATGAGCTTCGAAGGCTGATTTGATTAAACATGAAACAATGTCGATTAATTGATTGATACAGACTCCCATCAACAAGTGAACACTCTTTCTGTCGCTCGTAGGCCAAAACACCTGCTGGCTATACTAACCCGACAAAGTGGCCGTCCGCCGACTGCTTGGCCAAGCTCTGATTATTGGCTTCGTCTGTAGTCGAACATTCTTCGCCTGTGGTTGGTGTCGTCTTCTTGGTTGTTGCATCAAGTGAAATTAGCAATTTTTTGCCGAGTTGAATGAGCAAAGAGGCCAACGAGCCGCCCAATGCACTGATCAGCTGCCTTGCCAAGTTTAAAACTTTGCTGGTTGTTGTGTCAACTTGTTGCAATTGACTCTCGTTTGTTACCTTCTCTCGCTTGGTCTCATTCTCAGCTTGCTCTTTCTCTTTCTCTTTCTCTTTCTCTTTCTCTTCTCTCTCTCTCTTTCTCTTTCTCTTTCTCTTTCTCTTTCTCTTTCTCTTTCTCTTTCTCTTTCTCTTTCTCTTTCTCTTTCTCTTTCTCTTTCTCTTCTCTTTCTCTTTCTCTTTCTCTTTCTCTTTCTCTTTCTCTTTCTCTTCTCTCTTTCTCTTTCTCTTTCTCTTTCTCTTTCTCTTTCTCTTTCTCTTTCTCTCTTTCTCTTCTCTTTCTCTTTCTCTTTCTCTTTCTCTTTCTCTTTCTCTTTCTCTTTCTCTTTCTCTTTCTCTTTCTCTTTCTCGTTCTCGTTCTCGTTCTCGTTCTCGTTCTCGTTCTCGTTCTCGTTCTCGTTCTCGTTCTCGTTCTCGTTCTCGTTCTCGTTCTCGTTCTCGTTCTCATTCTCGTTCTCGTTCTCGTTCTCGTTCTCGTTCTCATTCTCGTTCTCGTTCTCGTTCTCGTTCTCGTTCTCGTTCTCGTTCTCGTTCTCGTTCTCGTTCTCGTTCTCGTTCTCGTTCTCGTTCTCGTTCTCGTTCTCGTTCTCGTTCTCGTTCTCGTTCTCGTTCTCGTTCTCGTTCTCGTTCTCTTCACCGCCTCTACTTTCAATTTTCACAATCTACCTGCTCATGCATAACTATCGACTGGAGATCTCCTTCTTCTTCTTTCGCCTCCTCCTTCTCCTCATGCCCCGGCTTGTTGTCATCAGGCACCGGTGGTTTATTGTTTCTCAAAGGCATTTGTTTCATCTGTGTATTTGCATATGTAAGATCTGGGCAGACGGACAGATAAGAAGTCGCATGGCCGAGAAAATTGCGGGCAAATCCGGGCGCTTGAATGAGTTCAAACGGCTTCGGTGGCGGCCCAAAGACTCGCTCTCGGATGATCCATGGAGGCAGCACAACAAGTGGTGCCTGTTCAGGTCTTGTCCCTCTCATGTTGGCCCGCCGACAGTTGCCAATAGTTACACGAGGAATTTACGTCGCCAGTCAGGCCGTGCCTTTCAGAGGAAAGTAAAACAACGAATACTACGAGTAGGACGACAATCGACGAAGTGCAAAGGTCAATAAAAGGGACTCGCCGACCATCTGACAGGTAGTATCTGGATGTATGTGAGTGTGTTTTGTCTTCTGTGAGTGGATCTCTCAAAAGCTATTTACCCATTTCACTTAACACTTCTGTTTTCCTCTTCCTCCTCAACTTCGACACAAATGCACACCAATTCAATCAACAACAACTACTACTACTACTAACAACAACTACTACTAACACCACGATTACTAATGCCACTTCAACAGGTGGATTCTATGCAATAAAAGTTCAACTCAATCTGATCAACTTGAATTATTTTTAGTTATTTACACAATCCGAGATGAGTATCGATGTTGGGGTCTCGTCAATCCAAGGTTGATTGTCGTCTGTTTACTTCAATAGAACATCACTGGGTGAACCTGAAACTCGCAATAGATTGATGTAGATATGTATCCCAAGGGTTAACTGTAAACATACCTGTCATGCAGTGATACTGAGATTAACGAAGAGCCAAGAATTGATGTGATAGAAATCGGCGTAGCCTCGGAAACATCTCTCGAAGCTTCTTCACGAAATCGATATAGTTATTATCGATACGACCAACTCAATTTCATCGTATAGATTAAGCCCTCAGAATGCGCATGATATAAGCTTTCTAGCTTGTTCAGCTCAGTTGGAGTGGTCACTTTTCACTTTGATAGTTGAGTGTATTCTGACACTTAAATTTCCTAGCTGGCTGCCTGGCTGGTGGGCTCTTTCCTGTCTAGTAGGTTCGACTCAAAAATTCGTTAAAGCTAGTGATAACGATGATTCCTAACCTCTTCGTGGCCAGTTTTTCGGTGTTATCAACCTCACGTTAGGGCAAACCAGTCAGAGTTGTGCCCTCCATTTGGTCCAGGTTCGTCCAGATGGGATACCAGAATACAACATCTGAGAGTCTTGTTGCTGAAGCAACTTGAACATCTGAATCGTCTAATAGCTACAGATTATCTATTTGAACAATATTCAACTGGTCCTCGGTACTATAACTGGCATTGATGGTACAAGAGTAACGAACTACCGGAGCTCTTTAGATTTTAACCAATTCAAATCACAAACACAGCCAAAAGTTACATTTCCTCGTCTGAATCCCATCTTGTCCGATGATATTCGCCCATTTTTTCCTCTTTCTTTCTTTGATGAGCCTCGTCCACAGTCCAGACCCTCAGCCTGCCTCGACCGCCAACATATACCACCAGTGATTCAGGTAACAGACCTACCACAGAAAAGACGCCCTGCCGTAAGATGTCCTCTGATCGCAAGGTCTTGATTCTATAGCCACTGTCAATGTCATAAATGTAGATCTCTTTTGATTTTCTGACGCTCGAGGGCACTGGACAGTAGATGTGCCTATCGGTTACATAAAATTGGCACTCAGATAGGCATCCACCGATAATGGTGGCTGACGTTTTCTATGTTTTCTCCTTTGTGGCTGACTTGGTTGTTCGGTTTTCGAACGCAATCCTATGGTGGCTCTAGAATTTGAATACTGGTCATTATTGACAACACCTGTCGATGAGTTGTTATTGGATCCACTACACCCGGGCTGCTGCTGGAACTGATGGTCGGCCTCCAAATTCATGGGCACGTCGATGATCTTCTCGGGTTTCTTGAATTTGTTAGGCAGAGGTGTCAATGTGCAATTGTGAAAGAACCATTGAACCAGATGATTTTCAGTGCCCTGCGAGGTAATAATTGAGTTTTGATTACTGGTGTAAGACATCCCGGAGATCTGGCCACGTTCTTCACCAACCAATATCATAGGCCTTGTGGTGTGTCGGGTATCATAGACATGTAGAAAGCCTTCGTTGTCTCCCACGATGAGACAATTTATATCCTGTTTCGACCATAGACAACGTGTTGCCCTGTGACTAGCAAGCCCAGATGGTGCCCCCAAGACAACGGTTTGCACTGAACTCCCGCTACATATGTCAACCAATCTAACCTGTGATTCTGAACCACAAACGGCAATCATTTTTCTATCACTTGGATTCCATTCGGACCAATTAGTTTTGAGAGTGAAAGGGAACCTATCCAAGACACTCATACTGACAGGGTCTATTAAATATAAATGATGATTATCTAACATGGAGAAAAATTGCTCATCGCTCGGGCTCCATTGGATCCGATGCAAATTGTTTTGACTAAAATTGAATGTCGTAATGTGGTCTAGTGTTCCCAGTGTGGGATCTTGGATTCTTTGTAAATCAACACCGCCATTAGACAAGCCTGCGATGAGAAAGTTACAACTTTCGTCAATGTCCAATGAGCTAACAGTTACGAAATCGTATTCAATAGTTTGGACGGTGTACAGATTTCTCGATTGTATCAGGCCGTTTATAATATGTGACTTGTTCCATATAGGATTTGTGCCATGAGTCCTTGATCTGTTTATACATCTACTGATCATTATATGTTTCTTATTATGTTGGCCCTCGTAGTGAACTAACCAAATCCATAAATCTTTATTTTTGTTCCGTGAAGATATTCTGGCGCTCAAAATTGCATCCAGCAATAATTCTATACATTAGACTTGGAGAATGGAATGATGGATAATTTTCCTCCGTCAATTTTATAACTTATGATTATCAATTAGGGAAATTCAGAGAGATGAAATACGTGTCGATGTGGAGCAACCCCACCATCTTAGGAAGTTCGCCAATTTTTGACATGGAACGAAGAACACGTGCGCTTCCATAATTCGCTTCTTCAACGTAAAAACGTGCTTTCCTCAATCGTAGAGGCGCAGTGGCGATTTATTAATTGTTTTGTCTCCTTTATTCTCCAAATCAAACTACTTCTAACTAAATAACAATGACTAAATATATTAAGGACTTTGTCACGGGCCATGGAGTCACCTTTCCGCATAACAAGAGGAATCTCGAGGCTTTCGACAAAGCGGCAAAATTGTGGCAAGAGATCGGCAAGAAATTGAACATCAATGGAGAATCCATAATAATGTTATGCGGCGCTAAGAACAATGGAAAATCCTCTCTCCTCAGATACTTAGTTAATTTGTATAACCATCCAAACGGCATACCTAATCTTGACGATGAAAGCAACGATGATGGTCTCCAAAGTATCGATGAAGACGACGAGGAGAAAGACGGGCCAGACAACTCAGGAAGTTCGCCTACATTATCGACTATGATCCAGGTCAGCCAGAGATGACAACACCTGGAGTGATCTCGGCTCACATTGTTCGAGCATCACATCGGCCTCTTCAATCGCCCACCTACATGAATGTACATCAACATGAACCGGTTATGATGTCATCAGTGGGTTGCATGAATGTTAGTGTGAATCCAAAGATGTACATAGAAAATTGTCGGTATGTTTATGAGAGAGTCAAAGATCATAGATCAGGGCAGACCGAAAAAGGCCCCATATTTGTCAACACTATGGGTTACATAAGGAATGTTGGCTTGGCTGTGCTCATGGATCAGATCAAAATTTGTCGTCCGACCAATTTGATTGTTCTCAATCTAGAGTCTGATCCAATGCGAACCGTTTATGCCAATCTGAGTCCCTCTGCCATTGACAACACTCGGGCCTCCTTTTATTATGAAACTAATCATCAATCTCAGAAGAAATTAGCCTACAAATACGATGTCCATCAGTTGCAATTCACATTCGTCGACTCGACGGCCATAGCGAGCAAAAATCGAACTGCCTTACAAATAGCCTACATGGCCTCAATTCCAGACGCCTTCTACAAGCCCATCATGCAGGCGAAAGCCAAGTGGATATCTCTTGAGAACGTTCACATCCATTGTGTTTCAAGTTATCCCTTGAAAGAGGGAATTGTACTAGAGTTGCTGCATCATTCTTGGGTACATTTGGTCAAGATAAGGAGGTCAACCATCCAACAACAACAACAACAACATGATTCACCAGCACAACCTTCCAATTCGTCTGCTGCAATCTTACCAGACATCAATTGTGGTAGTGTAGATGAGAACTCAAGTGAGACAGCCGGACAGACATCTCAATCTGTTTGCAAGCTAATTGATGATGTAAGAGAAAACAAGCTGTTCGGCTGTGGCATTATTGCCGACATTGATCTCGAAAAGAGAAGATTGGCGATCATAACTCCAGTCGAACAAGAAGTTCTAGACAAGCATGTTGATTGTGTTATCAAACCACTCTCGATCCAAGTGCCTGTAGAAATGTTACACGATGGCTTATGACATACCTGTAGAAATGATAAACCCGATATTTAAAAATGTGTTTCTTCTTCTGTTAAGTCTTGTCTACAATTTATTATTTTAAAACTCGTTTGCTCACCAGGATAGTGTTTGGTTCAAGTGGTCTTTGAGGATGATTATTATATTAAATGTCCGATTTGTTTCTAAATATCAATGTTGCTTATTGTGATGATTACGACGATGATGATTATGATTATGATGATCAGTATTATTATTGTAAACTTTGATTGTAATAGTTCATCGATTGTTGCTGTTGCGAATTATCATATTGAGCTTGGTCGGGTTGTTGCATCGGCTCTGTCCAATAGTAGCTAGCTTGTGATGCTTGTTGTGGTGTTTGCTGGGGTTGATTGGTACCGATGGGGCCTTGCTGAGTCCATGCTATTGTCCCTGGAGCTGTCGTGTCGGTTGTAGTTGTCTCCAATTGAGTATATGTTGGTTGGACCTGAACTTGATTATATGGTTGATTTGATGTTGCTTGATTGTAACTAGGTGCTTGTTGTTGCTGTTGTGGTGGTGGTTGCGGTTGGTTATAAGTCTCTTGGCTATTTATTAATGTATTCGTGCAAATAATATATTCTACATCGTTAGTGTATGGATTCAAGAAGGCATAACTCTGTGTCTTAAGTTGTGCCCAATCATTGTCTTTCCTTATAAATCTATATATTACAGACACCTCCTGGCCTCGAGAGTTTACAGCTTGATCGAAGTTTTCACGCATCAAAGTCTGATCATCGGGATGAAAATAATCGAAGCAAGATTTACCCAACAAATCCTGAGGTTTGTAACCTAAAATCTTCGTCACCCTCTGGTCCATGAATGTAAATTTTCCATCCATATTCAAGCGGCTCATAAATTCGCATTGTGAATTATCATGACTGGAGTCGGTGGCGTTCAGTGAGCTAATAACTTGAAGCCGACCAATAGCGACCAAACAACAATAGCCATTGTTTGGGTCGTCCATGGCAGTGTTCGAGGTGGGCCAATTCTTGGTGTAACCGGTGCAATGGACCACGGCGTATTGGTTTCCATCTGTCGAGGGCCCTAGACTGTTACGGTGTCTGAAACGATTGAGGTGGGTGGGCGACATGGCGTCCGATTGGACCTGGCCCAAACGGAGACGACATATAAAACCACGACGTGAGCCAACGCAGAGGCGCATCGCCGACTGATTGGATTCCTTCTTGACAGTGCCAGATTTCATGTCCAATATTCGGCTGGAGCTGGACATGTCCTGAGTGGACAGCTGTTCGCGGACCTTCTCGATGTCGTCCGGATGAACCCAATCATATAGGGACGAGTTTTGGAATTCATATTGCGAATGGTTCAATACTGGTGTTACAGAGTCTGATACATAAATAACTTTTCCTGAATCGCAAGCAACAACGAACAAAAATCCATCGGCCGCCTCCAGTATGAGATGCTTCAATTCTTGATCGGTGAGGAATGACGGCTTGTAGGCGCCATCGCCACTATGAGTATTGCCAGTTCCTCTTAATGATTTCATATGAGCCACGGCCATCCTAAGTATGGTCAATTTGTCTGGTTTTCTGGCTAGTGCACTGCATGTTGGCACCATGTCCGACAGTTCAGTAATATAGGCTGTCATTTTGTTCCTCCTACGGCGCTCGATCTCGCTATGGTTCTCCCTGTTTCAGGTGTAGTTGACATTATAAAATAATACAGTTTATGATTAATGTTATTATTATGACATAATATAATGTAATTTGTGTTAGTACACAAGTTCCTTAATTTAACAAATACATATAATTATCATCAATTTTAGATCAATTTATTACTTACCTAGCGTATCGTTCCTTGTCCGAGTCCTTCTCCTGCATTGTCTCATAACTCATGATAATATATATATGAATTTATCATACAATAGAAAACTTTTCTGGTTGTTGTTGTCGTATTCGTTGACGTACAAAACTCTTGGCCCCAAGAATTATGTTAAAATCTTGCTTTATCTCTATTTAAATATAAATTATCCTGAGAATTATGATACATTCAATCAATGTGGTCTATTTTCATTCATTCAAATGATAATAATAATTATTAAAATATTTGATTGAGGCTTATTGTCAGACTTAAATTTCCGTCCATTAGATACTGTGAAAATATTATCTCCGAACCAATTCGCTTGTTTTCTTCTCCTGGCGGCTGTTGTTCAGGTGGTTTTTTCAATACACAACAACCACCGCCTCCGCCTTTGACAGCGCCAGCACTAAATACAGCACAAAGCTAAAGTAACGAACCTGCGTTGCCTTCAGAGAAGCTCCGCATCATTCCGACAGCGACAGCAACAGCAACAACAACAAAAGCATTATATCTCTTTAATTATACAGTTAGTTTACATTGTCATCTCTATTGGAAAAAATAATTGAGGTCTGATATTCTCTGAGGATCTTATTATGGTTTCTTGTCAACTTCGTTGTTATTGACCTCTTCGTCATCGTCATCATCTTGCTGTGCAGGAAATAGGTATTGCTTATGAGGTTTGATCAGGTTCTCGAGTGTACTATCTTTGTCTAGGCAAGGCTTGCATAGTATCTGGCGTAGGCATTGGCCTGCTCCATATTCATATATCTAGACACTTAAAGTGAAACCAAGAGTTACATTTGAAACACTGGATCATGCCGCCCTTGTCAAACCTATATGGCTCCTTACAGATGCAATGCGATAGATCCTCTCTGGTGGATCTATTGGGATCCAGGATTCCATTAAATTCGTTTATCATGTCGCGGCAATTGTTTTCCAGCTCGCGTCTGGGCTCCCAGGAATCCCACTGGGGCGGATAGTTTTGCCACCTGACGAGATACTCCTCGTTACCGTTGAAGTCGTAGCGTTTCTCGAGTATTTTCTCCACCACATAGAAACGATCCACGTCGTCGAACGACTGTTGTCTCAGACTATTGATATTAGTCTCTCGTCTAATTTCATCCTCTGGTTTCCTACGCCTGTTGGCTGGATTCATCGGTGTCTTCCTGGGTCTACCTCGGCCTCTCCGCAATGGACCAACAATTGGGCGATGGTCATCACTACGACTATGGTTATTATTATAGCTGCTGGTATTGGCATTATTATGCACGTTTCGAGCATTACTGTTGCTAGATTTATATCAGGCCATTATTATTATAGTATATATAGATAATTGAAAAGGTTGCAGAAAAACTATGTATATACACAGATTTTATATTGTCGAATGATTTGAGTTACTATTTTTGTTGGGTAAGATTCTTTTAATTCATTTGCATGGGTCAATCTTGACTTTATATTTGGTGTATCTCTAATTGGAATGTTGAGCATTTTAAATTAATCTTGTTTGCAGGGTCGTAGTGGTGGCTGGCTGGCTGGTTGGGCTAAGTGAAGGGGTGGAGGTTTAGTTTGTGGTCATGTCACTTAGGGGTGGTGGGGTGGGAGGATCTGGTAGTAGAGGCGAGTAGACTTGGCCACGCCGCGCCTCAAGTGGCAACCAAAGAGTGACTTGTGTATCGTTTGGTCAACAACAATTTTTGTGGTCCAAAATATTTTTCCGTCCCCAAAGTCAACGCGCCAACATTCTCTCCATGTGCGTTGGCGTTGGCGGCGCCTGCCAGACTGCAATGGGCAGGGGCGATGGCGTTGCGCACGGGAATGCGCTTGCAGTGCCGGCCGAACTGTGAGCGGCTACTGTCCGCCGCCGCCGCCGGTCGGCCAGAAATTCGATTCCAAAATGAGCGAACTCTCGCCAATTAATTAATCTACTTCATACTACGAATCGTATTGTTTTCCCGACTTTTTGACTCCTCCAGGATATGATTTGATATACTATGTGACCCGACCCATGCATGTAAATAGCCCAGATTAGAGGCCACACCCGGATATATATCACTCATCGGCGAATAGATTTGAACCACATGCTCGTCAAAATCGACCCCGATTTAATCTAGAGCCTGTAGAAACCATACTAGAGAGGTGTGTATTGAGTCACGATCGACTTGTACTTACTTCTCTTTAATTGTGTTTGAATATTTAATTGAAACGTTTCTATACATGTGGACACGCGAGAGAGGTCTTCTCCTTGTGGCCCTTTGAATTGGATAATTAATTAATAATAATGTGTTTTGCATTATCTATCTACATTGGCGTTGTCTGTATTGTTGCGGGTGCATCTGTTATCTCATCTCGTTGTTGTCCTCCTTTGGCCTCCATAATTTTCACACACCTTCATGTTAGATTCCTACTCATCATTGGAGTCATTAGCAGGCAGCTGGTTGTTGCTGTCTCGACCTGAGCCGAGTGATTTGTTCGCCAGCCGACAACAAGTGTTGTTCCTCTTGGTGTTGTCCCTGTTTCGTTCTAGTGGCATTGATATTGTTTTCTCCTTCTTTTCGCGCCACTGTCGATATTGACGACTGCTTGGCCCATTTGCCCTTCACGTAGGCATGATAATAAAAGTCACAGAAGAGAACGAAGAACACAAAGTTGAAGGTGAACCTATGACGGCCAAGGCGGCCGGGTATTCGCAACTCGACAGGCCCTGGAAGGAGAAGTGCACCATGGAGAGGACGAACTGTATGATCTGGGCCTCGGTTAGGTGTCTCTTCCACCAAAGGTAGGGTTGCATGGACTTGAAGGTGGCGAGGAAATAATAGCCATACATTATGGTGTACTCTCACATTGAGGAAGGGAACAGGACCGAGCTGCCACCTGGGGGCGATCTTGAAGTAGATCCAGACGCAAACGGCAATGAAGCCATGATGGAATACATGCAAATTAGAGGCTTGATTGTATTTCTTTCTCAGTACAAAGAATATGGTATCTAATAGTTCGACAATCTTTGTGGCAAAATATAGGAAGGCAATGAACACCAGCTCATTGTCTTCGCGCGACTTCGTGCCCACCTGTTTGCAACAAGAATAATTCAGCCCAAATTTGGTCAGTACGGCCACCGACAGAAGGTATAGCAATTGATTAGAGTCATGGCAATATTGTAGAATCTAATGGTCCATAAGATGTCGTATGGCTCGCGGGACTTCATGAATCTGGGCCCCAGACGGCGGACGAAATAAACATAGGCGCTCACTATTAGGATGATAGGAATGGGGCCGCCCGACATTAGCGGATAGTTCGAGTGGACGCGCTGATCGCCGATCTCGCGCCAGAAGCCATCGGCCAGATACAGGAGTTGGTCCATCTCGTGTTCGGTTGATGTGGTTTGCTTAATATAAAACAATATCTTGATTATATTGGCCAATGAGTTTGGTTGCCTAGTTGCTTGTTGAACAAATGAATGGACGCATGAATGAATGAATGAGTAGATGCAATTGGGAGATCAATCTTTTCTTGAGTTGTGCTATTCAGTTGCTTATTATTTGCATGTTGCTGGTTGCTGGTTGGGCTCGTCGATGTTGTGGGTTCCCGCCGATGACATTCAATTGGGTCTTGTGTGTTGACAATGATAAATGATTGCGCAAAAGTGTGCTGGTTGTTGATGTTGATTGCCGATGGACGAGCCGACTTGCGTTGTCTAACTGGACAAGACTGGACCTGACTGGAGGTCGAACTGGAGAGCGAACGGGAAGGAAGCTGGCTGAGAGCTTTGTCGGCCCATCTCGGCCAGTGATAGAGCAGAGTGAAAGCCGGGACGTTTGATGTCCAACAAGTGTTGTTATTAGCCCGGACTGTCCAGTTAATAACAACTTTCGCTGACCGTCGTCGCCGCCGTCGCCGTTGGAGATGCAACGCCAAGCCCGCAAATGCATGTCCGGCGTCCAGCCAGCCAGCCAACCGGCAACGAGAGTTAGCCCATCCGACTGACTGACCATCAAACGGCGGACGGCCAGTCGAAGAGGAGGCAAATAAACCCGCAAAGGTTGCTCTTGAATCAAGGCAAATAACATTAGCATTGGACGGAAACGGCCGCTGGAAGAGGAAGAAGACGACGGCCAGCCGCAGGCGCGAAAGGAGAGCCAACGAGACTAAAATGATGTTGAAATGCAAGATAATGATGTTGAACAAATGCGTACAGTCTCTCCTCTGGCTGTGCAAGAGTTAAATCACCGGCTCGCAGTGGGACAGCAACGACAGGAACGACGACAACCACGACGACGACAACAACAACAGGTTGGACCCGTAGTTGTATAAAACAAAGTTAACTGATACTGACGAGAGTGTGTGAGGCTCGAAATTGAAACCATTGAAAGCAGCGCGAGAGTCGTGCTAACTCGATCACGACGAGCTGAATAATGACCAGCCGAGCTCTCTCTCTCTCTCTCTTTCCCTCTCTTGGTTGGTCACTCAGATAACACTGCCACTCTATCTCACTCGGCTGGCCACTGCCGCCAATTGGCGAGAAGTGTGCAACAGGTGAGCCAAGCCAAGCCGAACCGAGCAGAGCCGTCCAGCCAGTATTTCAGCTGCAAGCTCGGTCGGCTGGCCAATTCTCATGGCTCTTCTTCAGCCGGGCGCGCAAATGCGCGCTCTCTTTGTATCAGTTTCTTGTTAGTTTGTTGGAGGAAAAGAGTCAACAACCTGGCGGACATTTGAACTTCCTGTATGTCCGTCCAAAGCTGGTTGGTTTCCCTTTCCTTCAATCACTGTTTCTCGCTCTTGAATTGGACACACAACTCGAAGGAGGGAACTCAAACCCTCAACCGCCTGTATGGCCCGTCAATGTCGTCGTCGTCGTCCGTCATTTCGATCAATTCCAACGATGATAATTAAATGAAGCCAGCCAAGACGATCATCATTAGGAGGCAAGCCTTTCTCGAGAGAACTTTATTCAAAATGGGCCCATTCCTATGCATTGGCTTGCTGTTGGCCGAGAAGACCACCGGCCAATCTTCTTATAACAACTTCCAAACACTGGCCATGTCCTCAAAGTATTCGGTGCACTTGCAGGCGTTAGACAGAGGCCATTTGGTGGGAAACTTGCCGGGCATTTGTCGTTGGCAACACGTCAGACAGGCCAACCTCTTGTAGTGGTAATGCTTGCAGCTTTTTGGTTGATTGTTTGCTGAGTCCGAGGCCACAGAGATGATATCACTAATTAGCAGAGCCACCCCCATTAAGGGCAGCCAATTTGGAGACAACTGCTTCAGCGATTTATGGTTATTTGAGTTGTCTTCTTGTCAGCGGCTCGTTAGGTGCATCTGAGAGGATATCGCCTGTACATCTTCATACGATTGGCAATGTGCAGGAGATATAAATAGCCTGAAAACAATGGGAGGAGGGCCCAAAGGACGATACACGAGACATTAACAACGTAAACGTTAATATTTATTTGTTGGAATGATTATCACAGCTTCTCTTGGGAACATGATGTGTATGTTTTACTTGATCATCATCATCGTTGTCGTCATCATCATCATAGCTTAACGTCGGGCTCGGCCAGGAGGGGCGACGGCGACTGGCCATTAAACAAGATGGACGAGGCCGACAACGACGACTCGGCCGCGGCCCGCTCGCCGAACGCCTGTTGCCTCTTCGATCTGGTCGACTGGCGTTGCTGGTGGTGGTGCATGTTTGAGTTGGTGGACGAGGAGGCCGGACGACGAGGACGTCTGGAAGCTGGTGGCCATCTGGTGGTGGTTCTGGTGGAGCAGAATGGAGGCCACCGGCTGATTCAGAAGCTGCTGGTTGAACTGCAGCGGCGCCAGCTCGTTCAGAGAGTCGACGGAGTGCAGGCCGATGGTCGAGGACTCCTGACTGCCCGGGGACGACATCTCGAGGAGCATCAGCGCATTCAGTTGCTGCTGCTGCTGTTGCTGGTCTGGTTTGTTGGGTTCGGCCGGCCTCGAGGCTCTTCTTGGGCCACCAGCCGGACAGTTGGAGCTCTGACCGAGTGGTTGGTGGTGGTGGTGGTGGTCGTTGCTGGTTGTCAGGTCGGCAGGCGACTCGTGGCCCGAGTCGTCGAGCAACTGGCCAGCCTTCATCTGGCGCTTGGTGTTGCTCAGGTCGAAGGCGACATGTTGCGTCTGGCGGCGGCGCCGGTGGTTAGTTCCGCTAGTGGGCACTGCACCGGTGGTTGTGGTGGTGGACCCAAAGCTGCCCGAGTTGTAGTTGGCCTGGCTGTGGTTCGCGAGATGGTCCATCTGCGGCGGACACATGTCGGCCATTAGATAAGTCGGCTGCTGGACGAGCCGCCTGTCGATAGAGTTGACGTAGTATTGCTGCTGCTGCTGCTGCTGCTGTGGCTGGAAAGTTCTTTGGCACTTCTGTCAGGTAAATGGCGCCAGTCTCGTCGCCGTTCGAGGCCCTCTCGGAATTGGTCTATGTCTCCATTGAGGCTGCCCACCTGATGGATGTGCGACTTGGTCGCCAGCTCTAGTTCGTACAGCGAGCAGTGTTGCTGGTGTTGCTGGTGCTGGAGGTGATGGTCGTCGTCGTAGTGGCGGCCCTCCATGTCGGCGATTGCATCCAGTTGAATGCAGCCACTCAGCAGGTGTACGTTGGCCGGACAGTTGTTGGCCAGGGCCGACTCGATGGTGTACACTGGCGAGGTTGCTGCTGTCGGTGGTGGTGGTGGTGGTTGTGGCCATGGCTGCCGTATTGGAGGCTGTAGTGGTCGTTCTGAAGGCTGTTGTTGGTGGCCGTCGGGGAGAGTTGCGTCAGGAACAACGAGTCACCGGGCGAATGGTGTTTCGATTGCTGTTGGTGAAGATGATGGCCGTTTGCGGTGGCACAGGTGGTGGTTGTTGTGGTCATCTCGGCCGAGTTGTTGCTGGTGGTTCGATGTTCGTTCAGCGAGTCGCCACACCTGACCGCCGACGCCTGTTGGTGTTCGCATTTGTCCTGGTCCGGTGTCTCCGTCGGCTGAATGAGACCAATCGACTGGCCGCTGGACCGTCGCCGTCCAGCAGCCGAAGCTGAGCGCCGGCTACCACTTGTTGTCAGCCGGCGCCGCATTAAAGCCACAAACGAGCCAGTCAACCAGACCAACACAAACAGTAGCACCAGACACGAGCCGAGCGCCATGGGAATGGCCACCAGAGGCCTCTGTTTGGCGTAGTTAATTGCCTGGTGTTTGTAGTCGCCCAGTTGATGCATCTGGCGCTCGACGAGCCCGCTGAACAGTTGTCGCTCGGCCGACCTGTTGACAGGCGTCAGTTGGTTCATGAAGGACGCGGCGGCGGCGCCGTCGTGCGCCTGATCGGCGGCCAGCGCCGAGCCGTCCATCTCACCGGCGGGCCAGCCAGGCGACTGAGTGGACGAGTCCATTTGCTGACTCCTCATAACCAGCGACTTCTGGTGCTGGCCGCCCGCCGTCGACGACTCGGACTGCTGCGGCTGCTGCTGGTCCGCCTGCTGTTGGTTGCTGTGATTGGCCACCAGACTCTGGCCGACGGGTGTCGCCTGGTGTCTGGAGATGGTCGAGGAGGACGCCAGCTCGTCTGGCCGCGTCTCGCCTCGGATCACCAGCCGGTCGCGGCTCTTGTTGGCCAAGTTGTGGCCGTAGATCTCCAGCTTGTAGCGGGCGCCGGGCTCCAGACTGGGCACTGTGAAGTTGAAGGCGTCGGGTAGGCTAGCGGCGCCACCAGTTGCCAGCTCGTCCAGGTGTCTGGTGGGCCTGAGCCGGCTGCTGCTGCTGTTGCTTGGCTATCACATAGTAGACGTCGCGAGGCTGCCACCGGAACAACTTGTTGTCCTCGACGATGGCCTTGATGCTGGCCAGCTGCTGGCCGGCCGCGACCACCACGTAGCTCAGCAGCTCGTAGTGGCTCTCGGCCGGGTCGTCTGGTCGCTCGCCGAGCTGGCCCCCCGTCGGAGGTCGGCCGGGCCTTGTACAGCTCCACCAGCAGCCAGGCGGGCGGGTACATCAGCCGATAGTGGACCCTCGTGAGCTGTTGTTGCAGCTGCTGGGGCTGGCCAAGCGACGGCTCGAGGCCCAGCCGAGGCCTGATTGATTTTCCGCCGCCACTTCCATTCATCAACTCCAAACTGGTTCGTCTTGAGGTGCTCGCTGAGCCGGCAGCTCACCTGAAGCTCGTTCGACTGACCAGAAGGGCCACCACCAGGGCCGACCATCAACTGGCAGGTGTGGCGCAGCTGGGCGGGCCGCGCCTGCACCACCTGAAATAGGCAGGGCCGCTGCTGGAGGCCGATCTCGTTCTTGGCCTTGCACTTCGGCCAGAGCGAGACTGGCGCCTGGCCCACCACGGCCACTCCATCAGGTGGCCTCACCTTGAACTTGGAGCCGCGAGCTGGACTCGTCGATTTGCTCCCCTCCAGTCGGTCGTCGTTCGGACTCGCCTCTTGGCTGGTTGAGTTGTCCTCCTGTTGCTGGTGCTGGCCGCCACTGTGGTGGCTCGCGAACCAACTGTAGTGGACAGACTTGGACGGATTGGCCTGGACTTGGCAGTCGATGGTCACCACTCGATTGGGCGCCGCTTCGTACACGAGAACTTCATTTGTATGCTGATGTTGCTGTAGGTGGGAGTCGCCCGAAGATGACACGCAAACTGGCGCATGCTTTATGTCCAACTCCAGTGGCTTGCCTCGAGTTGCCGCCGTGCAGGTTGGCCGCCTCGCAGGTGTAGCTGCCCGACTGCCACCTGGACACCTTGCGCAACACCAGCGACTGGTTGGTGACGACGATCTGTTGCTGGTCCTGGCTGCCTAGGCCAGCCTCCGCGGATGGTGATGATGATGATGGGTCCATGGGGACAAACTGCTGTTGTTGTTGCTGCTGCTGCTGCTGCTGCTGCTGCTGAGATGAATGGTGGTGGTTGAGTGGACGGCCGTTGAAGCGCCACAAGATGGGCTTCATTGGACGAGGGTTGGCGTCCATCTGGCAGCTCAGGTAGATGTCATTGCCCTCCTGGAGGATCGCCGACTGCTGGTGCTGCTGCTGGTTTGCTCCACTGCCTGGTGCCTCTATCTTGTCTGCTTGTTCGTTGTCACCAATCGACTGCTGCTGCTGCTGCTGCTGTTCCAGTTTGATGCTCCAATTGTGGAGGGTCTTTAATTAACGCACGTGGAGAGTGTCATAGTTAGTTTCAGTGTCTCAATAAGTAACTCAATTGATCAAGTGACATATTATACTACTTACAGTGGACGTCCAGTTTGATGGTCTGTTTGGCGGGCGAGCCAGCGGCGGGCCGCGAGATCTTGGGGTTCTCGGCGACGCAGGTCAGCAGCTGCTGGTTGAAGGACCTCTGCAGTGCCAGCGTTAGCCTGGACGAGGTCTGCTGCTGGTCGACTGTGTGTATTGTTGAGAGATGGTCAGTCGGTTGGTCAGTCAATCAGTTTAATTGTTGATGGAATCTTCTGAGAACATTCGAACACTTACTGTTCATGGGCGCGTCGTGGCGGACGCCCTGGAAGAGCCAGTAGATGTTGGCTTGGGGCCGACTGCCGTGGCTTGTGCACTCGAAGGTGGCCGTCTGACCGACGAGCAGTGGTTCGCGTGCATTCAGCTGACGCACGACCACCTCTTGTGGCTTGACTGGAGGTGTTGGTTGGACATATCAAGTGGTCAGTGACTGGTACTCGTACTGGCAGATGTTGGAGAGAATATAAATGGAGTCGATGCTTACGGTTGACGTCGAGCGTGATGGAGGTCTGCAGTGGGCTGGTGATGTTGTTGTTGCTCGCCTGGCAGGTGAAAATGGACAACAAGTGGCTTTTGTTGAGCGACGGAATCTTTAAAGCAACGCTGGTGCCTGTTTGGACGGTTATTGTGGTGGACCAGTGAGTGTCAGTGGGTCAGTACTATCTGTAGATACAATCTATGGCACATGTCCAATACTCACCCTCCTTGTCGAGGCTCTGATAGGTGGAGTTGATCACATTGAAGTCGCGCCGCCAGGTGAGCTGTGGCCGCGGCTTGCCGCCCACCGCAAGGCACATCAACTCGAGCGGGTCGCCCTCGTTGAAGGGGCCGATGAGGCCCGACAGGGGCGTGGGCTGGCCGTTCGAGGGCTGGCCGCCGCCGCCTCCGCCGGGCGCCACGATAAGTAGCTCGCTGGGCGGCACCACCACCTTGAGGGAGATGATGGTGTTCACTGTGCGGCCGCGCTTGAAGTCCACGCGACACCTGTAGTCGGCCTCGTCGTCCTGGCCCAGCTCGGCCAGTTCCAGCTGGGCGGGTTTCTGGCGCCATTTGAAGGCAATGCGAGCTGCATTGGTTCATGGAATTGTTTGGATTGTCAGCAAGTGTGTTTGTTGTATAGTACATATTTCATTGGTTCACTAAACTCACTTGTGTGAGCTCTACTTACTCGAATAGGACTCATCGAAGCTTATCTTGGCCTTGTCGAGCGAGTTCACTGTGTCAGAGATGATGACGACGAGGACGACGTCGACGATGATGTTAGATATTAAATTTCTCTTGTTATAGAGTATTGCGCCAAATGTTGCCTCCTCTGACTTGGCCCCAACGGCCACATCTGGCAGGCTCACTTCCGGCCAGCTGGAGGCCATTCATCGGCGGCTGGTGGTGCCGCTGCTACTCCACCAACAAACACTACTACCGAAAACTTACCTTTGCGGGCGTCCACTGTGTAGATGGGCGCCAGCGAGTCGTCTTTGTACCAGAGGATGAGGGCCACGGAGTCGTCCGCGCTGGGCGGCTCGATATCACAGGCGAGCTGGGCCTTGCCGTGAACCACGGCCGAGCTGAACATGGAGGCTGGTGATGATGATCGTCAGGTGGTCGGGATGAGTTGGTTGCGGAGAGTACACAAATGCATACATAGTTAGTAGGCGACGATCATTAGGGATTTGCATCTAGGCGGTTGTCTTTCTCTCTTCTTCTCTCTTCTCTTCTTCTTTTCTTCTTCTTCTTCTTCTCTCTCTCTTTCTCTCTCTCTCTCTCTCTCTCTCTCTCTCTCTCTCTCTCTCTCTGTCTGTCTGGAACGAGTTCAGTTTATCTAATTCCATACAGACGAGACTCGGACGCCTAGACAGCCATGATTATTATCATTTCATGCTCGAGGGGCCTCGGTCGGCGGCGGCCTCTGTTCGGGCGCTCGTTCGACGGGCGCCGTACAATAATTTACTCGGACTTTGATTGATTAGGGCGACTTGTTTTCGTGTCCAGAGTCTCAATACTTGGAAACGTATCCGCCGCCGCCACCGCCGCTGCTACTCGCCCAAAATGGATTTATGAGTCTTCTCGAGGCAGCGAATGATGGCGACCACCACCAACAACATGATGATGACGATGATGATCAGGCGGAGGCGGCCCAAATGCTCGCCGAGCTGAGCTTATGAGATCAACTCGATCATTGGAGAGCCGCCGAGATGAGACGACAGAGAGAGAGAGAGAGAGAGAGAGAGAGAGAGAGAGAGAGAGAGAGAGAGAGAGAGAGAGAGAGAGAGAGAGAGAGAGAGAGAGAGAGAGAGAGAGAGAGAGAGAGAGAGAGAGAGAGAGAGAGAGAGAGAGAGAGAGAGAGAGAGAGAGAGAGAGAGAGAGAGAGAGAGAGTGGACGTCGTCTTGGAGTCTTACAGGCAAACACACGGCCAGCCTCATTGGGTCTGCTGGAACTTATCTTGAATTATGTCTGCAATTGTAGTTGTAGTTGTAGTTGTGGTTGTCGTGTCGGCTGCGGCAGAGGCAGAGAATTAGTTCAATGTGGACTTCCAGTGGAACTTCTCCACCGGCACGACATGGAGACGGCCAAGAAGATGATTTATCTAGCGCCGTTCGCGACTTGACGCCGCCTCTAGTGCGCTTCGTGTCGACCCAGTGCCGGCCAATCACGACAAGTTGCCATTGAAGTGGCCGTCGCTCGTCTTACAAATTAGTTCACTTCGCCTCGGACCCAACCGAACCGAACAGAACAACCATTCAAGCAACAACAACAACAACTCCTGGCAAGACAAATTGGCCCAACTCGAACAAGAAATTGCTTGTTGTTTACTGGCGCTAGTTAACAAGTGGCCGGCCGCGCGTCGCCAGATAATTCCCATTCAAGTGTATTCTATTAAATTTAACGACAACGTTAAATGGAGCGGCCGCCCAGTGGAGCAGTGTCGCGAGGCCAGCCGGGCGTCCGTTAATTAAACTGTGAACTTGTTTTCGTTGACAGGCCGCACGCGAAAGAGGCTTATCGTGGCCGTCCTGTCTGAGGACGACAACGACGACGGCGCGAACGTCGTCGGCCCATTGCTCTACGGCCAAATTGGCGCCTCGAGCGACTGGCGCCACTTGTCTTGCATCAAAAAGGCGCCAGGTTTTCGATAAAGGCCGTCTGGCTGAGCGGCAAAAAGCCTCGAGCCGGCCGGCGAAGATTAAATGTGGACTTGGTGGAGGAGGACATCGCATCATATCATTGGGCGCCCATTGAAGCCAACAAAGAAACATCGGCCGGCCCAGTGCACATCTATTTGGCCCGAGGCCTCCGGAAGTGGGCGCGCATTCTGCTCGTTAGCTCTGACTATGCCTGCCGGCCTGTGACGTCCACTGAATGGACGGGCAACCAAATTGATCTCGATCGACAGGTTGCGATAAGCCAAGTTCATCCTCTGGCCGCTGTGCTAGTCAGCCACCACCACCACCACCACTACTACTACTACTACTACTACTACTGCTGGTCTTCTGTTGCCTTCGGCTGGCCGAAATTGATTTGCTCTCCAGCCGCGAGCGAAAGGGAGCCAATCCAGGCGAGGCCGGAGCCGGAGCCGGAGTTGGCGTCCACGTCGACATTGGTTGCCTGGCTGAGAGTCGAAAGTGAAGCCACCAACCAGTTGGCGACGTCCCTGGAAGAGCCCCTCTTCTTGTGCCTGAATATAAATCAAGCGGCTCACCTGACAGAGAGATGACGACTTTGTTTGTTTGTTTGTCTCTCCGACTGGCTGGTTGGCTGGCTGGCTGGCTGGCTGGCTGGATGCCGAACGCAGGCGTTGTTATCATTATCATCATCATTTCGTTTGATTTCATTTCAATTGATGGTTCCATTCATCTTTGGGTGCCGCCGCCAGCGCTGCCGCTGAAGCCGCCCGCCGGGCTCATCTGCAGTTCAATGGAATCAAAAGGCTGAATTTAAAGTGAATGGAGCGGCCAGGTTAATGAGATAATTGTTGTCGTTGGCTCGTCTCGCCTGGTCGCCCGAAAATACAACCCGCGACATCCAAAGGCGACAGTAAACATTAACTCGGCCGGCCTCCAGAGCGATGCTCTATATTTCTGCCTCGTAATCATTAATGAGGTGGCCGAGCGGCCGCCAGCCCCATGCAAACAAGTGGCGTGTGCGCGAATTTGCCAGCCGCCGGCTGCCACAAACAAAGAACAGCAGCAAGAAGGTGAGCAACTTAACCTGTCCATTGTTGTCGTCGTTCTCAAATTCAGCGTCTCCAACTGAGAGCCATTCAATTCAAACAACACAAACCGAATGGCCGCCAACAAAGGCCTCAGTTCGGGCTGTTGTTGGTGCTGTCGTTCATTGTCGCCATTTGTTGTTGTCGTTAGTTTGCTAACTAACTCGTCTGCTGGCCGGCCGGCGACCGGCCAATCTCGTTTTCTTGCGGCCTGTCTGGTGGCGCCGCCAAATGGCCCTCCCTCCCCTCGTCCAGCCCATGGCAGACGCGCCGAAAAAGAAGACAAACAACGAGCACCTAATGACGTCGACTTGGGGCGCCCATTATCTTTAATCTTGGCCGTCTTCGGGGCGGCGGCGGCGGCGTCGGCTGCTATGAAGGCGGCTGCTGTGGCGGCCCAACAAACACACGACAACAAACAATGCCAGTCAGTGCAAGGAAAGCCAATGCAATGCAAGCCGAACCAAGCCAAGCCAAGCCAAGGAGATGATGATGATGATGATCGGCAACAGCGGCGACCCAAATGAGCTCGTCCGGTGGCTTAATGTTTCCGATTGTTTGCCAGCCTCTTTGGGCCTACTACATTTGCTAAGCTGGCAAATTTGCCGGCCATCCTCAAGTGGCCTCAATCTGTTGTTGTTGTTGGGCAGCCGGCCGGCCGCCGTTGAGCTATCGGATTATTATTCGCTTTGTTGTCGTCACGCGGGCTACTGCGGGCCGGCGCCCCCTTCCGGCCCTGATTCGCGGCGCGCCTAATCAGGCCGACCAGGTGGGCCAGGTAGGGCTACCATTCAAAGGTGGTGGCCGCATCGGCCAATTGCAGCGGCCGACGCCGCCAGTTGCCAGTTGCCGGTCGCCGAAAGCCGCACTGGACTCAATTTAGTGAGGCCGCAAGCTAAATACAGGCGACCCTTTGGGCTTTGTTATCTGTCTCGAGTGGCGGGCTGAGCGCCGGCCTCGAGACTCGCAACTCGAGTCCGAGATTCTCCTCCTCTTGCGCCTTTAAACTGCGCCCTATTTTTTTCTTGCGAGTGCACGAGGACATATTGATAAGAGACTCGGCCCCCACTCCACCGGCTGACATGGAGAGCGGCGCCGTGTTGTCTCGACAAGTGGCGGCCACAAAACGAAACGAAACAGGCCGCCGCCAGGGCCAACTCAATTAACTCGTCGCCGGCCTCCCTGCGCGCGCCCGCCCGCCCGCCTGATGGACGATTGTGCCTTCTTCGGGCCTGCAGAGACTCAGATCGGGGCACACTGCAGCGAAGCCAATCAATCACTCGCTGCCAGGTGGAGGAGGTAAACGAGGAAGCGACAGCAGCTACTGACGACGACAACTCAGCTGCCAGGTGAGCTCGCAAAGACTGAGGCCCACGAACAAGAAACAGACAAGAGGAAGAGGAGGAGGAGGATCGACGACAAAGCCGCCAAACAAAACACTCGACAGATACAAGATAATCGCATTAATATTTGTGCTCGCCTGGCGCGGGTGCTCGAGCCTACGGACGAGCAACGACAGAGGGACAACCAGCACAGGTAGGAGGAGCAAATAGATGGATGGATACCTGACAGAGGCTGCCGGTCGCGCGTCCACGTCGTTATTCTGGCTGCCGCATTGGCACAGGCATACACATTTGCACTGGCACCGGCGCCCATTAAGAGCAGTCGTCGTCGTCGTCGTCGTCGTCGTCTCTGGCGCCGCGCGACTCCCCAGACGGCCTGTGATTTGCCAGTGTGCGAGTGTCGCCTGCCACTTCCGGCAGCCAAAGCAACACCACCAGGGCGACAAATCAACACGAGACACCTGCAAGTGACGAGCCGGTTTGTTGTTTGTTCTCGGCGTCGTCGCCTAGTTTAGTCAAGTCAGCGTCTAGTCTGGTTTGGTGGTAGTTGGAGTTGTTTTGGGCAGACATATTAACAGTTTGCGCTCTCTTCGGGGCGGACGTCCATGCAAGTGACACATGTACGGACATGCCGTCGGCCACCCACCCAAATTCAAACAATAATAGACGAGGGGCGCGACTTGGAATTATGATTGCGCCAAGATACCACGTCTTACCTGGAGGAGACTGGGCGGCCCTGTCGATGGGCGCCGGAGTCGTGAAGAGAACAGGACGATGAAGTTTGCAAGTAAGAGCCGATTTTTCAGCCGAGCCAAGTCGTGTAAATTCATTCAACACGAAAAGGTGGCCTCGGCCGCGCGGATGCGCCTAATGAGTGGCCGCGCGAGGTGTCCCGCCAATGGACAGGCCATTAGGCGGGTGCCCATTAGGCGGCCCTGGCGCTCTCAGGTGAACTTTAAATACTGCTCGGCGGCGGCCGTGGCAAGTAAACGGGCCGGCTGTCGCTTATCTCCGTTCTGGTGGTTGGTCTGGCGGCGGCGCTGGCGGATCGTCCGAGAGGCCTACACAGAGCGCTCGACAGCCAGACGAGATTGCAAAATTGCGCAATGCCACTGCCAGAGAGGGCGCCAACAACAACCACTGTGGTGTTGGTCGTTATTGATTAGCGCTTGAGTGATCTTGGCCACCATTAATATTCAGCGGCCCGCCGCCATCGCTAGCGCCGCCGGTCGGCCAGTGACATAGCGGAGTTCGCGCTTTGTTTCTCCTCTCGTCTTCCTTCTGGCGGTCGCCTGCGTCTGATAAGGGCACGCGTCCAGTGGGCCACGGCTCATGACTAATGATTCGCATTGCTTGCTACCAGTGGTGGGGCTGCTTGTGGGGCCAGCCATGGCTCGCCGCGAGCAGCAGCGACAACAAATTGATGCGATGGCCCATTCCACGTTCGCAGCCAGTTTAAACTGGCGAGGAGGAGGCGCGGCCAGGTCTGATTGGGATGCCAGCCAGACGAGAGGCACAGGCGACAAACGAGCCGATCGGCGGCGCAAAGTGGCCGCCGCCGCCGCCGCCCAGGGCTCACCGCGTCGGTCGGCTTTGTCAGTGGTTGATCGGAAATGCAAATTGGGTTGGCTGGGGCGCGACGTCGGCGTCGTCGTCGTCGTCGTGTCATTCAAAATTTAAACTAAATTAACTTTGATCCTCGACGGAGTAGCAAAGCAGCCCAGGCGTGGGCTGTGGCGAAAAAGCAGTTCGGCCGGCCGCCGAACTGCTGGATGTCGTTTTGAATTTTAAAATTTGAGAAAACTAGCGAGCTCAGAGGACGAGCAGCTATAAAGACTGACATTCCGACTGGCTGACTGGCTGACTGGCTGGAGAGTTAGAAAAATGCAAACGACTCGGAATTGAATTGGCGTTGGAGTTGCGAGCGGCGCCTGAAATTCAAATCGAATGAAATCGAGGAATGAAAGCAACGGGCGACATCTTGACTTGATTTATGCTGTCGGCCGGCGGCCAATGTTTGATTTATATAACGACGACAACGACGACGACGTCTACAACAACAACATGTAAGCTGTGCCCTCAGAAGCCAGTGGCGCCGACCTGGCCGCTGCGGAGGACAACTTGAGGCCGCGCCCACCTGCCGAAGGGGGAGGAGAACCAAGAGGAGGACGAGGGCGGCCGCCATGAAACATTAACGAGGATTATCGCTCGGCCGAGGCCGCCAGTGGCCCTGTTTTGTATTAATTATTCCGCCATCGATCATCCAGTAGGTGTTCGTCTTCTCGGCGCTGGTGGTGGTGGTCGCCGTCGTCCGCGGCGGCAACGGCTGAGCTCGTTCCAGCCGCCGAGCCGGGCTATAATCAATCAAGTGGTCGGCGCGGGCCGGCCAAGACGGCGCCAGTGGACACCACCACCACCAGCGGCAGTAGATTAGATTGGCCGGCGCCTAAATACACTCGCGGAAACAATCAAAGGGCGCCGCCGTTTGCCCGAGTGGGGGGACGGCCATCGAATAGATATCAGTCTAGTCTGATATCTGTCCGCCAGTCCGTCCCTCCCTCTGATATGTTATGTAAGCGATGAACCGAACCAGTAAGACTAGAAACCAGCCAGACAGCCAACAGCCTGCCCCGGCCGGCCAGGTCGCCACTTCCGGCGCCACTTGATGATATAGCGCGCAAACGAACTTCCGGCCCGAATTCAATCTAATCTGTTTGTTTGTGTTTGGGTGTTCTCTCTGGCGAGTGAGCCTTAGTCTCTCACTGACGAGCCGAGCTGGCCGACTGGCCGACTGGCCGAAGCAAATTAAATCCGGCCATTTGATTTATGAGCTTTTCGCGTGTGTCTGGACGATAAGTTTTTTGTTGTTGTTGTTGTTAGCTCGGCTCGGCTCGGCTCGGCTCAGCTCAGCTCAGCTCGGCTACATTGCTTGAAAAGTCTCAAAAATTGCAGGCTCCATTCTTTTAGGGGTCGAAGTGGAGCTTCTCGAATTCCCATCTGATGGGGCCGCATTGGTGGGAGATTAATTTAAACTCGCGCCAGCAAACAAACAAGTGGCCGCCGCCCGCCCACTGGAAAGTCTGGCGCACACATTCAAATTGACACTTGGGGCGAGCCGAGTCCGAGACTGACGAGTCACGAGAGGAATTCCGCCCAATGGTCTTGGGGTTGCGAGAAACTCGATATTGAATTTGCAATATCGAGCTGATCGATTATTTTGCGGCTTCGCAGGCCCCAAGCGGCCGCTGGAGAGGCTGCAACTTTAATTTAGTGAAATTGTACCCACCGCCGGCTTTCGAATGGGCGCACACACCCATTCGAAAGGGGGCCAATTTTAATTACACTTTGGGTGCCAGGCCAAGCGAGAGGGCGGGCGGCGTTTCGTCGCCCGGCCCACTTGAATAATGGCCGCCGAAGTCAAGTGGCTCCGATCGAATTACTGGATTAGGTGGTCGACATGGGCGTCGAGGGCGCCTTTGGGGCAGCCAGCCAGCCAGCCAGCCAGCCAGTCGGCCATGCAACCGCCAGGTTTGCAGGCGAGCGCGCCCGCGCGCAGGCCAATCAATCATCTGGCGGGCGCGTTTGCAGCGGCGCGGCTAATTGCAATTGCAATTAGCGCGCAGCCGCACTCGGACGCTTCTCTCTGCGGAGCCGCCCAGCGGCCATTTTAATTAATTGAAAATAAAGGTAAACAATTGGATTGGACTCGACTCGACTCGACTGAATTCACGATGGAACACACGACTCCAGCCAAGCGGAACAATTCGACGAAGCCAAGCGGCGGCCTGTCGTATGTGTTTACATGGGACAAATATTGGACTCTGGCGCTCGTTCATAATCAATGCCAGTCCAATTGCGGCCGCCGCTCGAGCCAGTCGATATAAACTAATAATGATTTAGATGACACGATCACAGGCGGATGATAAATTTAATTGAAACTAACAAACAATCGTTCAGTGGTGGTGGCCACTGACGGCCAGTTTGTCACGTAATGCGCCGCCGACGACGTTTGGCCGGAATGTTTAATGATGATAAATATCGACTGGCAATGCCAAATTAATCAGCTGACAGCCATCGGTCAGCACGCATATTCACTCCATGTCGTCCGTCGTGGGCCTCTGTACTTTTCACTACGACATCGTAGTTGTCGTCGAAAGTAAATATAAGCTCGCGCCGGCCCCGAGTGGGCCCTTTGAAATATGGCTCGTCGCTGGTCGTCCAGCTCGAGGTCAGCTCTTCGTCAGGTCATCGTCATCGTCGTCGTCGTCGTCGTCGTCGTCGTCGTCGTCGTCGTCGTCGTCGTCGTCGCCATCTAACATCAGTAAGTCGGCCGCACAAGTAATTCAATTGGCCAATAGGACAACCAACCTCCACCACCAATCGATCCAAACGACGACCGCCGCCACGGAAACGCCGAGGGTCCCTCTCGGCGGGCCGCCGCCACTTCCGGCCGCCAGTTCCGTTATGGTCGTCTTGTTTAATCTCGTTTCAGGCCTGCGTCTTTGTTTGTTGTCCACGGCGGCCGCGGTGGCGTCTGCGGGGCTGCCATCTGGCGCAATTTGGGCCACCAGAAGGCCGTCCTGAGTGGCAAAGTCAAGATAAGACACAACAGCAACGGTCGCGGAGTAATTGAATTGGAAAAAGTGGCCGCCAGTTTGCTGGCTGTCTGTCTGTCTGTCCGTCTGTTTGTTTTACTCAAACCTAACCGCGTGGAGGTGCACCCAACACACGGACACACACCTGCAGGCTTATGGGCGTGGCCGGCCCGCAAATTGTCCTTTGATCGGCGGCAGATGTTGCCTCGACCATCGGCTAGAAGCAGTAGAAGCATTGGCGGCGGCGGCGCATTAGTTGGTGGTGTAATTGAAACACCACCCAGACGGCCTGTGGCTACAAATTAAGACACGCGAATTGACCGCAGCCTTCTCCCTCTCTCTCTCTCTCTCTCTCTCTCTCTCTCTCTCTCTCTCTCTCTCTCTCTCTCTCTCTCTGTCGTTTAGAGTTTGTGCCCCCAGAGTGGCCAGTTTAGGGTCAGTTTTGTGTCCAATAACACAGCCACAAGAGCCCCGCGAGACTCCCTGGCTGGCCGGCCAAGGTAGAGCCGCTAAACGGAGAAGAAACACATTAACAGACGCGTTAATTTGACTTACCGGCGGCTGCCGACCGTTGACGGGGCCGGACATCGGCCATTTACGTGTTAATATCACGCGAGCCGATAGTTGGCCCGTTTACGTGACCCATCGATTAGCCCACCGAGATGATTCGAGAGTCGTGTGTATGGCCATCTCCAAGTGTTCTTGGGCAGCTCGACGGGCGAGCGGTGAGCCGCCCGAAGACGCCAGCCATTTGAATTGTCATTCTGTGTTTGGAAATTGCTAATGAGATTTGCCGATTGCAGGCTGAGCTGGCAGCTTATCTGAAGGGCGCCTCGAAGAGGCAGCTCACGTCGGCGCATTTCAGGTGAGCTCAGTGAACACGTAAACACAAGCCGACGGCCGCCAGTGTTGACAACTGACAACTTCCGGCCAGTTTGACATGCAAACTAACAGTGTTTATAGTAGTCGTGGTGGTGGTGGTCGTCGATGCCGTTCGGACCTTTGTTTGTTGGTGTCGGGCTGGTTTAAGTGACACTTTTAGCGTCCAGCTTCGTTTGTAGTGTCGATGGCCAGCAAAGACTGGCCAACGACGACAACAACAACAACCACCAGAAGTTCAACGCGAGAGAAGTTTCGTTGATTTAAACTGACCAAAGCGAATGTCGAGGAGGAGGACTCGAATTCAATGACATCGAGAAGAGGCAACAAATCAGGACTTTAGGGGCGCCCATTGAAGTCGAGCCGAGCTGGCCCGAGTGGACTTTCAATGGGCGCCAGTCGTCGTCCTACGTCGGCTGCTTGGTCGTCGGCCAACTTTTGCCAGTGGCCGCCGTCGTCGCATTTCCGCTAGACTGAACCGAACAAAGAGCCGGTCGACTTGGCCGGCGGAAGTTGGCCGAGCAAGAAGCCGAACAAGTGTCTGTTCCTCTGTGTGTCTGTCTGTCTATGTGCGCGTCCTTTACTTTAGTCACTGGTCTGTAGTTTTCATCTCCAATCTGGCCTTCCGAAGCGACTCGCCGGCAGATAAATAAAACACACAGTCGAGAGACAGGACAAGAGACGATACAAGACATTTTTGTTTTCTCCTTTGAGCAAAAGAAAGACTTTCTTTCGTCTGTCTGTCTGTCTGCCTTTCGCTTGTATTTGGCTGCCCGCCGGATGGCTGATGGGCAAAAGTAAATAACAACCTACAGTCGACATTGGCTCTCTTCGGGCAGCTGTATTGGCGTCGAAGCTAATCAATGTTGGTTTGGTGAGGCCGCCGACCGACCGACCGACCGACCGACTAGCAGTCAGTCGCAGAGAAATCGATTTCGGCTGATTGAATTGACTGTCGTGGCCGTCGATGTTATGGCATCAAATGTTAATCAACTCCAGACAACAACAACAACAACAACAACCGAGGCAACGACCAATGCGCACTCGTTTAACTCCGAATCGTTAATTAACGTCAACGGCCGGCCTCGAGCTGTCTCGAGAAGAGTTGAGTCGAGACGAGCCAAAGGGTGGCTAATTCTGGCTGGCGCGCGCGCCTGTCGATACTCACCGAATGGCTTGTCATTGTTGGCGGGCTTTTGGCTATTGTTGGGGTCGTCGCGGGATTGGCCGACGTCATCTGATTTACATCAAATTGATTTGCGGATATTAATGACAGCGACCACGACGACGACGCCGGCCAACTAATTGACTTGATTTGATTCTGGCTCGAGGCCAACTTGCTGCTTGCTATAGCCGGGCTCGTTCCAATTAGTCCCATCACCACCGACAAGGTCGCTAGAAGGGCCGTCGCCCTGAATGGCGGCCGCCAGGTGAGTCTACCTGGCCCTCTTGTTGGCTTGTGTCTGCTTCTTCTCTTGGACATTCGAGGCATCATCTTCATGTTTTCGCCGCCCGTCGCTCTCTCATTCGTCGTCATCGATTTTGTCTTCAAATCACTCAATGACAACTCGTTATTGGCTTTATCTCTTCCTCTCTCTTTATTTCCGCCACTAAAACGGACACTGGCCAGCAAAACAACAACAACAGACAGACAGACAGACAAGATAAGCTACTTGCAGAACTGAGGCTCTCTAATTTGCTCTCCTGTCTGCTTTGCGGCCAACTACAAAACTGAACAGCCTCGACTTGATTGCAACGATAACGACAACGACAACGACAACGACAACGACAATGCTGGGCTCGAATTACACGACGACATAAAAGCACGCATGCGCTCGCTTTCATGGTTGGGGCGCCCGACGGCCCACACTGGGGCGGCCGCTCGAGTAGCGACCTCTGGCGGACCAGAATCCACTGATTCGACAGACGTAATGTTCAACTGTGAGGCCAGCAAAACATCTACACTACCATTAGATTGTTGCGTTCATATTTCGACATTTCGACATAAAAAGCATCTCTACGTGTACCTGGAGCTCTCGGCCTAAGCGCACACCTGTACTCTAGTTTACTTACGTATTTTAGTCTGCCTGAAGAGCTTCTGCTTGGCGAGCGAATGTCCAAAGGTGGCCGGCTCGTCCAGCTGCAGCCGGACATCATCGGGTTTCACTTGGTCCCCGTCCTGGCTGAGTTGGGCTCCATTTCGAGCTGCTGCTGCCGCCGCCGCCGCCGCCTCCGCCTCCTCCTCTTCCTCCTTATCCTCTGGCGGCTGGTCCATTTGCGGCCGTTCGCCTCTAGGTGGTCCTGCTGTATGGTTGGATGTGAGCATGTGAGTTAGTGAGGGTTCTGATCGCTGGGCGGCGCTGCGAGCGCCAAAACGAGCCTCCATTTGGGGCCCGCCACACACATCGGAAACGTTTATGCAAATTACATTTGGCCGGCCCAGTTTAACAGTGTCAAATGTGACAGTGACGACCGCCACTTCCGCCGCCGCTTGAGCCACTTGATTGGTCGGCCTTTGGGTTGCTGCAAGTGGCCGAGGGGTGGGCGGGCGGACATGGAATTGAGTTATCTTGGTGGTGGTCGTGAGTGGTCCAGCCCGCCAGCCGGCCAGCCAGTTAATGAGTGCGTCCACTCGTAGACGGCACAAGTAGTTGTTATCGTTCAGTTGTGGCCCTCCACACCCACCACAGTCTCGCCGAGCAAAAAGGCGCCTCAAGTCGGTCGTCCTGGTTGTTGATTATCAAATTTAAATGGCTCCTTCTCTGAGGGCCCCAAAGAGGCCATAAATTTTCAAATTCATATGTAAATAAGGCGCCATCCAGCGCCACTCACCTGGGCCCACATCACACAAAGACAGAGGCTCAATTTGAGTAGTAGTGGTCGGCGGTAGAGTTGGCCCAAATGATTGATCAAATTTCAAGCCCGGCCTCCAGTTGACTGTGGCCACTGTTTGATTGAATTCTGGTTGGCTGAAAAATGGCCGCCAACAAGCGTCAGATGTCAGCGGCGCCAAATGACTATGAGGACGAGCATGAAGACGTCAAGAAGTCTAAGGAGAAGAAGAAGAAGAAGAAGCTGCCAAGAGGCCATGACAAATGGCAGAGGACCAGTGCCAATTAATGGGCCACTTGCGGATGGACTGGCGGCCTAATCCGAAAGCCAATTAACTTCTCGGCCCCGGCGGCGACTGGCAATGTAATTGTGGCTGGCCAGTCCATCTTCGTCGTCTGGATGGTCGTCGTTGAGAACTTTTTTTCAACTTTTTGCTTCAGATGCAGCCCCAACGGCGGCGGCTTTTATTGTCTTCGTGATAAATAAACTGTCGCCGGGTGGCCAGCCGAAGTGGAGAAGGCTAATCCAGCCAGCAGCCGAGCCGAAAAGCGGCCACTTGGGAGCTGGCGGCCACACTGACCAGTGGTAGTGTTTGCCATTTGGCCAACAACTGGCCAGTGTCGTTTCCACATGAGCCTCGTGTCCGTTTGCTTGCGGACCACAAATTCACACGTCGTCTTTGGGCACCCATTTCAGTCGGGCCCAAAACTTTGCGCCCGACAAGCAAATTGAGCGAAAGGCCGTCGCCGGCCAACCAGAGAGGCAATCGAAGGGCAATTAAAAGGCACATTGGAGGGCGACAGAAACAAAGAAACATACAATACAGAATACCTTTGGCGTTCGTCCATTTGTTGGCCGGACACGAACACCAATTGCCAACAGCAAATGCGAATGATCGGGCCGAGATTGATGTGATTGAATTAATGGCGGCCGCCACGGGCGGCGCGTCTGTTTGCTTGCAGTAGCACGTGAACGCGAATCAATCAAGTGGTCGGCCTGACTCATTCATCGATTTGTTTATAACCAGTTTGACTTGTCGGGCTGTTCAAATGGCCTTAGGAATGGGCGTGGCCGTAG
Organism: Oxytropis ochrocephala; assembly: GCA_020916435.1. NCBI lineage: Eukaryota > Viridiplantae > Streptophyta > Magnoliopsida > Fabales > Fabaceae > Oxytropis > Oxytropis ochrocephala. Next base: position 242,351 of record JAJHUT010000126.1, read on the forward strand.
ATGTGGACGTGAAGAGGAAGCAGCAGCAGCAAAAGTGGTTGGCCTGTTGGCTCACACAAGTCAGTTGAGTTGGTTGCTCGACGAAATGGGCATCAAATGCGCCTGCAAAGTCAATCTCAGTAAATTAAGTCGCCGTAGACGACGTAGACGAGGCTCGACAAGAGGCCGCCGACCACCACCGCCACGACGACAACTCGACAGTCGACGGTCGCCTTCCGACTGTTTGTGTCATATTTTATGGTCTCGCCGGCCGAGTGGCCGTCCAATTTGTCGTGCTGCTTGTTGGATTGGTCGGAGTGGGCGGCCTTTGCGGTCTAGAGACATCTGGCCAAGAGGACGTGAAAAGCTTTTCAAGTTCTTTGTTTCACTTGCTCGCTCGCTGTGGGACGACCTCCACCAGCCGACTCTAATGAAAAGTGTCGCGGCGGCAGCGGCGGCAGTGGCGGTGGCGGCGGCGGCGGCGACTCAACGAGACGGCCAGTCCTTTGTTGTCGCCCGCTAAGCCTCGCCCGAGTCCATCGCACTAATTAACTGGCCGGCGTCGGCGACTACGGCGGCCGACTGCAGTTATGATTAGGTTGTCGGCGGTCCTCCTCTACTGAGAGGCTCCTCCATTGGTGCCAGTGGCGGCCACGAACAATGATCGGCCGCCATTGGCTCCAGTGGAAGCGGTGGCGGCGGCGGAGGTTGCGCCTCATTTGGCCGCCTCGATGGTTTGAAATCAGAGTGAATGTCGTGGGCCGGACACTGGCCGTGGAATGGGCTCCCGACAGTCGGCCAGACAACAACTAAGGTCCACTTATCTGCTGGCCAGTGGCGGCAAAAGTGAACGCAAGCGGAAATGCCAGGCAACCGTGAACAACACACACATGAACACTCCTCATGTCCGCCAAGTGGCCGAGCCCGAATGATCTCGTCGTCGTCGTCGTCCTGCCTTGGACTCTGAGTAGGCAAATTAGCTGCCGCCGGTGGCCGCCACTGGCAGCCACTGGCCGCCACTGCAATGCGAGACTCCGTCCGAGCCGAGATTCGCGCCAGTAAGTAACCTGAAAGTCGGCCCGTCTCTCTCTATAACTACAACAAACACTGGCTGTTCGTGCGCAATTAGCTGCCGCTCGGCTTCCAGTGGCCACAAGAAGAAACAATGATTTTGATGATTAGCAAGAGCAGAGCCGCCGCCAGATAACATCAAGCGCCAAACACCTGAGGTGGTATTAACCGGAAGGGGCGAGCTCGCGGGCGGTTGCAGCGGTGGCCGCCATAGCAACAAACAAATGGACATACAGGAATGATAAGTCATTTCCAGTTTTTGCGTTGGCTGGCCGGCGGCCAAGTGGGCGCAAGCCACACTACACACCCACAGAAGTTGCTTATCTGTCGGCTTTGTGTATCTGGTGGCGGCGGCGGCGGCCTCTGTCGCTGGCCTCAAGTGGTTTGCTTTGTTGTCGGCCTCGGCCATTCAGCCACTCAGCCACTTCTCAAGCAGCGCCTCAGCGGCCTCCAGTTGGAGAGCTTCCCAGATAAATGTAACTGTAACTGTTTGCTGGCCCAACTCATTGGCCGACCGGCCGACACTAATAACATTGGTTCGGTTGTGGTGCTCCTCGAAGAGACTCTTTGGCGCGAGTGCAACTCAATTATTCAACTGGCCGCCAATGGCGCCGCAAATGCCGCCACTACTTGGGGCAGCCGGGCCGGCCGCCAAGCTTGATTTGTTCGCCTGTTGGGCGCAGATTTGCCGGCTTTAAAGGCCGCCGTCGGTAGCCGAGATTAGGCGTTGGCCGACGATATTCATTCGTTGCGATTGTTGTAGTTGTAGTTGTTGTTGTTGTTGTTGCTGGCGGTGGCGGTGGCGGTGGCTCTAAATTTTACGACTCGCTTCCGGCCACTTGTTTGCCGTTTCGCTTGGGGCGCCGCCAACTGACTGAGGAGGAGAGCCGCCGCCTCTTCGGCCGCAAACGCAGATAGCGAAAGTTAATTTGAATTCCGACTTTCTCGTCGACTTCACTACTTCTCAGCGGCCACGACGACGATGATAACTGCCAGCCTTCCCAGGCGCCCCCTCCCAAGTCGAACAAACAAAACTGGCCGCCCTCGACATGGAGGCAGCCAAGTGGCGGCTTTGCGGCGTCCCAAAGACGCGACTTGCCTCCTTTCAGTCGTCTCTAAGTACTAACTTGAACATGAACTACAATCAACACTCCTCCCTCGACTTGATTACTTGATGTTCGCATTACAGATAACTCGATTAAATGTAAATTATCTTCCTTAGAAGGAGGCATTTCTGGCGCGCCAATGGCCAATGGCCAAGTGCCACTGCCTCTGCCTCTGCCTCTGCCTCTGCCTCTGCCTCTGCCTCTGCCTCTGCCTCTGCCTCTGCCTCTGCCTCTGCCTCTGCCACTGCCACTGCAACTGGCGCACTGGATTGCATTACAAAACATTTGGCCGCTTCATTTCATTCCACTATGAGGCCATTATAATGTGAAATGTAAACTATACTCCTCTGTCAGGCTCTCTTCTTCAAGCTGCGGGCCGGCAAGCTCGTGGGCGTGGCCATCGACAGCCACATAATCTGAAGCAGCAACGGCTGGATCACCCACCTACACCTACACGACGACCACCACCACCACCACCTGCCGCTGGCCTCCAGGAGCCGCTCGGACAAATTTCGCAAAGGCCGGCGGCCTCTAGTCCGACTCTTTTTACATAAAACTAGCCAGTCGACAGGTAAAATAAACACACTCTTTGTGTTTGTGAGTGTGAGTGTGAGTGTGCCTTTGGCTACAGCCGCCAGCTAACTAGGGGCCGGCCAAATTTTCTGGAATACATTAAACGGCCACGGCCACCATTAGGCTACTCGTCCACCTGGCGACGGGCCGGCTACCTGTCGGCGGGCGCTCACTGTTTTGTTGACTCGGGCCCCTTTGTTGTCGTGCCAAACAATCATTTGAAGCGGCCGGCCGGCCGACGGGCGAGGGCTGCACGGCGGAGATCGTTTGGGAGGAGGCGGAGGAGGCGGAGGAGGCGAAAACTGGCAACTTTCAGCGCCAGCGGCCGTCTTAAGTAAACTAAACTCGCCTTCAAGACAACTCCATTTACACGGGGACAATACATTAACAAGTTGTTGTTGTTGTTGTTGTTGAAATAACTCGCCGGAGTGAACTGATTTGCATTCGTAATTCATCATTCGCCGCCTCGACTGGACTCGACTTGGATGAGCTGCATTGAACTGCATTGAAGTGCACTGGATTCTCCGGCTGGACTCTCCGGCTGGACTCTCCGGCTGGACTCTCCGGCTGGACTCTCCGGCTGGACTCTCCAGAGGACCCTTCAATAGAGCCGACAAACAAACAAACAAAACTGGACCTCCGACAGAGGTCGGCCGGCATCTTCGGCGTCCTCCCGAGAATTTTTCTTGTTTTGTGGAGTTGGTGTCGATGTCTCGGCTGTTGTTGTCCATCGGCTACTGTCAAAACAACAACAACAACATAGAAGAGACGTCCAATTAGATTAATGGCCAACTGTTCGGCTCGAGCCGGCGACCACTCAATTCAGGTGCGACAGTCTTCTGGACGACAGGAGATAATAAGGGCGCTCTGGCTCGAGCAGGTGGCCCCAAATTGGGCGCCAATCATGTTGTTGTTTTTGTTTTTGTCGGTGGAAGGCGCGACAAAACAAGTAGCTGAGGTGTTCTGGCGTCACTGGACTCCAGCGAGAGAGGCGTAGTCGATGTAGTCGGCGGTTGGCGGTTGGCGCTAAAATAAATATGAAATCTCGAGTCTCATAGTGTCATGGGGAGAGTTGACGACGACGAGCACACAACCAAACACAAATCGATTAGGCCAAATGAATTGGCTCCACTTCGGGCCAGTGTCAGCCAGCATCGGCCGGTGGTTGCTCTCTGTGTGTCTCACATGAGAACGCGCCTCAATTGATTGATGACTCTGGCCGAGATAATCCACTTCCGGGCGGGCGGCCCAGAGACGCCACCACCGCCACCGCCACCAGCGAGAGGCAGCCGCCGAGTGGGCGCCCGGAGAGTTGCCAAGGTCGACGAGTGGGCGACTTTCTTTCTTTCGTTCGTTCGTTCGTTCGTTCGTTCGTCCGTCCGTCCGTCCGTCCGTCCGTCCGCCAGTTACAAAGCTCTCTATTTCAAGCGTCTGATTTGGGAGGAGTCATTGAATTAATCAACAATCTATGAGGCTGTCCGTCCGTCCGTCCGTCCGTCCGTCCGTCTATCTGTATGGCTGTCTGGAGGCTCTCGGCGGGTGAGCTGAGCTGCGAATGTTTTAAAATAACGGCTCGTCTCTTAAACGACCCACCTCCCGCCTGGACGAAGGACTTAGCCGAAGGAGGCCTCCGCGAGGGCACCCGCAAAGCTCCCGGAAGCAACCAGAGGCTGTGGCGGCCGAGGCGACGGCGACGGCGACGGCGACGGAGCCATCAATTAACGTCAATGCAAGAGATGGAATTGCTTGCCGCCGCCGCCGCCGCCACCGAATGGCAGATCATTAGATCTGCGGCTGTTGCGGCGGCGGCGGCCATAATCCGAGGCCAAAAGTCAACGACAACAGCCGTGGCCTATTTTTGGCTACTACAAGTGGCTGAAAGTGACCTCTTGGTGAGGCTTTTTCGAAGGAGAGGACATTAAATAAAATGCTCGTCTCCGCGACTCGACTGGACTGTACTCGGCCGGTCGTCCCATTTGCATCTCGCCGCTGACCATTGAGCGGCGCAATTGGCTGCCAATCCAGCCTGACATCGACGGCGACGGCGGCCCAAATTAGACGTTTCGGTCAGTTGACTCGCCGCCGGCGCCAAGTGCAAATTTGGCGCCCTCATTTGATTGGCCGCTCGCAGAGGCCCCGCCGCGCGAGGTGAGATTGTGCACTCGGCGGAGGCGTGGCGTCGATCGATCGGCCGAGCGGTCGAGAGGCCACGCCTCCCATTGGGCCAACCCAACTCGCTGGAGAGCCGCCAGTGGCCGACAGTCGGCAGTCGGCGCGAGGTAGTATTTTTGGAAAATAACCCAAATTAGATGAATGGTTTTCGGTGCTGCTAGTCGTCTGTTGGTCGCCACTGCTGCTGCTGCTGGCGGCCTCTGATTTATTATTTATTTTTGACGTGATTTGCCTACCGAATTGTTATGTTAGCGAGTGGAGTCGAGTCGGGTCGAGTTGAGGCTGGCCCACTGGTTGACGGGCAGAGTTTTACAGTTTTTCCACGGACAACACACGCGAACTGGCCAACAACAACTCGAAGGGCCGCCTCGGCCTCTGTCTCTGTCTCTGTCTCTGCCTCTGCCTCTGCCGCCAGTCGCGTCAAATCAAATAACGGCCACCCTACGCCGACGACATGCAAAGTTCGTGACGCCGCCGCCACTGTGGCCGTTGTTGATTTAAATTTTATCATTACGCCAGGACGGGCAGACATTTTTGCCGACCTCCGCCAAGAAGAATGAAGAGATCACAGCGGCCAGTTGAGTTGGTTTAATTTTTTCCATCTCTCGAAGGGGCCAGACGAGCGCCCATTCGACGAGACGACAATGCAGGCGGGCCCCGATTTGCATCTCTGAGCGGAGGAGGCGGGAGGCCGCGAACGACGCCAGGCGCGCCGCTGCGGGCGGCCTCCAACTCGCCGACCTTCGCCGCGGCGAAATCCGATCGACGCTGGCCGGAAGTGGCAGCAGACGCGCGCGCGCGCCAATCGACAGCCATACAGCCAGTGGTTTGGTTTGTGCCGTCGACTGGCCGCCAGTTCCCACGCCGGCCTCTCGCAGGAGGTCGACATTAGTCAGTTTGGGTTGGTTTGTGCAAAAAAAGTGATGATGCAAGAGATCGAAGGACGGACATTGCGGCGCATAGGCCAGCACAATAAGGCGCCTGTGGGTTAGTGTGCGGTGGCCACTGGGCGGGCGGCGGCTGAGGCGCCCGAAACTCATTAACTTTGCTTGTCTTATCGGCGGCTTGTTAGCTCGGCCATTGTTTCGTGCACGACAAGCAACGACTGTAAGACGACGACCAGGACGACGATCATGATGATGATAAAAGTCGTCACTTTGGCGCTTGTTCGGCCGCCAGTTGGTGGGCGCTCGAACAAACTCACAGGACGGGGCAGGACAGGACACGACACGACAGGCAACCTGACAATCTGCTTCTTGTACTTTAGATTTATGTTTAGCCATCAATTGCTGGCAACCCGAAGAAGGAGAAGGAGGAGCAGAAGCAAAAGTAAAACTCGCTGCTTCGTCCGTTGACAGTTGATTTTTCACTCACAGCCTCCTCTGGCCGATGCAGTTGCGCAACGGCGCCGGAAGCTCAACCTCTTCGGGGCGCCTGTCGTCGTGGCGCCAGGTTAAGCCGGCCGCCCAGCGCAAAGACAAAGACCAAAGACGAGCACGAAGATAGTTGAGCCCGTGAGGTGAGGCGCCTCACTTCCGGCCAGAGGCCTGTCTGGCAGCCTTTGCACATGCGGGCGCGCTCGCTGGGGTCTCGGCCCATCCCAACCACCTAACTAGTTTGCTGTGGGCCGCCTCGATTGATTATCTGGTCTCGGCTGCTCTCGGCTGGCCTGACTTCATTCTTCATGTCTTGCCAGTCCTCCTACATGGCGCCCTTTTCAATTTTAAAATGAAACAAATCCCGTCGCCGGCCCCTTCATGCCTCAAGCTCCTTAGACTGGCAACTTCAGGCTCGGCCGCGTCCGCCGACGACATTTTGCAAACGCCAGAGAATAATTTAAAATGAACTCTCACACAAATGAAACCAATCGAAGCGTATTTGTCGTGAGCCTGGCCGGCCGGCCCGACATCTGCTTTCGGTGGTGGTTGCTTTGGGGTTGAATTTGTTTGCGTCGCCGTTCGCCGCTCGAGGCCTCCCTTTAGACTCCTCAAGAGGCCCACCGCTGAGGTTGTTACATCATAATCATAATCATCATCATCATCATCCTCCTCCTCCTCAACTACCACCGCCAAGACGGCAGCCAAGACCACCACGACAACATCTTCATCATCTCCAGACGACATCTTCCACTCGAGCCCAATGGACTGGCGGCCGCCCATAAAGCCGCCAATGGGCGCGCCCGCCTCGATCTAATCAAGTGGAATGCAGTACATCCGAATGGGGGCCGCACAGATAAGACGATGACGAGACTTTGATGGCGGTCGCCCTTCCGTCCAAGTACAGACAGGCCGGACAGACATAAGCAATGTTTGTGGGCCCGCCGGAAGTCGCCTGACTGATGGACTGGCGGTGGCGAGTCGAATTTCTTTCTTTCTTTCTTGGTGCCTAGCGACTGCTGGACTCGGCCGCCTAGCGACAATAATAATGAGCCAAGTCGAGAAAATAAGGCGCCCGGCAACCACTTGAGTTACTTGCATGTAGGCCACTAGTGGGACAAGGACGACTTGGACTTGGACTCGGACTTGGACTTGGACTCGGACTGGAACTAGACGATGATAATAATGATAATAATAATAACAGTAATAACCATCATCGTTGCGCCAGTCTGGGCGGCCAGTCCGAACGAGCCGCGGCCGATTGGACGACGAAGCTCGCGCCAGAGTCCATCGGCGGCCAGATTGAAACAAATGAATGCGCGCCGCCGGCCCTCCAATCAGCCGGCCAGTGGCCATGAAAGCTAATTAGTTTGTGGCGCTGGCGGCCTGAATTTTGTCGTGTGGCCGCCGCCTCTGCCACTTCCGGCTGCCCGAAATCAAGTGGCCGCCACTAATTGGTAGGTACTGGGCAGTTGCAGCTGAGGCTTGAATTAGATTGGCGCAAATTGAAATGGCGGCCAGGCGCGCCCACTTGAAGGGTTCGCCGCGAATTCAAATGGAATTGAGCTCGCGGCCGGTGGTTGTTGGTCTCGTGTCGGCCCACAGGCCAACTACAACCACGGCCACCACCACAACTACAGGAGGACAACGAGACAGCCAACAAGCAAGACGAGCCGAGCTGAGCCGGCCGATGATTGATGGCGCGCGGCTAACAAATCAATCGAGCGCATTGAAAGGCACAAAAACGTTTAGTTTCAAGCCGTCCATGCCAGTCGCGGGCCGCCGCCGACGCCACGCCGACGATTAGACCTCCGCCGGCGCCCATCTAATGTTCGCGGGCGCCCCCACCGACGTGGGCGCCGCCTTCGGATGCCGCCGGAAATGTAATCGAAATGCTGTCGCCGCAACTTGATCGTCGTCTCTGTCCTGGCGGCGGCGGCAGTGGTGGCGTCATAATAATTGCGAATGCGATTTCGTGTCATGACGTCGGAGTTGTCCTGTCGGCGAGCCTGTCAACTCGTCGTCGTTGTCGTGATCGTCATTCTAGTGGTCGTCGGGCGCCATGTCGCCTTCTCATTGTATATCAGGCGTTCGTGTTTGGCCGGCTCGTTATTTAATCGCTCGATGTTGCTGTCGTGGTGGTGGTGGTTGTCGACTTGCAAATGTAATTGGCGGCCGTCGGCGGCCGAATTCCGTCCGCTAATGTGGCCGCATGCAAACAACAAACCGCAAACTCTCCATCTCCTAGTGACTACTCGCCGCTACGAGCACAATCCAACTATCACATTCAAGGCCTCCCTCCAGCCAACATTCGGGAACTTACCTGTCGGCGCCATCTTTAATTTGTCATCATCTCGCTGGCGTTTGGGCCGACGACAGTCGGCACGACAATGATTTGAGTTGTGCTCGTCATCGTCCTCGTTTGATTCTTCGTCTTCTTTTTCCTCAAACCACCCACTTGAGGCTCGTGTTTGATGGCTTCCTTGGGCCAGATTGGCTTCGTTAGCTTGCGGCTCGTTTGTGGCGCCAGTTGTTGGCTCGGCTCAACTTGATTGTCGCCCAACGTCGTCGTCGTCGTATGAGAGACGACAGCCGGCGTTGCTAAATTAAACTGTGTCTTGTTGTTATCTTCAGGTTGTTGTTGTTGGTGTCTGTTTGGTCGACTTGTTTGCGGGTTGTCGTGTTGCTGGCCTTTGTCGTTTCCTTCAATTACTCGGCCGCCGTCTGTTACCTGTGGGAGGCTTTGCTGTGGCTCGAGCGACTGGCCAGCAGACGCTTCGATTGACTCGGCCTCGGCCAACAATAACGAGGAGGAGGAGGAGGAGATTGACAATAAAACCAGCAGGACTGAGCAAATGGCCAATGGAAAAGAGCAAATTGGATTGCGATTCATCACAGCAACATGGCGGCGAGTGGGCGCGTTTTTGCAGCGGCGGCATTTTGCATCTCTCGATCGGGCCGCCGTTTGAGGCCTTCCTATCGAGTGGAGTCGAGTTGGCTTGGCTCACTATGATGGCCACGATAATGAGCCTCCTCCTCTTCAGTTGTCGGCCGCCGCTGCCACTGCTGTTAATTGAACTCACAATGTCTTCGTGTCGTTGTTGGATGCTCGCAAATTATTGTTGTTTGCTTGTGTTGGCCGACCCGACGGCGACAACACAACAATTTCACTTAGATTAATGAAAAACACTCGCAAACAGCCCTTCAAGACTGGTCGTCGTCGTCGTCGTCTCGATTTACAAGCGACGAGATTTCTCTCAAAAGTTTTATTGTCTTTTCTTGTCTTCGTCCCGTCTTCTTCTCGTACTTATTCTTCTTGTTTGGCCTCTGCCTCTGCCTTGTCGAGCCGAGTCTGTCTAGAGACTGTGCCTATTAATTTGCGCTTGTTTGTTGGCCGCCTAAAGAATGCACCGGCAAAACTGTTTCCCGCCTGACTCCTCCATCTCGCCAGGCTGATCCATTTCAAGCTTAATTAATAACCAAAGCAGCCAAATTAATTCGCCCTCCATGGGATCTATGTGCTCTCTAGTCCGTCACTCAGTCTCTCTTGAAACTCTCAAAAGCCGCTCTCTATCTCATTCCACAATGACTTGTCACTTGTTACCTGTCAGCGGCTTTCTTACTGTGCACATTTGCTATTCTTGTTTGCTTGCCGCTGTTGCCAATGATTATTTTCAACTTATTTGCAGCCTCAGAAATGCATCCTGCACGTGCTTCTTCCTCTCCTCTAGGCTCTCGACGACCAGCAACATTCCACGAGAAGATACATCACTAAACTAAAGTGCACCTGTCCGGCGTGAGATGAGACCTTCGAGGTTTGTCGTGTGTGTGTGTGTATGTGTCTTGTTAGATAATAAGAAGAAACACTCGCCTCTCCACTGGCCTCTCATACCAAATACGTCGCTCTCTGTCCCTCACAGTGAGACTGCGCCTAGAGGTTTGTTCGAGCGAGCGCAGCGCCACCTAGTGGCCGCCCACCGGCCCATCATATCAGATAGAGATATCCTCTCGCTAGTTGTGCACATTAACATGTTTATATATTTATGAAATACCTTTGTCCATATCATCTTTATCAAATGTATGTATACATGTAAATGGAATGTTACATCAGCTTGCCCGAGTGGCTATTGTGAAGTTGAGTATTATATTGCAGACTATGCGCGTGACCAACACCATCAGCAGCAACATGGCCAGTCCAAAGATGAGATCATTGTTTTTCAAGTCGAACTCTGTCATTAGGTAGGAGTTGAATTGGTTGCATTGGCTGGGCAGTGGATGGCCAAAGTTCGACTGCTTGTTGAGCATTTGAGTCATTCTGTTTGTGAACTTGTCCGCTAGATGTTCCATCACGTCGTTGTCGGCAGGCGTAGTCATTGTTGTTGTTGTTGTTGTTGTTGATGATGATGATGTGGTTTCATTGTGAGTGAATGCGTTCACAGGTGAGTTACTGGTTCCATTGGGTGCGAAGCCGAGCATGTGCTCGAAGAGGCTATCAACCAGAGTGTCCTCCATGGATTTGTCTACAATAACATCGGACAGGTTGAGGCGCTTGGTCAGGTCGAGGGCCAACGTCGAGGCTGCGGTCGCCGTCGACTGTCCGGTGGCCTCGGCCACTGCCTGGGCGACACTCTTATTCACTTGGATGGCCGCCAAATCCTCGTGCAAAATGAGACTGTCGCCATCGAGTTCCGCGCCCGCCGTGGCACCTGTTGGGTCCTCCGACGAGTTAGGTGAACACTCATTGAGCCAAACAAATACCTGAACATATCCTTCATGGACTGCGCCTGACCACGCGAACTATTATAGTATCTGTCCAGTTGTTCCTGGTCGCATTCGCACCGGTGGAAGCCGTACAAGCTCACAAGGAGACTGTCGAAGGCGTACCTGAAGTGGGACAAATACGTCAGGGGCCTGTAGATGGCGGGAATCTGGGAGACGCGCGAGAAGAAGCCTGAAAAGAGGAGTGTCGGAAAGACACAGAGGGGCGCGGTGAACACTGCGGCGGGCAAATTGTCCATAAAGAGGGCGCCGAAGATGAAACCGAATGATTGCGCCACGAGGGCTACCATTACAATGATACAAACGAAAGAAACAAAACGCCAGCTGTCGAGTCCAATTTGGCCAGTTAAAACGTAAATAATGAGACAAAAGATAACAACGAAGGCCAATTGGAAGGGCAAATCGGCCAGAGTTCGGCCCATGAAATAGCTCGACACCCGATACCAGCCATTGCGCCATTCCCTTTTCACCGTCTTCGCCTCCATCGGGAAGGTGATTACAGTGATCTCGAGCGCCGCAAAGGTGGCCGTCATCACACTGACCAACAGGAAGTTCATGTTCTCCTGTATGCGGCGCATCTCTTGCGTTAGATCCTCCTCGTCCGTTTGCTGTGATGATGACGTGGATGAGTCGGCGTAGTTGGAGGTCAATATATAGGACATGAGGCTGCCAGGTAGACGTGGACAGCCACTCAGGACGCCAATCTGGGGCCCGTAGAAGGTGGCCAACTGGAGGCCGAGCAAGATGTAGGTTGTGAGCTGTAGATAGGTCAAGATGTAGCTCCGTCTGATCCTAAGCAACGACCTGCTGAAGTGTATCACAAAATGGTCGCAGAATGGCCGTTGGCGGGCCATCCTCGCCCGCTCAATGGCCTCGTACAGGCTAAAGTCCATGGGCGGCATGTCCACATGTTGTTGTTGTTGTTGATGATGAGTCTGTTCAACTTGTTGCTTGCGATCAATGGGATGGCCGATGCACGTCAGTGGTGGTGGTGGTGGTGGTAGTGGCGTCTGGTCGCTCGTTTTCTCGTGGTGTTGAATCATTTGCTGCCGAATGTCGTCGAGTGTCTCGTCGCAGGCCAACTCAATCAGATAGTCGGCAATGTTGTGGTATTTGGGACAGGCGAGGCCAAATTTGGACAGGTGCTCGTTGATGACGTCCACCTGGCAGCTGCCCTCATACAAACAGTGGCCCTGTGACATCACGTACACCTGATCGAACACAGAGAACAGCTTGGCCGACGGCTGATGGATGGACATCACAATGGACATGGGATACCCGTGTCCGACACCAAATACTTCAATAATTTCACTATGGAATAGGACGTACTCGCGTCCAGGCCCGAGGTGACCTCGTCGAGGATCAACAGGTTCGTCGGATACAGGAGCTCCTGGGCAATGGTCACCCGTTTCGCCTGGCCGCCCGACAGTTTGGTGACACTGCGCTGGGCGCACTCGAGCAGGCCCAGCTCGGACAGGATGGGCTGTATGTGTTCATGATGATTGAACTTGAGGGCCCTCGACGTTGTTGGGTTTGGTTCTGGAGGCGAGAGGCGTAGAGGAGCGTCTCTTGGGCGGTCAAACCTGGCAGGAGGCCGTCGTCTTGACCGATCACGGCCACCTTCGGCTGGTCCAGGCCAATGATACGCATCTTGTGGCGCTCCCTCTGGTTGTTGCCGGCCAGGAACTGCAACAGAGTGGTCTTGCCGCAGCCGCTCGGCCCAATGATGGCCACCAACTGATTCGACCTGAAGCGGCCCGAGATGTTCTTGAGGACGCGGCATTGATTGCCTGTGTCGGACTCATCAGAGCTACCACTGCCACCACCGCCACAACGACGAAGAAGACCCGCTGAGAAGGGCTTCTGATACCAGCTGGGCTCGTAGCCGAAGCTCAGCCTCGACCAGACCACCTCGAAGTGGCGTCTCGCAGACCCATTCAGGTGGCCGTCCAGCTCCAGCATCGACTGGCTGATTGACCTGTGCATATTGCCACTTGTCGGTCGGTGGTTGTGCCTGTTGAAGTGGCTTCTCAGAGGCCTATCAACGAAGGATTTGGTCTCATTTGAGTGGTCGTCTTGGTCGTCGTCGTCCTGGCCGACCGGATTTGAGCTTATCAATTGGCCGAGTTTGTTCGAGACACGTCGACTACTCACCGACTGGACAGGTGAACTGGCCGCGGACCTGTCCGACTTTCGGTAATGATCCTCTTCATTTACTTGGGTGTCATGTTGGTCGAAGTCGAGCTCGCGCCGACGCTCATATTCGTCGTCGTCGTCGTAGCCGTCGCCATTGAAAGATGTCGTTACTGTGGTCGGGTACTCACTTGAATTAGACTTTGTTTCAATGGTATCTTCAATCATTTGTTTGCCTAAATGTTGTTGTTGTTGTTGTTGTTGCTGCTGCTGCTGGTTGCCTTTATCGTCATTTGTATCTTCTCTGAGTGGCTCATATTCTTTGCTGGCCGAAGACTTCAATTCAAATATATTCTTCTTGGCGGGCTGATTGGCGGCGAACTGGCGCGAAGACGACGATGACATTACTACTATTCAATTTCACTGATCAATTAAAACTAGTAAACAAACTTATCTATCTATTCTATCTAATATATAAAATGAAAATCTGTCGGAATAGTCGAGGAAGTGTGATCATCGTCGAGGATTTTGTCTCGTCCACACTATCTGCTCGCTCGCTTCTCTCTCTGTCTCTCTCTTTTCTATAAGCTGTGAAAGACAGTATTTCATTTTATTTGTATATCTTTCTATCCAATATTACTAACCAACACCGTGGGCGGAGCCACGGTCCGACTCGGATAGATCTACAGGCTTGATTTGTAGAGCGCCGGCCTTGGTTGGTGCTAGTGTTGTTGTTGTTGTTGTTGTATGTCTCTGGCTCACCAACATCATCAGGTTGTTGAGAAGACATTCCAGTTAGTAAGCAGTAGACAGCACACAACTGCCGCTTGCAAGGTCAAGGGCTAGCTTCACGAGGCATTGCATTGCGTTGGGCAGCCGCCGCCGCCGCCGCCGCCAACTTGCCTGCGAGGAGCTGCCAGACTGGCAACAACAACAACAACCACCACCACAATCCTTCTCAGAGTGGTCGTCTTCCTGCCGCCGACATCCACAAAGGAGCTGTGGTGCAACTTGTTGATGAAGAAGCCCGTAACAAGAGGAGAGACGTCCCATTGAATGCACTTCTTTTTGGCGCCAGTGGACTGCGAGAATAACGGCAGCAACATTACTATCCAGAGACGGGCAACCAAAAATACAGTATATCTTATTAATTACTAGGACCCATTTAGTCAGGTTACCAAACCTGTACGCATTGGATACCTACCGATTGGAGCCGTGCAGGCAGATGATCTCAGGCGAACGTTTGAGTCATTTAATCGATGGACACGACACCCTGAGAACACTTCGTGCCAAACCTCGGTTAGAGGGGAAATACCATGTCGATCTACACAACTTGATGGTGAAGAGGCGCGTTTCCACCAATGTCCTCAAAATGGATCCCGTCAAAGAAAGAAATGAACCAATCTAATTCCATTGGTTCGTCGTCGTGGCGGCTATCTTCATGAGGAAATGTGACAGCATCAACCAGCTTATGAATGCTGATGCTTGTAATTAGTCATGGCGAATTAAATTCGATGGATGATAACAATAGGCTATCGTCGTAGATAAGTCCGATGAATATCTACCACGTAAATAGTGAATATACACATATCCTCATTAACCGACCAAATGAGGGCTCAATTATGTCATTATCAAATTACATGAAGAGCCACCAAACCATCAGATTAATCTACAATTGTCTCGCCCATCGATACAGTGTGTCTCTGTTGATCACGTTATACTTTATTTTAAATTTATTCTATATATATATACACATACACGGGCGTGGTTTAGACAATGGAAAAGCTTCAATTTTGATCATTATGATTGTGCCTCTAGTGGAGGGGTTGATAGAAATGACGATGATAATTATTGTGATAACGTGCAACATCATCTAATTACTGTCACCCATACATTTATATTCTATTCTGCGTCATTAGTATTGATTTTCTCCAAATCTTTATCCGAACTTCATGCTTTAAAACAATGGCCTTCATTTTGTGGAGTTCATCACTTAAATCCTTGACTCTTCCTGCAAGCTCATCATTGGACTTGAGAAGTCGTTTCAGCTCATCGGCAAACTTGTTGTCACCACCAGTCGTTTGTGTTGTTGATGTCAAACTATGTTGATTGTTATTGTTGTTATTATTATTATTTTGTTGATAATAATGCTGCTGAAGCTTTTGCTGGCTTTGTAATGAATCATTGTCGGTTGCTGTCATTGAGTTAATACTTCTTGGACTTGTCAAACCCTTATTGGAATTTCCATTAGTTGTGTCATTGTTTGTTGTTGTTGGTGATGATGATGAATTGTTGGTGGTAGATGTGTTTGATGAAGACAATAATGCCTCACGAGCCGATGCAACTCTTGATTTGATCTCACTTAGATCAGTTGCACCGGTGGGCTTCTTCTTCAAGCCGGTCGCCAGACCTTTGCCGCCCTCTAAGCCCTTCGTTTGATAGCCCTCTCGCAATGAGAACAAAACGGGAGGTTTCGTATCGCCGGCAATCCATTCCTCGGCAGTTAGAGCTGGCGTATCCGCTTGTGTGTCTGGGTAAATATCGTTTTGGAAGAGATCTGATTTGCGTGGTACCATAAATGATATAACCTCACAGAGACCTTAGTGTGGAGTTTATAAAAGCGAGCTATCTCACAACTAAGTGCATCACAGCCACGTTTGGGCATCCAACACATTCCTCTTTGTGGCTCAGAGGATTGATAAGTATTAATATAGTGAATGTGTGGCGCCTTATCTGTTATTTCAAAATATCTTATGTTACTGTCGCCCTTGGCGGCTAAATATAATAGATTTACATCTGGATCATAAATGGAAACAAAACACCATTACTTGTATCAATGACATCGAGTACAATGGGTTCGCTTAGGTTTTGTTCATTCCTGAGTGCGTATTGTCTCTCGCTCATGCGAGAAAAACCGGTGGTTATAATTAGATCATTCTTTAAATAGGCTATCCTTTGAGGTTTCCTTCCTCGTGGCCCTCGCCCTCAGCCTCACATTCGCCCGTACGGGCATCGTAAATGCGAACTTTACGATCCTTGCAGGTGGTTGCGAGACGGCTACCGTCCCAGTTCCATGCACAATGGAATGCCAAATCTGGATGATCGATAACTGTGACGGCCTCGGCCGTTCCTACGTCCCAAATGATAATACGATTATCAGAGCCAGCACTAAGCAATATATTTTGTGCGCTTGGGTGCCATAAGACCATTCCCACTCGACGTTCGTGTCCAATCAACTCGGCGGCCGGCTCTGTTAGGGGCCGTAGTGAGACCACTATCAGGTATACACCAAACCCGGACGATGGCATCGTCAGAGGCGCTGGCAATGATGTTGTCATCGAACGGACACCACTGGATGTCGAGCACGGCACCCTTGTGGCCGGCCACCAGAGGGGCGTTTGGATCGATTTTGCCATTTTGTTTGAGTGTCAACACTAGGAAGGCTCCGCCGCCGGCTGCCTCCGTGACAATAGCTAGAAATTTTGGATTCACAGCACAAAAATTACTATCCCATGAGTTTTGGTTATTCTAATATTATCATAACATTGTTCCTTTCTCAGTGCTTGACCAAATACATGTCTAAATTTGAGTCTCTACCACTCTGAATGACATTCTCTATTTCAATAGTCAGTTTTGATTTTGGTGTTGAGTTTGATTGGAGGATTAAACGATATACTTGTTATACATAAGTAAAATGTTATCTCACTTACGATTTGTTAGCTCTAAATATTTGATATGTCTTCTTGGTTGCTGGAAATTGCTTCGTAGTTTTTATCTAATAAATATAAAATCACCAATATGATAAAATGGTTGATGATTTGTGTTACGATACAATAGACAAGTAATTTTATAGATATTACTTTAGATGTGATTCATTTAGTGGTCTAATAAATATTTAAAAACATTGATAATATCATTTAGAGGACAGAGAGAGAGAGAGAGAGAGAGAGACGGATACATCAACAGAGGAAAATACCTGTGTGATTCATCGACGACAACGACGGCCGCTGTGGTCTCATTCTCTTCTGTTTCTCTATCGAATTCTGTCCCCTTTTTGAGTCGATCGCAGCTTTGTGGCGCCGGCGGCAGCGGCAGCGGCAGCTGCAGCTGCAGCGAGATCGACGAGCACGACTGCGCCAGCCGCCATTCACGAGCAGCTCATCGTCATCGATTTCGCCAGTTCGGGCGGGTAAACGGCAAAGTCGCGACGGTTGAATTGATGTTGTTGTCTTTTCGCTTTGAGCGGCAGCTGGAAAGTCGCTCGAGCTGACTCCGACGAACCTCGACGAGCAGAGCCGACACGAAACAGCTCGCGTTGAATGCAGAAGAGTCCGACCGCAGGACACCCAACGAATGGCGGAGACACGACTGCACACGACATGGCCTGTAAATAATACAGTTTGTTACTAGCTGACTGTCTGCAATTTCGTTTGCAGGAGCGTAATTTTCGTATATCAGAAGTTCCTGCCGCTGATCGAAGGAATAACTGGCGGGACCACTGCCCGCCTGGTCCCCGCCCGCTCGCTCGTTCTCGCTCGCTGGGCCGCAGAAAAATGGGCGAGGGATCTACAGTTTGTTCAAAAGTCTACAGGTAGTCCACAGTCGCCAGTCAACGACAGATTTTCATTTCTATTATATATGAGACGAGCCGGTCTACCTGTGGGCCACGGGTAGACCGGCTTGTCTCACCAACGGATAATCTGACTGCTCTTCAACTCCTCCTCAGCGTCTTCCTGCCATTGCCGCTCTTCGTCTTCAACTACGTGTACACTGCGTGCCAAAAGTTTTTGTACAGTATATCTCAAGAATAATGTCACCCGTGTTTCGTTTGAACGCTCAGAATTTGATGGCACAGAAAAATTTTTATGTAGTAATCCTATGAGTGAGCTCATCTAAAAAAATAAAATTGAGCGTTCAAACGAAACACGGGTGACATTATTTTTGAGATATAGTGTGCCCTCGATCGTGCGACTGGACTGGCCCGAGCACAGCACAGTCTGGTCGATTGAAACTCAAATCCCATACAAATATACGCAAATCGCGCACAGTTTGTGCGGTGTAATATGCAGAGCTGAAATTGGCAGTCGGGTATGAAAACTTTGGCACGGAGTGTACAGTATCCGGCAAAATGTTGTCTTGATGGCTGTTTGATTTTGCCGTCGCCGTCGTCTTCGGCGTCGTCTTATCTTCTTGCGAGCTCTGACTAGCCGCACTGCACATACATGTACTTGTTCACCTACAACTAACGATGGGCGGCCACGGCGCAGAGAGACGCCGTCCGACGAGCACGTCCAGGCCCCTACTACATTCGACACCTGTTCCACCACTATATGGTGGCACAGCAGTCACAAGGGCGACAAAGGGTGAGGAGGATGGCTGGTATGTATTAGATAATGGTGTTGCGAGCTGAGTCAATGCAAGAAGAAAAGGAGAGTTTAGCCGAACTGTGTGAATCATTGCATCTAATGCGAGAGCTCATGAATCACTAATCAATGGCTGATATGTTGCGAGAGAATATCATGGATTTCAGTTCATTAGGCCGAGAGGTTGGTTTAGGTTCAGGTTCGAAGTATTACCATTTGACATTTGAATAGATTCGTGGGGCCATTTGAACGGATAAAACAAACCAAGAGATAGTCTATAGTACTACTTAGACGCGTCCTGTCTGCTCCGGTGACATCTCGACGGGTCTTGTTGAAACCGACGATAGATATCATAGGTCAAAGGAGCGACCAGAGGTACACCTGAATAGTCTCGCTCTACCGGTGTCCATTTTCATAGACTTGTTGCATTTGTCCAAGGCCGAGTATCCATCCAACAGCAGAAAGAAGCGAGACTCGACCAAGAGTTATTATCGGGACTCAAACAATTAAGTAACTTGCGCTGACCTTTGAATATCTCCTTATCACCTGTACACTCGTTCACTTCCTGCCACTGACAGATGTCCTCTAAATTCATTTGGGGTTGCCGATAATGCCATCGTTGGGAATAGAAGCTACTCTAGTTGCTGTTATACATGCACAATTCATGGCTGGGATGAAGGTAGTAGATAATAGTAAACCTGTTGAGGCTCTTATTCAACCAAAAATCTGGAATTAATTCCTTCCAGTTTGTCCAGGCACCCATTAAGCATGCCCACTGGACCAGCCTCTATTTCACATCATCATCGTCTCTGACTCTCTTCCCAACAAAAGCGTCCAGTTTGGTGTTTGCCAACTCCGACAAGATAGACACTACACCTCTAAATCACATTCTTTGCCCCCTTTTTGGCACCCCTAGAAACAACTGGGCAACCCTCTCTCCAAACGTCGACCTCAGAGTTTCGTCGCTGCCTCTACTGGTTAGGCGCCATTGTTGATGCCGACATTGTTGTTGTGCTTGTCATGGGCGCTGATTTGGTTCGACCTAATCCAGTTTCAGCTAGCGTTGCGGGCTCTTCTGTGGTGGTGGTGGTGGTGGTGGTGGTCGTCGTCCTTGTAGATGAAACTCCATTTGAGCCCGACACGACGACGGCCCAATGCCAAGGAGCGAGTTGCTGAGCGAGCCACCGGATGATTGAGATGGCGCCATCTAATTATGCGACTGCTGCAACTGGAGTCACCTGTCGATGCCCACTTGTTCCGTGGTAGCCACCAGTGCCGTCGTGGCCAACTGGTGGTTGCCGGACGCTGGTGGGGCGCAGGCCTTCGTCCCTTCCACCTTATTAGGGTCACCTCATTAGTGTTCTCGCCCGTGGAGATAGTCGAGGTTCGACTGGTGAAGTTGACAGCCGAAGCCGCCGCCGCTAAAGATGAAGACGACGACTTGTTGTTGTTGGTGGTGTTGTTGTTGCTTGGAGGTCATGTTACGCGGATGCAAATTGCTGCCTATGAGTGAACCCAATTGGACGAGACAATTCAAGATGGGACCGACGTGGCGATGGGGGGCCTGAAGTGATGCTGCATTCGGGCCTAAGGACGAGGCTGCTGAGGCGACGTCGAGGTGGAGACCGACATACAGGACTTCTCTAAGGGCGCTCAATATGGCGGCGGGAAGGGCCAATACTTGATGCTATGGTAGATGGGCTGCGGGGTTGATCAGTTGCTGGTTATACTGGCGCAATCGTCTGCTGGTTATTAGGGACAGGTTTATTATGGTAGCTGTCAATATTGGTAGTGCCCGTAGAAGAGGCTTTGGAGTGACTCTTGTTGTGTGGGTGAGGTCGAAAAGCTCGGCCCCTGCGGTTCTGTGGCCGCGTTCCGGGTGCCCAATATGCTGTCGGTGACGCCCAAGCTGAAGTGAAGTTTTCTGCTTGGCACCTGTCGTTTCTTGTGGGATCTCTCGCCGGCTCCTCACGAAGGATTATTTGCATTCTCCATGCGACAGGTAACTCAACTCAGAGATTGCGACAGACCTCTTTCGTTGTTCGTCGCGTCCAGTAGACCCCGAACTGGATTGCCGTCACCAGAGAATGTAAGTGACTCGCTGGTTTAGCAGAGCTGAGTTCTAATCTGACGCCTGTATGGGGCGACAAGACGCCATGAGAGTATTTTGATCCAGCCGATTGGGGCTCTGCTCGTCACCTGGAGCTGGTGTTGCGCAACAAACCCATCTGTATCTCTCTCAGCAACGGACTGCAGGTGCCAAGGCCAATCATAGCTTCTCGTGGGCAGTCATTCCTCACATCTTTGGGGTATGACAATGTCGGCCCACTCCTTGGCGGAGGCGTACTGAAATTGCAGAGTATACGTACTTGATACGATCATACACATGCATATCTGGGATCTGGCTTATATCGAAACCTTATGTCCACGGAAACTTGAAACTCTGCTTCAATTTTTCCCGGCGTCTCTGTAACAGATCCCATGTCCCATCATGATACAAACTAAGAGCTCTGCGGGTATGACTATTGTCTCAAATGGGTATCCTTTCCATTATGTCATGCAAACACTCGTCGACCATCTTCTGGCACTTAAAGGACTCTCGACTTTTCAGGTTATCACGTCGAATGGTGGAATGCGGCCGACGTAGACCCAAGCCTTGGGGAGGGCCGCTGTGGTCGTCCAAGGCGGGATAGGCGCCCAGCGCCTGGCCAGATCTTTGGCGTGGACTCGACCAGCCGGCGTCATATCGGCGTCCCATTTCGGTATCAACACAATCGATGGCTCCCGATCGGGAGCCACCGTCTTCGCTGCTCGATCTTCTGGGCCGGCCATGCGGCTGATGTTTGAGCTGCACCTTTCGGTTGATGCTTAAAAATGATGGCCATACATCTCGAGGACCGACTTGAGTTGGCGCAACTTCACCCTCGGGGCTCTTTGTCAGGAGTTCGGATGGCGCTATATCGAGCACCTCTCGCCTAACTGTTGGACGAGAGGCTTCTTCAGTTCGGTCAGGCCATTCTTGGCGCACTTGTGGAATAGATTGAAGGATCTCGTGTGCTCAAACTCGAGCCTCATCCTCCGCTCTGGCGTTCGGTCGCCATGGCCGACGCGCTGTCCAGCTGAATTGGGACCCACCTGGGGTGTGCAGCTGGGGCGACAGCGACCTTAGTCCCCATAATGTCAAGGAGGAGTATTTCATCGGCCAATTGAAACTACTGAACCCATTTACATCGCTATAACCATTGCGACCAGCCTCAGGCGTTTGAGGGACTAGTGGCGCTGAAGAGGATCAATTCAGAACAACAGCAAGGCGCGAATGGACTACTTTAAAGAAATTAATCCACTGCAACAAGTGAAACATCCAAACATAATCATCCTTTTACACATCATACATTGATGTGTAAAAGGATGTCCTTTATGTTGTTCTCGAGCTGGCTGGCGGTGGCGACCTATCAAAATTGATTAGACACTTTCACAGGAAGAAACGCTCCATTTCAGAACAAACAACACTCAAGTACTTTGTCCAAGTAAGTTCAGCAGTCGAGTAAATTCATTCAAAGAGGATTCTACACAGAGACATCAAGCCGGCGAACATTTTCATGGCGTCGGATGGATGCGTATAATCGGGCGACTTCGGTTTGGGCAGATTCTTTGGCCAAACCGAAGCAGAAACACTCGTGACGTCTACTCCATCGTCGGAACCTTCTACTATATGTCACTTGAACGAATAATCAAGTCAGAATATAGCTTCGCTTCAAATGTTTCGTCTTGTACGAACCAATTACATCCAGCATGCTGGCCTATTACAAAACTATAGAACGAACAATAATGATGGAGCGAGAACAAAGAGACCCTTTGTTGATGTTGTTGATGATAATGATAATTGTTGTGGCTCGTCCATAAGATACATCAATTGTTCATCGTAATCGACTTGAAAGACTCTCTACCAAAGACTATCATTCCATATAGTCTGATCTGTGTGAGTTGGTTCATCCATTTGGAAAGGCTTAATCTGTCTTCAATATAACTCCTGTTTAAGTATTCAAGTGACAAGTCGATAATAAAACTATGTACCTCGTTTCAATTACACCTAATCTCGAAACGTGTTCGTTGTCACTTCTTTTGGATCGGCTGGCTAGACATATAATAACAATAGTAATACCTATTGATTTACTGGCTGTCTAGAGATATGCTTTTTATTGAACCACATTGGGCAGTAGATAAATCATATCGGCCAACATGAGCCCCAGTGAAATAAGTCCTCCAATTGCGAGTGTGAGCTATTCTGAAGGCTCGGCCATAGATCAATTAGTGGACCGAAACATATGTATCATGAGAATCTAGGATTGTAACTTTACTGATAAGACAATATTCAAATGAACTTAGCATGTAATGTGTAATCCAGGGGCCCTAGAAATCCAGGAATCGAGCCGCATCTGTAGCGCGCTCGCCATGTAATAATATACTCGTTCTTATATGATAACTACACGTATCGATTTATATCCCATCTTTTATTTTATTGGTCTTTTCCTTCTACATTCAAATACAAACTGGTATTATATTCTTTCATAACTCGCCTTTCAGGCGAGTTCATTACTCTACCATACACAAGTGGCATCTGTTCAGCCAAAGTGGGAAGCAATACCAATACATAACAATGTTATACAGGCTATGGTCCCAGTGACGATGATTACAGAGGCTAGAAAAAAAAATACGAGAAGAAAGATGCCCATAGCGTCTGAGATGGCCTTTGAATTGTCAGTCTCAACGGCGTGCAGATAGTCATCCAACGTCTTCACCATGTCGACAGCTGTCAACTGACCATTTGTTGGCAAATTCTTGATTCCCGTCAATTTGCCCACAATCTTGATGCTGCCACGCGCGGCTTTATCGTCGACAAACTTCACCAGTTTGCGAGCCATGTTAGGGTCAATCTCGTTACGAATACGCTTTCTGAACTTCATAATGGCCCGCTCGAGTGTCCAATCATTGGAATCATGGATAGTACCATCTAGCGGCATCGAGTCGAGCTGTGGTTTGTATTCGATTTGCTCGAAGTCGACAGCTGTCGTGTCGATGATTGCCGATTGTTCGCCTCGTAGTTTGTCCGCCTGATCCTTGTTCAGAATGCGCACCAAACTCTTGTCAGATTGTGCACTCTTTTCCTGGTCTTCTGGACTTTGGAAGAACTCAAGCTCATTGATGGCCTCACACAGGAATACAATTCGATACCACTCTGTACACCTCTTTGACCACACTTGGCTCTCGCTTCACATCCTGGCCCTTGTTAATTGCAACACAGCTCGACAGTATACATTCGATATTCATTACCAACATGGCTCCATATAAGGGGACAAATCAGAGTCCACCTAGTGACTCGAGTGATACACCAGACGAAGAAGAATATTACGGTTTCGGTAAAGAGAGAAGGAGCGGCAATCATTATCATCGTCTAACCAAAATGATTCAGATCTTGAGGATTTGTTGCACAACCCAAATACATTCTATGTCGTTGAGGCGATCTTAGATAAACGGATTAAAGAAGATTGGTAAGGTGATATATCTAGTAAAATGGATGGGCTTCGACGAGAGCTGGAACGATTGGCAACCTGAGGAGGGATTGCTGAAGAATGCTCATCAAATAGTGAGTGAATACGAGCAACCGGGAAGCATACTTAATGATAGCTCACACTGTATATGTCATAAACCATATCGTTTCGAGGATGGAGCCATGATTCAATGTTTCAAGTGCTATATTGTATTTAGGACACAGCTCACAGTTACTACTCATCCATCTAGACACAAAATAAATTTCATTGATCTGATAATGGTGATGATACAATATAAAAGAGCCTTTGTCTTCTGTAGCGGCATACTCCTTTTAATCGATCAATCGGCATATGATTATTGTTATATTATATTAGAGAAGCAGACTAATATTCACTGGAAATAATTTATTGATTTGTTGATGTGCCGATCATCGAGTCAGACCGTCATACGTCATTCCATTGTGTCAAACTTTTCGTTTTTCAGAGTCTTATCTTGGAATATGACAGCTTGTTGCCAGTATTTGACACCCTCAATGCCGTCTTTGATTGCCTGTTCTGAGTAGTCGACGTTGCCGTTATTCTGGACTGACTCCTCTCTGAGTGTCTCGGCGGTTGCCTGAGTGTTTTTGACAGCATATTCAAGGTTCTTGTCAACCCAACGATTGAACTCGTCAAGTTCAGAATAATCAATGCGACGATTTCCATTGTTGTCATCGTTTGATTTGGTGATTGTGGTGGTGCCGGTGCCGGTGCCGGTGCCGGTGGTTGTGGGTTCTTGTGTTTGTGTGGAGGTTGGATTCAAGCCCATGATTTGTTGTTCTGCTTGTTTAACTAGCTGTTGATTCATGGGAGTCACCACGACAGGCATCGGATGGTTTCCACCATTAGCATTGTTACCATTATTGGCGGCTCCGGCAACATTTGGATTGGTGGCTGGATTGTCTAGTAGTTTGATCTTCTTGATTTCGTTCACTTTCACATCGATTTGCGCCCGCAAACCGGCCAAGATCTTGGCCTTCAATTCGGCATTCCTAATCAATAATGACTTGGCGTCCTCGTGGATTGCCTGTAGTTTTGGTAGGATGGCAGACAATTGTAATTGTTCTCCAAGAACGGCCGATCTCTTAATATCGTCGCATTGGCAAACAATTAAAGCCAATAGCGTGAGATAGACTATCCTCTTGAATGAGATCCCCGACATGATGATTATTTATTCCATACAACAACAACAACAACAACAACAACAACAACCACAGCAACAATTCTAAAGGTGTGAATTAATGGATTTAAATTATTCGATAGGACGTGAGAAACATTGAATCGAGGGCGCAATTCCACGGATTCATTGGCGAAAACCATTGATTTGAGTCAACTCAGAGCAGTAAATTGATCAAAAGAGTGTTTATTAGTATTGCCACAAGTGGGAATGATGAATCTATTCCGATTTTTTGCTGATCGAGCAAAAACGATGTCTTGACTTGCATCGAATCATCTGCTTTATGGGTGCAAGAGCACAGCTTAGACTTCACTGTTGCAATGTTCTCCCATCTTGAAATTGATTTCTGTTGATTCACGCCACAGAGAGTGTGACTTCTATGGAAAGCAAACATAATGTTATCATCATGACGACCGAACATAAGAGAAACTCCTCGCCAGACAGGAGAGCTTCGACGAGTCAGAGGAAGAACTCATGGCCCGAATACATTTGCACGAGTTACCAGAGGTTTGGAAAATGTGTAATTTGACAATAATAGAATGGGGAGTGAGTGAGTGTGAAGGATAACTACTCCTCCTCATCAGCCTTGCCGAGGGCAGCAGCAACAACAACATGGCTATAGAGCCTCCAGTAGGTAGGTCTTAGTTGGTTGTAGTCGTATCATTTGTAATGATTTCCGCAGATTTGTCTGACCTGTGTTATGGCTTGCGTTGCCGAGGTTTGTTGTTTGGTTATCATTAAGCTTTTATCGTAGCATAATAATAAGAATAATAATGCGATAGGTCCGACAGACCTTGTTTACAGTCTACATGGCGCTGCAGCCGCGAGACAACTCGTGAGGGTGCACCCGGAAAGAGCGAAAGTAGAGGAAATCCGAGCCTCAATTTTCTTCTGTTGGCAAGTCTTTGCTTCTTCTCCTTCTTCTTCCTCTTCTTGTTCGCTTGTTCGTTGATGCCTCGGAGCTGCCCTCTCGGAAGGCTCTGAATACAATCTCGAGTTTACTTGGGAATTATTTGCTACTCTCATGAGGAGAACATACAGACAGACAGAGGGACGGACGGACGGACGGACGGACGGACAGACAGACAGACAGACGGACGGACAGACGGACGAATGGACAGAACATTCAGAGAGATTGCGCAACATTCTAGAAGCTTTCTATTTGCTCGTTTAGTAGCAAGGAGCCAGCAGTCGTCGTCTGGTGACGCCAAAATGACTGGAGCCCGAAATGCAGAGACATTGAAAGGGTCTGGACGAGTGTTTGCGCCCAACCGCCGCTAGAGTTCGCGTGTCGCAAACAGCACTAGCGCCTGCGGCCGGGCTTGGCCGGCGCCAGTGAGCTCTGCCATTCGTTGGACTAATGTAATCTACAGATTGGAACCTAGCGCGAAGTCCATAGGCGACCAAGCTCGCGAGGTACACCACCGCGAACGGATACACACACACACACACCTTTGTGGAGGGTAAATAATATAATAATGAAAATAAAATTATATTCAATCTACAGATAACATATTCAAGTATTGCTTTTACTGAAAGATGAATATTTTCTCGAAAATGATAGATATATCAACAGCAGCAGACTTATTGTTTGTGAATTATAGAATTCATTATCAATCATAACAGCGTACTAGAAAAGTTTGTTCTGGTTTATTTGCTGTGGTCGTTTATTATATTGTGTTGAGGAAGATTTAAGACTTTATTTATTCAAAACAAACTAGAGGATACATTTAGATCAAAGAAGATGGGCAAATTTGAAAACTTCAAATTGTTCTTCTGGAATCGGACACCAAGAAGTGCATGGGCAGAAGCCGGGACAGTTGGCTCAAGTTGATTGGCTTTTATATTGCTCTCTATAGCTGTTTAGCGGCCATTTGGTCTATTTACTTTTATATTTTCCACTTAACCATCAGCGAAAAGTACCCAAATGGCAAAGCTAGAAGAGAGTCTAATTGGAACAAATCCAGGCGTTGGCCTGAGGCCGCAGAGTCCCAGGCAACGAGTGGAAAGTGCATTAATATCCTAGGGAGGGCGAGGACGGCGACTACGAGCATTGGGTGAACGATTTAAACATTTTCTTGGAACGTAAGTATATAGAGACGAGATTGGAACATTTTAATCTGAACTCCTGATTTGACAACCACTGAGATCATTTAATTAATTAATCAACTATATCTGATCGATATCGAACAACAACAGAATTTGATCCAATCAAAACAAAAATCAGACCTCATTCAAGCAAGATTGTAGTCCAAACAAGGATCCTGAATCATTTTGTCCATTCGACAACAGCTCGATTCCACCCAGAATGCTCGGCGGCTCAAAACTACTCTTTCCCAACAGGGAAACCATGTATTCTAATTAAATTAAATCGTATCTATAACTGGAAACCACAACCATACGACAGTAAGCCGGACAAATATCCTGCAGATACGCCATTCACGCCCGGCAACATTATGATCACCTGCGAGGGCCAACACGACCCCGACAAAGAGCACGTCGGCCCCATACAATATTTCCCAGAAACTGGAATTGAGACCAAATATTATCCATTTTTGAACCAACCCGGCTACCAGTCGCCATATATTATGGTCCACTTTAAACAACCAAAATTGGAGACATTAATCTATATCGAATGTAAGGCCTGGGCGAAGAATGTCGAACACGATAGATATAACAAGAAGGAATGACACAGTTCGAGTTATTCATCGAGAAGGCGCAGCCTAAATCATCTGATCAATCATCTAATAGTTGATATTTATAGCCAACTAATAGCATTTAATGGATTAATGAATTTATATAACACATTAGCCAAACAATCAAGCTGATCATCAATCGATATCATCTATTCATATATTAATTAGTATTATGACGAAGATGATGAAATTAGAATTACCAACCCTAAATACAGTATACATTATTAGTCTATCGGAGGCGGGAATGGTGTGTAGTCCTTGTTCGGATTTCTTCTTGATAACTTTGGGCTTGCGACGTTTGGATTGATTCATTTTGACTTTTGGCAAAAATCTGTCCCAACTCGTTCTTCAACTTTTCATCCCTCATCAATTCTCTTTTGATCATTAAAGCCTTGATATTGTACACACAGGATGTACATTCTTCATGCAATCCTCGACCACTCGACGCACCTGCTGGACGCCCTTGTGAGGCCCGATGGCCGACACTGTTTGACCGTGCACGAGAATGTAACAATTTGTCAATAGTTCCAACGATTTCAGGGTGGTTCCTTTGGGGCCCAATAATCTCTGACGCCTCTTTATGAAGCGCTCCACTTGTTTCTCACTAATTGGCCTATTTTGATAACATCGCAGGTCACCTCGTCCTCTAATACTCTGACCGCTTGCTCGTAGGAAACCGACCGGGCTATCAGTTTACACATATCTCGTGCCTTGAATATGATGAATGGATCATAGGTCTTCTTTGTGGTGGATACACTGATGGATCCTTTGGCTACAAGTCAAGCTGGGTTTTAACCCTCCTTCTCAAGAGTCTTCTTTATCAATGGATAGTATTCCTTAATGTACTCTTCTCTGTATTTTGGGAACAACAATCCGAAGGTAGACTCGTACAGAGTTCCATGTGGGTTGTCAGCCTCGGTGAATTTGGGTATTGCGATTCGCCATGGATTATCGGTGATATCTTCAGCCGTTTTGACAATCTTCTTCCCTGTTATCCTTAGACATTGCTTCTAAAAGGTGACTTTGGTTTTGATTCTTAACCTTCAATAACCAAGATCTGGTCGATCATTCTAACCATGAATTAATAAGACATTTTATCATCATCATCAATACCTAACTATCAATATCTCTACGAATTTTTCCTACCCAAAAAGTTCGCTCGACGACGGAATTCTGCAACAACGAAAGCACGCGAGGAGGTACTGTCGACCTCCGCCGAATGTCTGCGGCCCTCCCAGCGGCAACATGCGGACTGTGAAGCAGTGTAGCTCACACTACTGTAAAGCGCGCAAGTCTTCCGGCGTGGCCAATGGCCAAAGGCGCCGGCCCGACGGCCAAACAAAATAGCGAACATACGCTCAGCAGATTCGCTAACTCCATCCTAGAATTGTATTGTATTCATCACCCATAAGGCTGTCAATTGCCGATGTTAATTTTATTGAGATAGTTTAATGACCAGAATCTAAGTTATTACCATTAAATAGAATATTAAGTAACCATAGGGGCAGTTATTATTGAGCATTATGGCTGAACACGACTTGACACCCATTCTGGGTCAGTATCTCGATCCTCATTTATTGATTCCATCATTGGAATTCTTATCAGAAAAGAAGATTTATGATGAGACAGATATGCTCAAGAGTAAGCTTCACCTTATTAGTAAGACCAACATGATCGATTACGCGATCGATATACATAAGATAATATATCCCGACCAGGACGAGCCAGCCGATCTGGTTCTAAAAAGAGGAATAATGTGTTCAAAAATTGGAGCGCTTAGAGAAGGCTAATATGCCCTTCCTCGAGATGTTCAGTAATCCAGAGGTCCATGAGAAGTTGGAAAATCAAG
Organism: Oxytropis ochrocephala; assembly: GCA_020916435.1. Classification (NCBI taxonomy): domain Eukaryota; kingdom Viridiplantae; phylum Streptophyta; class Magnoliopsida; order Fabales; family Fabaceae; genus Oxytropis; species Oxytropis ochrocephala. Next base: position 272,213 of record JAJHUT010000126.1, read on the forward strand.
AGATTCAAGGGATTTAATTGAGTCCCTTAAGGTTCATGGATTTAAGATTGAAATGTTGGATCATTTGTATGAGTACGCCAAGTTTCAATACGAGTGCGGTAAATACGACAAAGCATTGGAGTATTTGTCTATCCTAAGATTGTTCACATCGCAATCCGATAAACACTATCTGCCCGTATTTTGGGGAGTATTGGCTTGTCACATACTAATGAGCAACTGGGATAATGCCCTGGAGGATTTCAACCGGTTGAAGGATCACATTGATGGCTCGTTGACAAGTTCACTGATGACATTACAACAGCGAACTTGGCTCATCCACTGGGGTCTGCTAATTTTCTTTAACCATCCACAAGGTCGTGATCAGCTCACTGAGATGTTTCTAGAGACCAATTTTCCCAAGAAACAAAAATTCAAAACAAATGTATTATACACACGCTCTACAAACACTGTGTCCTCATATATTGAGATATCTGACGGTGGCGGTTATTGTGAGCAAACAAAGGCGTCAGTACATGAAGGATTTAGTTAGGATTATCCAGTCAGAATCACATGCCTACAGAGACTCAATCACCGAGTTCGTCGAGTGTCTTGTGTCAATTTCGACTTTGATGCAGCTCAAGGTAAATTGCGCGAATGCGAGGAAGTATTGAACAATGACTTTTTCCTAGTGGCTTCATTGGGTGACTTTATTGAGAATGCAAGATTATTTATATTTGAAACATTCTGTCAAATCCATGAGTGTATATCGATCACCAAATTGTCTGAAAAATTGAACATGAGCGAACATGAGGCAGAAAGATGGATTGTTGATTTGATTAGGAATGCCAGACTAGACGCAAAAATTGATTCGAAACATGGTCATGTAGTTATGGGCACGCAAGCTGTCTCGCCCTACCAACAATTGATCAGAAAAAACCAAGGCCATGTATGTTCGCTCCCAGGTGCTTACAATGAACCTTAACAGGAGGTCAAATGTTGACCCTGAAAAGTCCAGAAATGACTTTTAGACTGTGAGATCTAGAACGCTTGAAGAATATCTAATAAATACATTCATTGTATATCAAACTTGATTGTATCAATTAATTTGGAGTTACCATTGAGAATGCATGATATCGAGAACATCTCCATGCCTAGCAGATGGCGTAGGTTGATCCTCTTCATCTGACGAGCTGTCATCACTTGAGGCCGCCACATACATACATCTTCAACGTGCAAATCCACCAGTGAAGGGTTAATGTTCTTACAATTTTGACAAAAATATCTTGAGATGGAATTTGCCTTCCTGATATTGAATCCGAGGCATCTGAAATGAAACCATTTGGCGCACTTTGAAACATTGAATCATGGCTCCATCCTCGAAACGATATGGTTTAAGACATATACAGTGTGAGCTATCATTAAGTATGCTTCCCGGTTGCTCGTATTCACTCACTATTTGATGAGCATTCTTCAGCAATCCCTCCTCAGGTTGCCAATCGTTCCAGCCTCGTCAGAAGCCCATCCATTTTACTAGATATATCACCTTACCGTCTTCTTCAATCCGTTTATCTAAGATCGCCTCAACGACATAGAATGTATTTGGGGTTGTGCAACAAATCCTCAAGATCTGAATCATTTTGGTTAGACGATGATAATGATTGCCGCTCCTTCTCTCTCTTCCCGAAACCGTAATATTCTTCTTCGTCTGGTGTATCACTCGAGTCACTACGTGGACTCCTGATCTCCTCCCTTATTGGAGTTAAACTCCTGATATGTTCATTGTAGGGTCTACATCGAGCCATGTTGGTAATGATATTGGATGTACTGTCGGGCTATGTTGCAATTGGTCTGCGTGCATGAAATGGATTATAAGGAGAGCTAGGCTCGCACTAGAATGCATTGCGCACTGTTGCTGCTAATGGACGTTCACCTGCTGAGTCTCTGCCACCGCACGTCGCGAATCCATGTCGATTATAAATCCGTAGCAGTCATGCTGATCATCGAACGAACAATTCTCTGAACAATTAGGACAAATACATACACTCAGAAGCGACGTTTAACTGGACTATAGCTCCTGAAACTATTCCACATAGTACTGAAGGTTTGATGAAATGGTTGAACAAGTTGGGGCTCCGACGACACTAGTACAGCTTCGTAGTTGCTCACAACAGCCTTGCTCGTCCAATTGAAGCCCAGACAGCAACAATTTCCCATCAACCACAACAAACTTATGATGCATCAAAGCACCAGTTCCGCGCTTGTTCGACTTGATCTCAATTCCCATATCACGCAATTTGTTCACCTGGCTTGCTGCCGCATCATCCTCACAGCTATCTGTTATGATTCTAATCACAACCCCTGATTTGTGTAGATCCACGAGTAACTCGGCTAGTATCGTCTGAGTGAACAGATAGATACATAAGTCTACACTCTGTTTCTGCGCTTGATAGATGTGTCATAAATTCAATCAATGATGAGGGCGACTCGTTAGGACAGCCATGAAGCTTTCTACAAGACGGATTATTACAAATCCTAAGACTCGGATTCAATTTGACTATTCCATTGACCACCTTGGGGCAGGGAAACTCTTTGTCCGGAAAGAATAAAACTTGATTGATAGTTTTCCCTTCAACTTCATTAAATGGGACATGAAGTGGTGAACTAGCTTTAGGCCATAGCGGCACCTAGCAGTGAATACATTATCCGGGTGGATGTCATTGTTTCAACAGGCAAGAGAATGCCCTTAGTCTCGAACTGAATTGAGGGGTTTTCTGGTGTGGCAACAACTTGGAGTGGCTTGTTCTTCGGCATCCTTTTTGATTATTTGTTTGGCAGCTGGTGGTGGTTGGCTAGAGGGGCAATTGGTTTTTGCCTTGGCTCAATGTTTGAATTTAATTTTCGCTTTACACCTTTGGGCTGAGAGACCGATTGCTTGAGTTTATCGTATATGGCCTGTTTTCCAAATAACTGTGATATTTTTTGCCACCACATCTGCAACAATACTCTACACATTTGCTTCTTAAATATCGACAATACTTTCTGGCAGCAGATTTATTTTCTCGTTTACGTTTTATGAGCTTTATATTCTTCTGATTCCCGCACCTGATGCAACGGACATTCGACTCTGCAATTCTCAATAAATATCCAATATCATCATCGTCCGACTGAGAAGTGTATTCAACCGCAATTGATAGTACCTACCAATAAATTGTTGGAATTATTTTTGGTCCCCTTTGGTCTATCGTATATTTCATTTGCATTTAACAAGAAGTTTCGTGTAGCATCACGGGAGTGTCTCTTTGTTTCTCTCGACAGATGAAATTGAGTCCTTCGTTTTGAGTGCCATCAGAACACGTGTCAGTGTAAATGTATAGAAATTTGATATGTTTGTTCTTCGTTTGGAATTTTTGAGATGATGTCGTCTTTCATGTTCTTCTCGTTCGGCAAAATTAACACGTTCGCTCGTTGCCCGAACATTGGACGAAACGCCTACTGTTAGAGATCGGACAACAGGACTCGCACTAGCTCGATGTTCATTGGATCGCGCGGATTTGCGGGCGCAGACTCGCTCGGGCTGGCTCGTAGCTCGACAAGTCCCGAATCAAGCGCTCATGCTCATCTGGAGCCTTTAGCCGGGTGGAGTTCGCCCTTTCAAAACAACCCGTGTCGCGTTCCAATGTCAACCTAATTCCAATCAAATTTATATTTTATCAGTCGTCCTTCACATCTAATATCACCTGTTGACTGAGGACAATTTTTACATTTTCATATCACCTTCTAGCTAGCATATTTTATATTATCATATCAAGATGGCCCCAACAATACCAAAAATATGTGGAGTAAAGAGATCAATATTTTGTACCCTAGTCAGTGTTTGGGGAATCATTATGCGAAGCGCCATGGGCGGATTGTTATCAATGAAGAGTTTAGCCTTTGTTGAGGATATTGGCGTGAAGAATTCTGATCAACATAAAGGTATTAATGTCTTTTACGATGAGCAAGATCATAAGTTTGATATGGCAGCGAATAATTGTTATCTAGCTTTGGCTATGTATGGAGTTACATTCCTAATTTCAGTATACCATTGGGCAGTATATCACAAACGTGGCCTTGTTTAAAAATTATTACCCGGTATTGTGTCAAAGTGTATTCCGCCAAGCTCACATCGGAAATTATTAGTCAAGATTTACACTCAGCAACAGGAGTAGAGCTAAAATGTTGAAGATTCACGAAATGTATAATCTGAGATTATGAAGATTTAAACAATGTTAACTTACTCAATCTAAGGTATTATTATTGTTTATTTTTTATAGCGCATGGCCTTTGTTTTCATGATGTTCAATTTATCCCTGTAGTTCTCATAGGTTTTGGTATAATTATCACTCTTCTCGGCATCCTTGTTGCCGAAAGATGGGACTTTCATCTCCTCCACAACATCACTCAACCTCATGGAGTTTGGCATCTTGTGAGCCAATTGTACAATCTTCTTGAATTGCACAAGCTGTTTAGTGTCCACCAGGTTATAGCAGTTCCTTTATTGCCAGCTCTCCAGCTGTTCTACCAACCCTATGCGCGTACCAGGTTCCACTCATAGGCATATCATATGATACAACGTATTCAACTCCGTCGATATCCATGCCTCTTGCCATTAGGTCAGTAGCAACTATCACTTCTATAAGGCCACTCTTGAATTCATTTATAATTTTTGTCTAGTATCAGTGCTAACCTCGGAAGAAAAATTGACTGCTCTAACTCCATCAATCTGATTGAGAAATAAGAAGAGCTCGCCACTTTTCTTCTTGTCGTTTGTAAAACAGATAACATTTTTGTACTTGAGCTCATGCAACAAGTACCACATGACATAGAGCTTGTCCTTAATCTCTGTGATAAACATCTTCTCCTCTAACTGGTCAGGTATGGCTGTCGTAGTCAATAGTTCACTCTCTTCGTGCTGACGGTGGTGGGAACTTGGCTGGGAGCAGGCGAACCAGCAGGTGTACTCGCTGAAGAGCCCAAACTGTTACGTATCTTGGTGCCAGTAAGCGAGGGTTTTGTGGCCATAAATAGTCTAGGTTGGAAAAGATTCATGTGCATCAAAACTTGAGGGTCACTGGACAGAGTTGCAGAGAATAGTAATTTGTGGAGTGGCTTGGAACGATAAGAGTTCTTTAGCGCACATCCATTTGCTCCGGAGAAACTAATGTCTGTTGCCTTTCGGTAATCGAGAGAGGTATGTTCGTCCAATTTGGCCAACTTGGGATCCCTACATGGACATTCCACTGTCAAGGGGGATGCGGCGCTCTCTATTGAATTCAACCAGTCGTGTCGATGGTTAATCATTAGCCTATCGGCCTCATCTATCGCTAATATTTCCAGATCCTCGAGCGTGAAACCAGGAGAGTTTTGCATGAGATCAATGAGAACTCCGGGTGTTGAAACAAGGATGTCAATAGTGCTGACGAAATGGGCCTCGGTAGGGGCATGAGAGTCAACATACTGATTGTGTAATATGGAGCATCTTTTTGGTTCCATAAGCCTCGTAGCTATCGGGCTCATCATATTCGGATATTCTTCGGAAAAATCCTCGATCCTGAGCGTCACCAGAGGCTAGAGCGCAACGTAAATGAGTAGGTTGAATTACTTGAAGGAATGACTTGTAGACCTGTTGGGCTAGATCACGGCTTGGTAGGACCACGAGGGCTCTCAATGATCTCGTCAGGGATTGCTTTAAATAATTGACAATAGGTATTACGAAGGCTAGAGTCTTTCCAGAGCCTGTAGGTGACGACACACAGATATCATTGGGCCTCCGGTAAGCTCTAGATTTAAATTGTTTTGCTAGGACAGGTATGAGACACTTCTGAACTGGGAACAACTTGTTTATTGTTAAACTTGTCCTGATGTGTTTTCAAATCTTCATCAATATAATCAGCAAATTCTTCGATATCTTGTGCTGAATCCACGAGATTGACTGCTGGGAATTGAGTAGGTTGGGATATCCATGTTGGTAATCTTCTATCAGCCTCAGATCGTCTCTTGATCTCCGCCTCGTTCAAAGTCGGAAATAGATGTGTGGCGTTCGTCATTACAAGACCAATATAAATTTATGGCCAAGAATAAAATTAATCAAGTAATGGAATAGAAATATATATAAATAGTTGTTAATGCTCGAACAGTGTTTGTCGTTTGTTCCACATGTTCCACAAGTTTTCCATGTTGAATGATGTCTCTCGCCACGTGCGCGAAGGAATCCTCCATCTGCCATGCGCAGTATTTCAAGGATGGTATCCATCGGATAGTGATCAAAACCAGTTGGACCATAGCAACAGTGGGGATATTTTTGTTATCCTTAAAGAAGATAACTGGACCCTAATCACATATCTATCTCCACCTAACAACAACAACTATCCAAATTGGTTAGTACTCCAATCTTGTTCGATTTCAGGACTGTTTGTTAACATTTCGCAAGGCTGCAAGTGACCCAAGAACGTCTGGTGTCTCGAGCCGATACTCATTGTGCCAACTTACCTGTTCTAAAGGTTATTGAGGTTGCCAGGTCTTTTTCAAGCCATTAGTGTGCTGAGCCCACCTGGTGCTGAATTCTTATTCGCTGTACCTCCACCAGCCGAGGACCTTCTGATGAATACTATTTGTTGCACCATCATCTTCATTACGAATGCAATGAGCACAGCAAAAGAGAGACCGAAGAAGGTGATGATATGGTCATGCCATTGCAAGAAATAAAATTCGGCTTTGATATTCTTGCGAACCATGGCGTAGGAGACCAAATTAACGATAATTATGACCAGTCCAGTCGCCATACCGACTAAGCATACGGCATTGATGAAAATTTTACTCCTAAACTTCAACCATACGCACAAGGTGATGGTAATAATTAATGCTGCCCAACCAAATACAACAGTCAATTCATATGTCTGAACGATAGGATTGATGGCGTTTTTGGCATCGACATTTGCGTGGTCCTTAATTTTCCAGAATATACCATTTGTTATATAGGCAATCAGGAAGTTCAGGAGCAAAAGAGACACAATACGACAATGTAAACTTCCCAATAACCGAATGCCTGGTTATTGCGGCCATCGTCCAGGACATCGCGACTCACTATGGAAGGTCCCACGCTCCTGGTGGACTTGGCAGCTTTGGGGATGGTCTGTGATGCCTCTGGCTCAGGCTGGATTTGAGGTGGATTCTCAATTGGGGAGCCACGTTTTCGTTCGCATCCTTCGTTGTTTGCAATTCCATTGCGATCCTATTGGATAGCTCATCATCTTTTGGTGCCGGTGTCTTGCCTGCATTCAGCTGAGCATAGTACCGTTTCACTGACTTGATACTCTTTTCCCGACTTTGTATAACCAGCTTTCTGGGCCATATTGTAATATCTTGATATTTATATCAACCTAAAAGTTTATGAATGCACAGTATAGTGCCTGAGAAAATGTGATCGAAATCTGATTCTGAGGCAAGTTTGACATTGAAAAATTGATGAGAGAAAAAGAAGACAAACATCTCAAAATGAAAGCAGCCGATACGACGCTGGTCAAGTACAGTTGCTAAATACAATGTTAGACCGATACACACGATATATACTGTTTTGTAATCTCTTATTTACTTTTTTTGGTTCCGAGATAAAGATGCACCTTTAATGATGGCTCATGACTTAAAATAATGTGCTCAATAGGGTTACAATAGACATATTCAAGTTTTGTATATAACGTAATCAATTTGTAGTCATTTTAACAATCTTGATGTATTATAAGGTTTCAATAGACTCTTTTCATGAATAATTATACATAACTTCTTGCTCCTCTTATTATTGTTGCTCTTTTGCAATCTTTATATCGAATATTATATGAAAGGATAAAGAAAGGATGATGATGAATTTTAGGCGGCATTACCGCTGCCAATTATCGGCCCAAACATTTGTTATATGTCGTGGCGATATCCCAAATTATACTTGGGCCACCTTAATAATTTTCCTTACGATTTTTTGGGGCTGACGTTGCTCGATAATCAATCGAATAACGAATGTATAATATTGGTGACAATACTACAATCGTTTGTGTCAGTTTTTGATTTCTTAATTTTAGCTTGTTGTCTCATGATATAATAATTTTGGTTATATATGATATTTGGTATATGGGTATGTATGTATCTATGTATGTATATATGTTGTAAATGAATACGTGTGAAATAGAATAATGTGTTTCTTATAGGGTTACGATATAATATTGGCTGTCCAACCAGCTACAACGTGGCAACAATCTTGATAAGTGTATTTTGGAAGAGACATCATAAGAATAATATGGGTTGATGCCTCAATTCTAATATTTATGTTTAGGTTATAATATATTTTTAGTATAGATAATGTTGTATGATAGTGATAATATTAATGATGATAATTGTTGAATAATATACGATATATAGATGCCACTTGGTGAGCAATTGACAAGCTCAACATCGAGGCGTGGCCTCGAGAAACCAGTTAGTGAGCCGAAAAGCAACCTGATCAAGCTAGATTTTAATTCGACATTACTATTAAGCTCGTTTATTGCCAAGCTGGGGCGCCGACCATAATTGAGCTTGCTGTCTTGGCATTCTGTTTTCGCGTGACATCTGGACCTGATAGCCCTTGTTTTGCAAATCGATTACCGCCTGCTCGGCCGAGTACGGTGAGTCAAAGTTGACAAAGCCATAACCTAAGATAACGATAGTTGACAAGTTTTGATGGTGGTTAATATAAAGAATAGGTGAAATAACGACATATTGGAGAAAGAGAAAAAGTTAAACTAACCTTTGCACTCATTTGTAGCTCTATCAACAATTGCCTTAGCTGATAAGATGTTTCCGTAACTATAAAGTAGATATGAGGGATTGAAAGAAACAAGTTAGTTTAAGGGCCACGATATAGAGTTAACAAACTGAATTGGCCTGACTGAACTGTTTGAGACACCTACCGAACGCAAAGTTGATGTAAATCATTGTCACTAGTACCAGGATCTAGTCCACGTAGGTACAAATTTGTTTTGCTTAGTTGGCGCATACTGCCACCACCATTGTAACGTGGATTACCACTTCCACCATTTCTTCTAAATTCAGGGGGCGAGCGACGATCAAACGATGAGAATCGTTCCGATCTTCCCATATTCTCCTTCGACATTCTAGCCTGATATCCAGTGGCCGATAGTTCACGAACCGCCGCCGCGGCATCACTTGGGTTCTCAAAGTTCACAAAACCATAGCCCTTACATTCGTTTGTCACCCTGTCGGTAATAGATTTTGATGAGACAATTGTGCCATATTTGCTGCATAAATCAAAGAGATCATTATCGCTAATTTCAGCGCTAAGGCCACGAATAAAGACATTGGTTTTTACTCAATGGCTCGTGGTCACGTTGAGGTCTGGGCTGGTAGCCCATGGAGCCTCCATTTAGTCCATTTCCATTGTATCTGCTCATAATTATATTTGAGTGTATCGGTTTTTATCTAATATAATAACGAAGATGAAGATAATGAAAAGTTCTTCATAATGAATAATGTTGCCAGTTGTTGCTATTGAAAATGAGGCTGAGAGTGATGCTGTTGACAATATTGACGGATTGTGTTTTTAACAATGGTAATATATTTATTTGAGATGATGATAATGAATTTTTATGATATTATCGACTGGATTAGATTTTCTTAAACAAAATCTGATGCTGTTAAAGTTCCAATGACGGTATGGAGAATGAAAAGATGATGTTAGGGCAAATGCTTTGTTTGCCAATGTGTAATGATAATAACAAGAGGAGATGATGGAGAGACGAACTCTAGTGGTGGTGGTGATGATGATGATGATGATGGAGTGGTGGTGGTGGTGGTTTATGTAATAGCCAAAAAGTGCTGTGGAAAAACCAATGGGCAGCGGCACAGTCGGCGGCAGGAGCAGCAGTAGCGGCGAAATGGCGAACGCAGAACAACGACGACGACGGCCAGGCTCTGCTTTGCTTTGCTCACAGAAAGAGAGAGGCTGCGCTTGAGACAGATTCTCTGTGTGTCAGGCTTTCGAGCCTCTCAGCACTGCGGGGATCGAACCACGCGAAGGCAGGAGCAATGGACGACGGCGAGGGGAGCGAAAGCGGCGGCGACGACGCTTCTTTTCCAGCATTGTCGCTTCGACCACGACGACGTTGACGACGACGTCGCCGCCTGACAAGCACTCGGCTTGAATCGCGCTTGCCGAGCCAGAAACAGCGAATCCAGACAGACAGGCAGGCTGGCAGGCAAGCAGGCGCACACGCAGGATCGGCGGCCGCCGGCTCGGCTGCGGCCACCACAGAACACACAGGCCGGACTGGCTGCTTTCTCACAGAAACTCTCGCAGTGCAACCGCAGCCACCGCCGTCGGCGATCCAAGCCAAACGAGTCTCCTCAAAAGACTTGCACTGTGCGCGAATGAATGAACATCTTTCTGGCTCTTTAAATCGCATGCGTTACCCTCAAACAAGCGGCAAATACGAATCCATTTCGAATGTAAAACGACAAAAAACATCACCCAATTAATGTAGCCATTTGCTTAATTGGTTTCGTCCATATTTGTCGTCGGTAGATATAAAACATCTCAAAGTGAGTGGAAGCTTAGTATTTGGATGAAAATGCCTCTGATGACAACGAGTGTCGTGGTCTTATACATAAATTCCGAAATACAAATACATGGACGGAGAGTCCAGCGTAGTAATTTGATCTGATTGATTGAATAAGTCAATTAGATCATTCCTCAAGGTTGTGGAGAAGTTCGGGATTCGTAATAAAGTCGCTATCGTGCGTCCGGCCAGCAATGAAATAGGTCACCTCCACGCCGAGATACGAATCCACAGTCTCATTCCGAACGAACACAAAGACTACGAAGGATCATGTTCATAATCGTAGTTATAGCTCTGAGTATGCATGTGATGAGTGCGAGAGAGGAGTGGGTGAGAAATCCGCCTTAGAAAGGCTCGGAAAAAACAAGACAACGGAGGGAATAGCCAGAAGTTCGCGCCCACTCTACGGGCTGCAGCCTGCAGGTAGGCCAGGCACATAGAGGTCATCTAAAATGAACAGATGGCAGGACAGGTAGCACCCTACACATTTCTGCCGGTTGGGCGTTCGCCGTAATACCGTCGATGGTTAGGTGCATTTTGCGTGTCTTATGAACGTATCAAACAAGTATGCGCATTCCCGTTCCTGTCCTCGCTTTCCCTAGAGCAGCAAGCCAGTTGACTCGGCCGAGTCCGTGTTGGTATCATCAGTAGTCTTTAGTATGACTAGGTAAGAAGCGATACTTGTGAGGCCAACCAGTGTGGTTACCGACTGGCACAGGACACACGCATGGACTTCATCTAACTCCGCTCAAAACCTCGGGTCTCCCTATTCCAACAAGAGACAATGCACCGAGCCAACATACCATCCGAACCATTGCCAACAACCATCACGCCACGCTGTTGGTAGTTGTTACCAAATGATACGAATCCATCAGACAGTTAGCTCTTGAAGAAGATTATCCACTTGTTAACACTTGTTCATATCTATAAGTTTGTGATTTTGAATCGAACCGAACAATCAACGCGGGCGTCTCAGGAACGCCTCGCTGTTGGACAGCTTCGTCTCAAACACATCAAGGCTAGTCTTGGGCACTTGAGGCAAGTTTAGGGCTCTGTAACAGCGCCTTCTCGTCCTCAATGCCGCCCTCAGAGCAGTTCACAATGATGAAGCCCTACTTGGACTCGGCAATGGTTGATTTGTTGAGTAGGTGACGGGCCCGATCCCTGAGCAGAAGGACGTGAAAGGTGGCGTGATAGTCGGATCAGCGACAGATGTGGTCCAGCCACACCGACTAGATGCCTATGCGTTCAATCATCTACCTGATGTGGTCGATACTACGGATGGTAGTCGATCATCTGCATCTGGAAGGCTTCCATTCGAATGGCCAGCTTGCAGCCGACGAAGTCCTTGCGACCGGGCGTCTCGGCTGCCGGTGACATGTGTCAGCTGATGGTGGGCCGATGGCCACAGGTGAGCGCGCGTAGGTTTGCCGTGTTTCCATCGAGAGCGTTAATCACAGCAATCTAACGCCTCGATAGTGGCCTCGATGTCGACGTTGTCTACGTCCACACTGATCCACGCAATCGACTTCAGATTCTGGTCAACCTCGATGATTTGGCTGGTCACCAGCGTGCGATACGTCACTAGAATGGCATCATAGTTCTCTATGGTCTGGCGGATGGAGTTGGATGTTGTGTTGATAGGCGCCATTCTATGTTAATAAATCTATAACGAATATGACGAGGCCACTCACCTGGACGATGCCCAACAACTTTTGAGTGTTATCTTGCCAGTTAGTTCGAGTGTTGCCTGTTCGTTTGTTTGCTGATGGTAGCAACAAGTCGTCGTAGGTTTGTTCCACGACGACGAGAGGCAGGAGGATGACAATAGCAATTAGTCTCCAGCGGACAAAGATCGAGGACATTTGTTCACCATTTGCGGTTCCAATTTACACCAGACTAATGATAATCAGGCCGAACCATTGCTAACGACCACCACGCCACGCTAACCGCTCTTTAAATTGCCGCTTTCTTAGGCTACCTGATTTGATGATTCGCTCAGTAGAGCAGCTAAGTGATCAAATATACTTCAATAATCAATTTTGCTATTTGCGACGATCTGACCAATTCAGATGCTCTGACTCCCCGTCTAACTAACCTCACAAGATTCAAATATTCCATTTTGGCACTGATCCACTTGTTAATTTATTTTTCATATCGATAGCATTGTTATTCTGAAGTTATAACATGAGTAATTATATGATTGAGATGAGTAAAGGCTGTAGGGGTTGTCCAATATTAAACTCGAAGTCCGTAATTTAAATGTATGACAGAATATGTTGTGATCATCACGAGCAGCCTTCGAATAAACATGATGTTCGAAAGGTGTGTTTGTCAGTGTTGATGGCACAAACGCACACACGAGAGTGCTCTGTGCACAGTGCGCAGCGTGAAAGGTGGTGGTGATTTGTGTGCGTGTTACAGTCGCAAGAAAAGAGCCAGTCAAAGTGGAGCCAAAATGTCTGTCTGTAGGCTTGGCGAGTGCATTTGGCCTACCTTAACGCGGAAAAGAATCGTCATCTTAATCCTATAGAAAATTCACCTATTCCATCCACTTTGTAATCAAAATAAAGCCTCAATATTACAACTAGAATGCCTTTTATTCACTAATGATAATATTCACATCCTCTATCGGGTGTTAGGAACTGTAATATACTAATAATTATGGTCGGAGCTCAGCCTGCTCTCTTATTCACCATAGCTATGGAAACTAGATTTTTATTAGATCTTGTTGAATGTTTTATTGGTCATTGGGCGAATTGTTGCATCGAGTTATCATCCTCACAATTGACTAGCTGTATAGATATTACATTATTTTAGTAACTGCACATTCCACGGCAATATGGATAGGAATCTAAGGAGCTCTTCAAATTATATCTGGAACACGGGCCTCGTATTGGGTAAGGGTGCCACCGGTAGTGTTTTTCAAGGCATGAGTAAGCATACAGGTGAGGTGGTGGCTGTGAAATCATTCAATCCATTGAGCCACCAAAGGCCATATGAAGTGCAACGGCGTGAATACGAGGTACTCAGTAAGGTAAATCATGAAAATATTGTAAAATTGTTAGCCATTGAAGAAGAGTCTGAGACTCAACACAAAGTTCTTATTATGGAACTGTGCACAGGTGGTAGTCTGTTCAATATCCTAGACGACCCGGCTAATAGTTTCTGGTTTGGAGGAGAGTGAATTTCTTCTCGTTCTCAAGCATCTAGCTGCTGGTATGAAACATCTCAGAGATATGAATATTATCCATAGAGACTTGAAACCGGGTAATATTATGAAATTTCTCTCTGAGGATGGCCAATCCATTTACAAGTTGACTGATTTTGGGGCGGCTCGTGAATTGGAAGAGGATCAACAGTTCATGTCCTCTATGGAACAGAGGAGTATTTACATCCAGAATTGTATGCCAGGGCAGTGCTTAGGAAGCCTTCAGCTAAATCATTTAGTGCCAAAGTAGATCTTTGGAGTATAGGTGTTACTTTGTTTCACATTGCAACAGGATCTCTTCCATTCCGTCCTTATGGAGGCCGTAAGAATAAAGAGATGATGCATAGGATAACAACAGAAAAGCAACAAGGTATTATTTCGGGTATTCAACATTCGGACAATGGTGATATAGATTGGAGAGCCAATCTTCCTGAGACGTGCCTTCTTAGTCCATCAATACAAGATAAAATTACTCCTTTATTAGCTGGCCTACTTGAATACAACCCCAAGAACATGTGGACGTTCGATCAATTCTTCCAATCAGTGACTCATATCTTGAGCCACAAACCAACGCATATATTCTGTGTAAACAATATCTGCGACTATACATTTTATATTCAACCTAATGAGAAGTTATCACACCTGAAGGCTAGATTATCTACCAAAGATAACGCTTACATTCCAATGGGGAATCAATTAATGATTTGGAACAAGCGAGAACTATCCGATGATGAACCGATAGTGTTCGCGACCTCAGATCAACCAATCATATTGATCAATAGTAAGGCAACAAGTCTGAAGGCTAACAATCTTATAGCCCCAAATGAACTGAAGTTTCCAGAAATACTCAGCCCCGTTTCTATAGGTAACTCTGGCGAGCAAGATGCCCAGCAAAGTAAAGCATGTGCCTCAGTGGCTTATTGTATCCAAAGGAAGGCGGTGAAATGTTTATTATATTGCAATACAATAAAACCAAGTACCTCAAGCAAGTCATGTCATTAATTGAAAGCAACGTAAAGTTGCTCAATGAAAACGGGAATCATGCTCTCATTTGATTGAGTCCCTTAAGGATCAAATAGAATACATATCTAGCACAACAATGAATCTATCAAAGTGCAATTCTAAAATGGAGCCCTGCTCAACAGTATTGAAGGCCAATATTGAGATAAACGAAATACGTGCAAATTTTCATGAAAAATTGGAGAAAACTTGGAAGGAGTTGGTGCCAAGAATGATAGACATCATTAAACGGGTTGATGGGTTGGTTGATCGTTGGAACTCGAGCCAGGTATTTATCATGCAAAGATTGCTGCCTCTCGTTCAAGGGCCGACTATTTCTGTGCCCGAATAAAAGAGAGTTGGTTATTCTTACATAAAAACAAATCTCAAGATCACTTGGCGGTAATACGAGAGTCAATTGCATCATCTGGAGAAGATGCGAATTGATTCGAATTGTAAGAAGCTATCAAGATTACTCTATGATGATGATAAACAAGCATTGAATGAATTGGTGGAAAGATTAGACGACTGGTACAATGATGCCCATGTTGCCCTAGTGCAATCTGCTTGTTTATTCGATGAACTGTCCAGGCTAATGAAAGGACGCGATAAAATACTCGAGCAATTGAATGATGTAATAGAAATCCAGCATCAGCAATGGCAAAACTAATCAATCAATTGGGAAACATGACAAAGATGGACAATTCAATGAACGCCGATATCGTCTCATCAGCACCAGGGATTAATCTGGTAGACAAGACGGCAAACAATTTTTCAGCTATTAACAAACAAGTTGCTTGTTGGTAGTGGCGGCGTCGGCGGTTTAGGCTCATATATTAATTTCAAAGCAGGCGGATCACAACTATCGCTTGATAAGGAATCGGAATGTAACCACAATCAGGAACATCTAGTGGAGGAGTTGCAGAATCTAAGAAATGCCCAGATCCGTTTATGTGCCTCGTTGAGCGAAAACCAGAATCTCTTCAGTGAGCTCGTTTCAATGACATTATCGCCAAAAATCAAGATACTGACCAATATTGACATGAAAAAATATGTCAATCAATTTTGTTCTCGTTATGGAAGAAGAAAAAATCCAGAAGTATTATTGTTATGATGATATATTGATCAAAACCAATTCTATCTATTCACAGAAACTTAATTTTGTATATCTATTGTAGGTAACTCAATTTAATCTCTAAATTAGATAACTTTGTTGATCTAAAATAGGTACACAACACTGTTGATTAACACTGAAAATTTTCAATTGCAAAGTATACATACAATCATAATAGTTCTTCTTCTTGCGACTTATAACATCAAGTCAACGGCCATAATTCATCACGTGAACAACAGATACATCAAATGATGGTGTCGGTGATGATAATGATGATGTTGAACACTCTAACAGTTCTCGCTACATGAATCTCGATGCCAAGTTATTTTAGACTCTACCCAGTGTGACTATTTAGACCTCTACATGTCCCGAGGACAGCGACAACGGCTGTCGCGACTCACCACAACTATGACGACGATGATGATGACGATGTAGAGCATTGTAACGACGATGTTTCCGATCACAATCGTCGTGTTTAATTGATTGTACTCTCTTTGTCGTGTTTATTCGTAGCTCATACAATCTGATGAGAAACAGAGTTAGTTCACAGATATAAACACAGTCGACTGTGAATAGTGATTCTCCTTCAGAATATATTCGTTCAATTCATACATAGTTTCTATTCTAACAGTTTATACTTGATTATTATTTGAATTAATTTAATTAAAAAGACAAACTCAAGATGCAAATTGCACTGAAGGTGTTGATTGCCTTCGCTTTGCTGGCGGCAATCTATATCATTCCCTTGTAGATGGCCAGCTATCTTGTGTGGACGAGGAGGGACACCCAGTGGATTGGTATATGGTTTACAAGTTCCCGAGAATGAAAAATCGCCAGAGGAAAAATTCAAGTCCGGTCACTCCTATGCCTATTTCACTAGCGACGATGTCAAAAATCCTCGGACGAAGACAACAACATTATACAACATACCGGAAGATCCTGAATCGCAGATCTTCTTGTATCGTTTCAAAGAACTTCTATACAATTTTGTTGGGAATCCATTTAGGGTCAAAAGTTTAAAGAAGAAGTTGTCTACTGCCAATCAAAGAGGCAACGATCAGCCAAGAGTTTCTCGAGCAAAACCCAAATTGGAGCATTTCGGATGTATTAATTAACGACCCAAAGTCGATTGTTATGCGAACATTGGCTATCGCCTATGACAAGGAACTCAGCAAGTCAGTCAATGCAATCTTCTATAATGACGATCCACCAACGGCAAATCCCGAGGATGAGCTCAAAAACAATCGCCGGGCCCACGCCAAAGGTGTCCTATTGATGGACGAAAAACTGGCGACGGAGTCTGGCTTACCCATTCCGTGCCCAATTTTCCACCAAATCGCAACCAAAAATTGGACTTCTACGATAATTCAATCGTATATGGACAAACATTGATGTGTATCAGCTTTTGATATACACAAATCGGGTACCCAACTGGTGAACCATCTGATTAATATGTCCCCTCGTCTATGAACACTCTATAAGCGATACCATGTATGTTTAATACCTGATTTGGACGATCTGAGCCACGAAGACGATACCAAATACAAGCGGGTGCCTGTGGTACTGAAATTGTCTCAAATGATCACCACAAAAGGGGGCCAGGTGTTGCATTTGTTCTCTAAGAGTCTAGGTTTCAATCAAGATTTATATTCTGGCTGGATTGACAATGAGATAGGGGGTCGTTGTATGCGGAAACTTGGCGTAAGGGCTCGGGAGGCCCGCTAAACTCCAATTGTCCGGGGAACGAATTCCACGTGAACAATATAAAAGAATTGAAGTATGACAAACAAATCAAGTGGTCCTATACGAAGGATCATAGTAAGTGGGCAATCACCGATGAGCAAGATAAAGGTATTGTTTGTATTAGCGATATGAACCGGATGGAGTCTCAGTTCAAGCGAGGTGGCGGAGCTGTCTGTATCAAGTGTCCAACCTGTTGGTCGGTCTTTCCAACACCATTGATGACGTTGAGCCCTGTCCAGTGCCAACCACCAAGAAGGAACGAGTCCCAGATACAGCTTTTGTGAAAAATTGAAGAGTATCTTCAGGTGTTAATCTTGGTCATAGTTACACAAATAATGTTATTGTTTGATGTGCACTATTCACGCTAATACTAAAACTGATAAAACATATTCTAAACAAACTTGGACAACTCAATCACATAAGTCAGTCAAGCTGCCACCAAATGGATTTCATTTAATTATCAATATCTAGTTTCATGTTGCAAACATAACAAATAATACAAAAAGAAAAACAACACACCGAACACTTTCAATATAAGCCATCTATTACTATTAATAGAGGCAAAATATCTCAATAGTGCATCGTGGGCCGCCTCAACATTTGCCGTTGTATCACTAATATTCATATCGATTCTGGTTATCGTTTCACCTTGATCATGCACCAGATGTGCCAATTGATTAAATACAGTGCCTAGTTCAACGATTGTGGATTCGATTAACTGCATCTTGTCAGCCCTTTCCGACAAGTCTATGTGGTTGTTCATCAATAAACTCTGCTGTTCCTGTAGTTGTAGGTTGTGATTGGGAAAATTTTTCGTGCGGTTGTTGATTTGGATAATAGGAGGACGAAGAATTGGTATTACCCATATCTAAGACTAGTGATGGATCAGATGAGTTTGAAGAAGAGGGCGGATGATAGGATGAGGTGCTAGGCCCGACAAACATTTCATGCCGGGCTATCTGTTGCTGGACACTCTGGGATCTCATCTCGAGAGTTGATTTGAAGTTGTTAGTAACATTGGCCAACTTTCGTTGTAATATATTAACGATATGCTCCGTATGCCTTGCTTTAGGTTCACATTTGGATTGTAGGTAATCTAGTTGGCTTTTTTGTTTCGCTTATATCGGAACGAATGTCAGCAATCAGCCGATTCAACTCTCCATCGTCGAACAATGTCCTCTTTTTGGCCAATATGGTAAATCTTTCTAATTTTTCGAAAGAGTTCTTTATCCTATGAGCACAGTTCTGTGATACTCTCATCAACTCCTTGTAGTGTGGATCGATGGTGAATTTATTGGGCGTTATTTGATTTCTTGTGGTTCCATTTGCCTCCCTGGCGTTGTTGTATCCATGATGGTTTTTCTCGCTTCGAGTTGATGGGTGGCAATAAATTCTGCCGTTCTATCGCGCCCCTTCATGTCGTTCCAATCGGATAATTTGATATGAATAAATATAAGCTTGGAATGTCTAACTAACTATATAGATAGTTAAAACCACTATCCATAATGGGATAAAATAATTTGGATAATCATCAACATCTGTGTAGATACTGAGTATAAGGTGACGGGAACTCTATTTTGTTTTTGACTGTCATTTCCAATTGGCGCATCAGAATTTGCTGACAAAACCAGTTCGACGTCAGACTCATCGGTGTCCTGCAGGATCACTCTAGACCAACCAGCTCATTGATAAATCACCATAACCACACTGCAGAGTTTTTCCGTGGAATCGTGACAGCGGCGGGGATTCAGACACACCCCTTTCTAGGCCGGGGAAGGTGCAGTTGCAATTTGCTCCGCATCCAACATGAGAACAGAGTAGAAAATTCTTTGGTTCGGCAGGGGCCAACAAATATGATGATATCAAATCGGAGAAACATTTGACTCCTCAACAAGTCCCCTTGGTGCCACGAGAATCTAACTAGAAAGTTCACAGTGGCGAAAATCTCACTCTTGGAGTCAAGTCATAGTATGTTGAGATGATGCAATCGGATGCGAATCTAGGGCTTCCTTTAGATCAACATGCAGGTTCTCGTCCAGACCAACATTCCATGATGTCAGACGATGAAACTACTTAGACAATGATTCTTCGTTAATGAGTTGATACCTCGATAATTAATGAGCTGACAAGTTGTTGGATAATTTGAAGTGTATCTCTCGACTGACACGCCCATACTGTTCAAACGAGGCGCGGTGGGGAGAACCTGCAGGAATCGAGAACTAAACCACGCGACGATCATCAAGCCAAAATTAACACTATTTTGCTCATGTTTTGTTGGCTGACAATCCAATTTCTTATGAGGAGATAAGAGATAAGAGATCGAGGAATTGTGGTTCTCGACCCGAATCGAGCGAGCAGAACGCAAGTTGTATCCATGTACATTCAGCTAATGGTGGCAAACGAGTGAAGTCGGGCAGCATGCGTTAGCTCATCTAGCGCGTGTTTGTCTTGTAAAGTGCAAATAAACAAAAAGTGAAAGCATATTAGCTGACATCAGTCAAATAACCACTAAACCTGTATTGAACTTGGTACAACAAAAGGGCGAGCATGAATTATGTCTAGTAATTAAGTAAACATTTCATGGCCGTCGATATTAACGACAAAACAAATCGAAATGTTTCAACACAACCAGCGACACCACTTCCACCGACGACGGAGTCATCATCGTCGGCACAATCTAAGATTGAGGCCACCACCCATAATGGAAGCCACCAAGGAAGACAGATGATAAAGGCTCTCATATGGCACCACTGACACTGGCTTCTGGCTCCAATCAAACCTGATGACGTCCACATGATTACACCTACACAATAAAAATGATTTCATCGACGATTGGTGCCTTAACAACATCGCTGATAGTTACCCCATTAGATGTAGTCAAGATACGCTTACAAGCTCAACAAAAGAACTATTACAGAAACAAGTGTTTCCTCTATTGCAATGGCCTCATGGAACATTTGTGCTATTGTGTCAATGGTAACGGGCAAACTCAAACACTCAAACAAAATGGTTCATCTATACCTATTGACCCGCGTGACCTCAAATGGTACCGAGACCCATACCTGGTCATTTCAATGGGACTCTGGATGCTCTAGTGAAGATCAGCAGGACTGAGGGTATCATGTCGCTTTGGTCTGGGTTGCCGCCCACACTCTTGATGGCCATACCAGCAACAGTGGTCTACTTTACTGTTTATGATCGTCTTAGAGCCGATCTATGGTACTGGTGTGGCTCGGACCATCAACCCCTTTGGATACTAGTATTTTGTGGAGCTGCAGCCAGATGTATCGCCGCAACAACTATTAGTCCTTCTAGAGATGATTAGAACAAAGATGCAATCAACAAAGTTGAGTTACTGGGAGGTGGCTCGTGCCATCAGGCAGCTCATAAAGATTGAAGGTCCACTCAGTTTGTGGCGAGGTCTGGGACCAACTCTTATGCGAGACGTGCCATTCTCGTCAATCTATTGGGCTAGTTATGAGTATATGAAACAACAAATGGATCAGCGCCAACCCACACTCGAATTTAGTCTGGACTGCCGGCGCCATATCTGGCCTGGATCGCTGCCATTACGACCCTTCCATTTGATGCTGCAAAACCCATAGACAAATAGAGCTTGGCGAGAGAGATCTCATGGAGTCGAAGAAACAACAGCAACACCTAAAAGGAAAGGCGACAACTCATAAAACTGTTGATATCCTCAAGAACATTTACCGTCAATCTGGAGTGACTGGCCTATTCTCTGGCATTGTCCTCGTGTGATAAAAGTTGCCCCATCTTGCGCGATCATGATTTCAACCTATGAACTTGGTAGTAAGCAGTTCTTTGTTAACTATAATAGAGAGAAATCAGAAAAGCAACAAAGACATCAGAATGGGAATTGACATCGACCCTACCATACACTTTCTAGATAACTCTGTCCGACAACTGCCGAATATAATTTGCCATTGATGTGATGATGATTATTGAAGTAGTTGTAGTAGTGTAAATAAAAACTTTATTCTTTAGACTTAAGGTCTCAAGTAAAAACGCATCCTGAATTTTAGTCCAAGTCTTTGTTGGGATGATTTACCATACTATTCTTCTACAATGTGAAAATCATCTTCTGTGATATAGTTTTTTTCCAGATCTATATGTTTATTTTATTTTTCTTTGTTATTGTTGTTGTGCAAACTGCTTATTGTTGCTGGTTTCTTTTCTTTCTACAAGCATTAGGCAACCAAGGAATACCTTGTTGTGACGCTTGATACATTATTTCTTTTCAATTCTTTACACGTAGGTTCAATATATTTAATTCGTCTTCGTTTTGCGAAAAATTGACTATTCCTGAATGTTTGGATAAAATTTGAGTAAGTTTCTTTGAGGTAGTTCAAGTCGTACTTTTGGAGGACCATTTAAGCTCTCTCCAAAATTTGACTGGCTTCTATGGCACATTTAGCGCAATGAACAACAAGCTTCTCTATTGCCTTGACAAATAGTATATTGAATACCTCAGTCTCACAAATGATACAATGATGGGCGGCTCGTGTGGCGCCTTACCATGCCATTTGATCTCACATTGCTTTTCTCGAGCATCCCAATTATACGCTCACAATAGGATAATGTTGTTGACATGAATCCTCGATAACATTGAATAGATCCTCGTCGTGTATTTCCAACATTCCTAGCAAGATTCCAGGTGAGATGTATCATGGGCATGATAGATTTATATCGCTCAACTCGGTTCCATTCGTAACGCTCAATGGCAGATCTGAATTGCTTTGTTGTGATTGGACCTACATTCCAGGCAATATTGTTGCACCAGCCAATAGCTTGAACCCAATGCACTGTACCCGTATTCACCCAAACTAGATCACCTGGCTTTGTATAAATCGATAGACAGGTATGTTATAAGCATCAGAGATCATCGAGATTCGGCCACCAAGAGCCGTGTACAAAGTTTGTACTATTCTCGGCGCATAATCTAGCCATTGGGCCCCAATATTCTTCTGGCACACCAAACCACTCGCAATCGCCCGGTCCAATGTTGATGTTCACCGAACAAAAATTGTTATTCTCTTGATGGCCTGGCGTCCGGCAACCTGGGACTTTCATATATAATTGTACCGTATTCATTCCCAATATCGGATGTCCAAACATGTGTCAACATATTAGAGAGGCAGATGCAACTCCAGAGAACATGGGCAATTTGTCCAGTTCATCCAACTGGGCTTTCCATTTCTTTCTATCTGATAGATCAACGTTTGTTCCAAATGTCACGAGTTTAAAGTGAGGATTTCTTTTAACGAAGTGCTATGATCTAAAACATTAAATAACTCTGTCCATCTCTTCGCCTTTGGTGAGATGATTTTGAAATGTTTTCGCCTGGTAAAGAGCATATTTGCCAATCTTTTTGAGAATCTCCTCTGACTCTCGCAACCCCAAATCATGTTTTTCTTTTCCATATCCCAGTTTTGATCTGATGGTTGCTCATATTGTGTTCGTACTTCTATCAGATGTCCAGCATCGTGATCGACTAGTGTTTTTGTTGAAAATAGACCTAAATTTAAATTGAGCACTCGAGATATATTTCTGATAACTGCAATTGGATGAGCCTACAAAACTCCTGCAACTGTGGCGAGAATACTTTGGCTTCATTTTGACAAGAATACTAGGTGTCGGTGGGTTCAATTCAATCTTGGTTAATTTGATGCCAGGGCCAGCTGGATATTGGTGTATTGTTTTGTTCGTGCCATTGTGATCATTTGTAGGGTTAGATTTTAAATCATTCTTATTGTTTGTGTCGCCATTATTATTATCATTGACATTGTTATTGAGGGTGGGAGTTGTGTTGTTATTGTTGCTTTGATTGTTGTGGTTGTCGCCATTCACATGAAAAGGATGGTTATCAACCTTTTCGTGTTTAACTAGAAACCTCTGATCGGAAGGCAGATTTTGGTTACTATGTTTATCAATCATTTCCAACTTCTATTTGATCTTGCTTTTTATCTAATTGGAAAGTGTGCTATCAAATGGATTTGTTTTTCCTTTGTAAAAATTTAAGTATCTTTGTATGTGTGTATACGATCTTGCATACGATACTTTATGGATGATCTTCTTGGAAAAGTTTTGAGTGATATGCCAAAGCAGCTGAATGAAATAATTCTTATCAAATTATAGCATTACTTATTTGAATAAGTATTATGTTTATCTCTTGATGTAAAAAGTATATCTCGTTTTTTACTAGTAGTTGTATAGGCTTGTAAATAAGCCAGATTTTTGTAATATTTAGTTGATACTATTTTGATCTAGTGTAAATTGATTTAGTCTGACGAGTTTGTTGTAAATAGGGACGTTAGTTAAATTCAAAATTTGAACTTATTGTGGCTCGCTAACGATTGGCTAGCTTGAAGTCTCTCAAATCAGTTATGCTTGAGATGGTAATATCATAGATTTCTAGGATGTAATCTCCGAGATTGAGATGCGACATGGCAGTGCTGGTTACTTACTTCAAACAAGAATAGGATGAACGCCTACGTGAATGATTTGTATCGGATTTGTTGTAAAATTTTCGATACCTTTCCTCTTGAAGTGGAGTGAACAAATTGTTACAGTAGAATTTCTTGCCTATATCTATGTTGTAAAAAGTTTTCCTAAATGTAAAGCTTTGTGTGCAATCCTCGGATGAGTTGCCATAAAAATCAGAGTAGATTAGTGGTCTTCTCAAACTCCCAAAGTTACAATCTAAAGTTTGGTCGAGGCAATAGGTCGACGGCCAATATCTTGTATTAGTATATTTTCTATGTATAAATATAAACGTACGAAGATCATCTTGATGAGATGTAAATGAACGTTCTAAATTTTCTAGTTTACCTGTATTGTGTTTGTGTGTATAAGTTGATTTCAAGTGATAAAATTAGAGTGAAATATAAATAGAGATAATGATGGCGATAATAATTGTTGTGTTAATTACAAATGTTAGAAGGTTGATGATAGGTTTCATCCTCAAAATGGCGACAATGAAACACGACGACGACGACGACGACGACGACAACCAAAGACGCTGACGACACGGAGAATTAAATGTACTGGATTTTGTGGCATAGTAAACGCAACTGTTTGTGTGAGTGAGTGTGAAACCAGTAGTTTGCATGTAAAACTTCTGCCAATGTTGCTGTTGCTGCAGCTGCCAACACTGTGTGTGTGAATATAACTGTTAAGTTTATTTTGGTCTCTGCCATTGCCTCTTACTGGGTCGCCGCTGTGCTCGCACTTCGTGTCTGTGTGTCCGCCTGCCTGCCAGACTTGCTAGCGCCGACGCTGATGTTTGTGTACCATTAGAGTTTGTGCGATAGCCAGTGGTAGTAGCAGCGTCTGGAGGTCCAAGTCATTCTGGACTAGTTTGCCTGGCACCACTGGGACATTGTCCAGCTGTCCAGCCCGTTCGCTGTGCCCATTCGTTTGTTCGATTGTCCCAGGCCGCCGTCGTCACACAAGGGCAGGATGAAAATTGGCCAACTTTTGAGTTAAAGTTTCTAATGAAATATCTCTATTTTAGGGTTTATGTCAGAGAGTCTGGGGAAAGACAATGAGACTTTCTGAGGATTTTTTCATTTTCTGAGAAAGATTACTTCAAAAGTGGAAATAAAATATAAAAATACTCATTATTCAATAGAAATGGTTTGAAATCTAGGAATAATGGGTAAAGTCAACCAACGCGACTTGGCCGATCCAGGCCGTCGTAGTCGCGTCTGTGGAGTCTGCAGTTTTGCCACGGTAACATCCTCCAATGGCCACGCAATACTGCAGGCTGCGCCTCGCGTCCAGAGCGAATCTGTGCCATCGGCGTTGCTGCTGGCGCCATCGAACACACGTCTCCGCCGGCATTGCTTTTCTTTGCTGCTGCTGCGGACGCGATATCGGCAAGGCTAATATCCAAACCAAAACAATCGAAAAGTTCAAACTCGTGATAGCTGACCGCCCAACATCACAATTTATTACCAGGTAAATTTATTGTTATAGACGACACAACGACACCAACCACGAGCATGATTTGCAACAATATCATACCCATAAAGACATTATTGATGGCGTGTCGAGGCGACTTGGTTTGCCGCGCTATGAGCACCGCTCCCAGGGTACTGGGGGTGAGCGCTATATCAAAATCAATGCAATCAATGGCCTTTAATCAATTATGTGCAGAATAGGGGTGCTGCTAGGAAAGGAAAACGTATCGAGAGGGCGAGAATGGCCGTCTAAACGCAGCTAAGCGTCGTCTAGCGGAGGCGCAAAATCCTCAGCCTAAAAAGACTCCACAGGACCTCCGTTAAAATAGATAAAACTCAATTCAGATTTCAGACAGAACGCCAACTTGATAGCACACTACCACCTCCACCTCCAGATAATGTATATTTCATGGAGAAATATAGAAAATGAGATACCCGCTGGATGATATTATCAACTTTCACTCAGCAAGCAGTCCATCCAGATGTCCTGAATCAACCAGATGCCCTTGTAACGGCCACCATTGAGCTGAATCTCAAAATGAAAATCAAAAAGAAGCGTTATATCGAGAAGATAGAGAGTACAGTATGCTATCCCCACGTTTTCAGATATGAAATTAGGCCCAGGAAAATAATTGCCCTCTGCAAGGACTCTAAGGACCAGGAGGCTGCTAGGGTAGCGGGCGCTTATGCTGTTGGTGCCCTCGATATAGTTGAACAATTGAAAAGAACCAACTGACCCAAAGAGATTTTCGATCACATAGTATGCCATAACGACTTTATTGTCGATTTTGCCTCTGTCAAGGGCATGAAAGGAGCACCTTACTTCCCATCGAAGGCTCGTGGAAACTTTGGTGACGATATAGTCGAGTTAGTTCGTTATTTCAAGGATGGTATCGACTACTCATTGAAGAGAAGTCCAGAGGAGCCTGAATTTGGTTTTATCGAATGTTATTTTGGCAAGCTCGACATGACGAACGACCAACTGCGTGATAATCTGACAACCCTTTTCAACTCAGTTAATAGATTCAAGCCACTTAACTTGGATGATGGTAAACAGTTTTTGAACGTGTTTCTATAAGTACACCCGCAACTTCAGAATCATTCTTTCTGAAATTCTGGGAACTTATCGACGAGTACGAGGACCCCACGCAATCAAGGATGACACCGATGATGAGGTTGAGCAGAGAGAGAACACAGCAAAAGTGTGACTTTATCGAGTGGTGTAGATAAACTGTGATGTGTTGATAGTCTCTATAAAATGTTAGATTTAATATATTGGCTCAACAAACTATTTTGATACTAACTGCACTCTTACATGAGATATCATGTATACCCTACAACACGACAATCTCACTTGTCTGTAAGCTCATACTGTTATATGATTTCATTCCATTTACAACTTTTCAGTTTTGACAAGATATGATACATGAGGCTAAAGCTCAGGAGTTTCTTGAGCTCGATTTCATTAACTCCTCAAGACAGTTCTTGGGCTGGCATAGTAGAAGTACTTTTTTCACCCCTCTGTTACGGGGTATATGTCGAAACGAGCATCTATGATCAGTCATGGTCTTCTCGACTACGGTGGCTGTGATATTGAACGTGTCCTTATCGACTAATGGTCTTCCAATAATGCTGAAATCTTTTGCCACCCAATACGAGGCATTTATTAAGAAGTAGTTTCTGTCCACAATTTAGTGGTAAATGATGATCAAACATGATGAGATCTCCGTTTGTGATGATCTTCTGAACTCCAAACATGTGAATAACTGCAAATAATCGTTGTTTTTAGCCAATGGCTCGATAATGTTGACCAGTGACATATTTTGACTAAATTTATTGATTAGTTTATGATCATAACAAATATGCCATTGTGTGTAGGAGAGCAAAAACAATTTCTCAACATAGGAAAACTTTATTTTTGTTATCACATGTGTAGCGGACAGTATCTGCAACGATCATTTCATGTTTGCCGGCATTTCCAGCGGCATTCGACATTCGCCACTCCCACCCACAGCAATCCGCCCTCCCGCGTTGTATTCCGCAGCGCTGTGATATCACAGCCCCGGCAGGTATAAATGAGACTGTGTCTCGATATCGAGACACAGACATATATTAGACAGACATATAGTCAGATGTATACGAATGTAATCAGTATATAGTTATATCAGTTAGTGTGTCATCAAGGTTAATAAATCGATATCAAGAGTTATCACATCGAGAGAAGTCCTAGTACGCCGAACTTTATTAGCTGTCGACAGAGTGAGCCACGCCGTCGTGCCCGAACCCCACTCTCATCGTTACAGATTGGTGCCCGAAACATACGTATTAGTGATAATCAAAATGACTGATAATTCAAGATATCGCTTGGAGAAGTAAATCGATGGATATCCTGAAGGGCGAACAAGATGAATCCGACGCTACCATCAAAGACAAATTCGACTCGATATCGAGCCAAGTAGGTGGCCAGGCTCATGGCGATATTAAAGATGAAGTCCAACAGTTGATCAATGAACAAGTCAGACGAGAGCTAGCCAAAAGCGAAGCTTAGGCTCATGAATCGTTTGGACGATAGAATTTCATCGATCAAGGATCTAATT
Source organism: Oxytropis ochrocephala (assembly GCA_020916435.1). Classification (NCBI taxonomy): domain Eukaryota; kingdom Viridiplantae; phylum Streptophyta; class Magnoliopsida; order Fabales; family Fabaceae; genus Oxytropis; species Oxytropis ochrocephala. The sequence continues at coordinate 300,481 of JAJHUT010000126.1, forward strand.
GAAGGTGCCTTGAAGCAAAAAGAGACGGCCAGCCAAAGAGATGTCTTAATTGGTACAGAGCGGACGGAAGATATCTTCTCGTCGGAGGATTTGGTGCGAGATCCAGTAAAGCAGAACCAACGTCGATTGTCATCAACTCCAAATTAATGATGAACATTATGATAAATATCGCCCATCAGATCAGAACAAACAGCCGATTGTCGCTTTAACCAGATCGAACCAGAAGCTTATCATGGCGATAAAACGAAGGCGAGATCGTGGCTTCGTCAGTATGAGATATTGATGAGAGTCAATGGTTATGGTGATGATCAGAAACTCATTAGAGCAGTCGCTTACATGAAAGGACCAGCTTATCATTGGTATAATGTAACGACAACGAGAAACAAGAACCTCACATGGTATGGATTCACATCGAAGTTTATTAGCCACTTTTGTGGAGCTGATGGAACGTCATATCTATACGAGAAGATAGAGAAGACAAAGCAAGCTTCAGATGAACATCCGAGCCAATTTCTTATGCGCATAATTGATCTATGTTATCAATACGATCCGAGTATGCCAGAAAGAACTATTATGTCAAAGATTCATCGAGGATTGAGACACGATATCGTGAACAACCTCATCGCCGCTAGAACAATCAATGAATGGACAATTGATTGGCTAGAACAGAGATTTAACTCATATAAGCAGGCAGAGATACGACAACCAACACCGACAGTCAAAGCAACGCTAACTAAGCCAGACAAGCCACCGACTAAACCGTCAAGAGATATCTCTGACTGGCCGTGTTATAACTGTGATAACAAGGACACCTACAGAAAGATTGCCCACTGCCGAAAGACGAAGCAAAGATAACAGCCAAGATTGAGGCCCGTAAACAGAAGCTTTCTAATGCCGTGAAATCAGATGACGAGCAACGGAAGACTATTGGCGCGCTCAAGTTCAAGACAAAGCTGCTCATCAATCATCTTAAGGAGAGCAATCCTGTGAGGATATCTGTAAGCCCTTGATGACGTTAGAACTAAACGGAACCAAAGTCACAGGTAGAGTTGATAGTGGTGCCGACATAACAGCCATCCCAGCTAGTCTAGCCAGTCAACTCCAGCTCAATCTAGTCAACTACAGTGACGAGCCAATACTAGCAGTCAACAAATACAGAAGTCAAAATATTAGGTCTAGCGCCAGTATTTATCAAGTATAACAACATCACGAAACTAATGCCCGTAGCAGTGTTACCTCATGGCGATTTGACACGAGCTCTATGGGGTTGGGATATTTTATATGTGTTCAAGGTGTTGTATGACTTCGCAAGCCATCAGCCAATAGGGACGATATCGCTCCTAAAGTTGTGAATGCCGTCACAGTAGATGAACACCCGATAGACAAGTTACAGTTTGGAGAGATGAAAGACAGTGAAAAGAATATTCTCGTCGATACTGCTTGAAACAGTTCGCCAATGTTTTCTCAAGGGACGACCAAGACATAGGGCGAACTTCAACAGTCAAGCATAAGATCTTATTGAAAGATGATAAGCCAGTCAGCCGACAAACCATACAGAGTGCCATTCAGAAGCAGGGAAAGTTTACAAATAGCCATTGACAATCTCACATCAACAGGTGCTATTAGACCATCTAAAAGCCCATTCGCCTCGCCCATCTTCTTTGTCGATAAAGATGGAGGGAAAGCAAAGAGATTGGTTGCCGACTATCGAGCATTGAACGCGAAGACGATATCTGATAAGATGCCGATGCCGCATCCCCGAAGATATCTTCGGAATGCTCGCCAACATGACAATATTCAGCAAATTAGACATTACATCAATGTTCAATCAGATAGAGATAGACGAGAGAGACATCGAAAGACAGCAATAACGACGCCGTTCGGCTTGTACAGAGCTGCCCACTAATGCCGTTCGGTCTGGTCAACGCGCCCGCAACAGCTGTGAGATTAATGCGAGAAGTCTTACGCGACATTAACGGACGAACGTGCTATGTATATTTCGATGATATCATCGTCTTTGCCAACGATATTAACGAATTAGTTTCTAGATGCCGTGATGTATTAGCGAGATTAAGAGAACACAACTTTGAAGCTCAAGCCCTCTAAATGTGTATTTGGAGTGGAGTCAGTCAGTTTCTGGGCCATATTATATCAGCCCGAGGTATTGAGATCGACCCAGTGAGGATAGAGAAAGTTAAATCCTTTCCAGTGCCCAAGAATCCGTCCCAAGTAAGAAGCTTTCATGGATTGCTCAGCTACAATAGGAAATTCATCAAGGATTTTGCTAAGAAGGCCAAGCCATTGACGAAACTGATGGGAAAAGGTAGAGGATTTTGAGTGGACACCAGACGCCCAAGTTGCCTTCGAGACGTTACAGAGATGCCTCACTGAAGCGCCAATATTGGTGCATTTCAACCCAGAGGCCGAGTTGGAGCTGAGGACAGATGCCAGTTCATTCGCCATTGGTGCAATATTGTATCAAAAACACCCAGATGAGAAGCAAACAGGAGTCATATTGTATCATAGTAAGACCCTAACGCCAACCCAGAGGAACTATTCGGCCACCGAAGAGAAGCTTTGGCAGCATTCAACGCTATTATGGAATTGCAACACTTTTTATATGGAAAGAAGTTCACATTGGTCACTGATCATGCTGCTCTATCTCTATTCAAGAACCATCGCGATGCCCACCATCGTATCGCCAGATGGGTAGCCCAGTTGCAGTGTTTTGACTTTGTTGTCAAGTATAAGAGCGGACAATCACACGTGGATGCTGATTGTATGTCGCGTCTAGTTGATGAAAGCAACGAGAGTATAGATCTACAACAAACCAAATACATTATTGGAGCCCTGACTTTACCCAACGCCAGCCAGAACGTGGAGCCACCTAATGTCGATATCGACATCAAGGCAGAGCAACGTGCAGACCCATTCTGCAAAGGAATCATTGACATATTAGAGTCAACCAAGTTGTCAGCCAGCGAAAAGGCAAAGAAAGCAAACCGTTATAGTCTACAAGATGATGTTTTGTATCGATTCCAGAATCACATTCCGCTACTAGTCATTCCAGAGAAAAGAAAGGCAGCAGTTCTGTTATCTTGCCACGACCTCTCACTAGCAGGACATTTAGGTTACAGTCGAACATATAGTCTAGCCAAATGCCGTTATTATTGGCCGAGAATGAGAAAGGACTTGAAGAAATATGTCGCTTCATGCTCCAAGTGCCAGCGCCGCAAAGCCAGCAACACCAGACGCCAAGGTTATACAAAGCCATTGCCGATCGCCGAAGATATCTTCGACACGATAGGAATTGATCTAATCAACAAGCTCCCGAGAAGCAATGCAAATTATAATACAATATTGGTCATAACCGACAACTTGTCGAAGTATGTTGTAACAGTACCATTGAAGGACGAGAAAACTGACACTATCACATTCGCCTTCTCTTCACCCATTTCATAGCAAAGTTTGCTGCCCGAAGATTGTCATTTCAGATAGAGGACTAAACATTAGTGGTAAACGAGCGAAAGATTTCTACGAGATGTATGGAATCAAGAGACACCTGACGAGTGCCTATCATCCTCAGTCCAACGGACAAACTGAAAGATTTAACCGAACACTTGCAGCTTCACTAACACTATATGTTGATAAGAACCAGAGGAATTGGTCCGACTATTTGGCACCACTCACATTTGCATATAACATCACAGACCATTCAGTGACACGAGTAGCGCCGTTTGAGTTAGTGTATGGACGCCGACCAAGACTTCCTCTCGATAATCTATTGAACAGACAAGAATTTGTCGACCCGTCAACGCCACTGTGTGACATCAGATCAGCAGCAGCACTAGAGCTGATAAAGAAGAAATTAGTAAGTCCCAGGAAGCGAAACAAAATCGCCTGGACGCGAAGCTCAGACAGAATGTATTTAAGGTAGGAGATTTGGTTCTATTTGAACGCCCTACTCGCCTGAGAGGCCAAATAGACAAATTGACTTACACACATACAGGACCTTACAAGATAACAAAGAAACTAGGAGATGTTACCTTTGAGATTACGGCCGAGTCCAATTCAACTGATAGAAAAGCAACCAGAGTGGTCCATCCTTGTAGTTTGAAGCTGTACGTCCGACGAGATCATCAGGTCGCCGACGATATCGTCGACGACCCGCATTTTGTTCCTGTTGAGGAGTTACATGATGTTACAGTTCAACAGCCACCAGCAGACACCGAACAACCAGCTGAACGGCCAGAATCCGACTGTATCAATGATTTGGCAGCCATGAATGAATCTACAAGCATCAATGAACTCTCTTTATCAATGAATCTCCTTTTACCAATGAAACCGACTTCATCAATCAATGTAGCCTGGAAGAGCGCTCAGCACAACAACAGGTAGCCATTAGACATGATGACGATAATGAAAGTATTATTACACTATCAGCCAGCGAGAGATCAGAAGCCGACAGTATAGAACATCCACCGTACAGTCCATTAGGCCCATCAACCCCACCAATGCCTCCCACACAATGAGACCCGCCGAATTGTAGCGAACTTCTGCAGCCAACAAACATTCGTCCAGCGAACCTTCGAGCGCGCAGACAACACGTACACTCATTAGCAAATACGTACTTATCATATTATACTACCCAACATCCATTATCAATCTACTTATTAGCCAATTCATGTATTCACTTGTTATCTATCAACATTAGCCTTAAAGCCTCCACCAATAGTGATATCACTACGGCCTATATTACGCCACTGCCACCACCACTAGCGAGATTGTTATTGATTTCACATCCCAGTGTTCTATCAACGAACAAAATGAACTATCTATCGATTACTGACATCAGAAGGTTGGTAGCTGTGGAGAAGCCACGGGTTGTTCTGCCATCATCATCACCATGGCTGGAGCAAATTGCGTGCCAAGTCTGTTATCACTTGCGCCGAGACGCAATGGTTATACATAGAGATTGTATGAGACTGTTTCAGCCCAATGCATTCTATCATTATCTGAAGCAAACGGCAACGATATGTGTGCCCTGTGTCGCCAACCAGCCAACTTCCACTCTACTCCAACCAGATATTGCAATCCTCCACCTAGCGACCATTGGATGATTGATAACCTGAGATACAAATGCAGCGATTGTAAACAAGAAATGGACTACGCAGCAGCCACCAGACACCCGAGCAACTGCGCTAACAGTCCGAACCAGTTCAAACCGCCCGAATATATATTCGATTGGAACGATATAGAAATCACTAGAAGACAGACCGTATCGATGCCAACTATTGGACCGAGAGAAGCAAGAGATGATAGACTCCTCATTTACCACCATAATGGAGTGCAATTGGCCTCCAAGTTTGTCAGACAGTCCTGGGACATCCCAAGAGTAAAACTACAGATTGCTCGACTCGCCGACATTGACGCTAATGAGATCAGATTGTTCCAATTCACCCACAGAGAATTGCACAATGATCTCATCGTCAAAGACTTCGCAGAGTTGCAAGGAGCCAATCATATAACATCTCTACATGGCTTTGATAAGCAAAAACGAACTCGCAACCCGAACAGCAATCATTTCCGTCCATAGTGCAGGACCAAAGCCATCAGTAGCCCGCCCACATATCGCTCGAGGACGAACTAGAATTTGAAAGGAGGGATGGTGTAGTGACAGTATCTGCAACGATCATTTCATGTTTGCCGGCATTTCCAGCGGCATTCGACATTCGCCACTCCCACCCACAGCAATCCGCCCTCCCGCGTTGTATTCCGCAGCGCTGTGATATCACAGCCCCGGCAGGTAGAATGAGACTGTGTCTCGATATCGAGACACAGACATATATTAGACAGACATATAGTCAGATGTATACGAATGTAATCAGTATATAGTTATATCAGTTAGTGTGTCATCAAGGTTAATAAATCGATATCAAGAGTTATCACATCGAGAGAAGTCCTAGTACGCCGAACTTTATTAGCTGTCGACAGAGTGAGCCACGCCGTCGTGCCCGAACCCCACCTCTCATCGTTACACATGGTGACAACGCTGAACTTGCGCGTGGCCCTCTGCGCCGGTCCGAAAAAGGAGGCATTGATTTTTTAACACCGCACTCTGGAATGTCAATACCATGGATGCAATTATTTTTAATGTTATTTGTTGACCATTTTCATCTATAAGTCATCATATCAATTGCAAGTGATTGATTGACTCTGGTGCCATCGATATGTCGAACAGATACAAGCCCCCTCAAGAAGCCAGATAGTGCGCTGCTGCTTGGCAAAATCAACATGAGATATGTATCGCTTGTTTGCCTAACACTACAAACGACATCCATAATAATCACATATAGCTACTCAAGAAAGATACCCAAAGGTGCCAAGAGCTATCTTAGCTCCACCGTTGTTGTTATAGCTGAGTTATTGAAATTATTATTTTGCAATGGTCATCATATTTAAAGACTCTGGTGAGTATCAAAAAATGTGTGATCATCTTCAAATGATAACCTAGTCAGATCTCGTCATCCTAATACTTACGATATTTTTCCAATTTGAATACCATAATATAGGGTATCACATAGGAGATGTCTGTCCACTATCAACCGAGAAATATTCTACAACATGAGGGAGAGCATCAAAGTGTTGGTTCCAGCCTCGTTGTATGCAATCCAAAACAATCTAGCTTTCTATGCTCTCAGGAATCTCGACCCAGCGAATTATCAGGTAGCTTATCAGTTAAAAATATTAACTACAGCAATGTTCTCAGTGTTCATAGTACACAAGACCATCAGATTGAGACAATGGTTGGCATTGTTCCTATTATTTGTTGGTATTTCTCTTGTCCAACTGCCTCAGAACGAAAACGAGAGCCAAAGATCAACTGGTATGTCCATGGGAGAAAAGAATAGACTACTCGGTTTGTTAGCTGTGATCGCCTGTTGCATGTCAAGCGGATTTAGTGGAGTATACTTCGAAAGGTTGATCAAATTCAGTCCGATCCAATCCCTTTGGATACGTAACTTTCAAGTTAGCTGTGTTTTGTTTATTCATTAGTGTATTTGCTATGCTCTATCAGGACATGTCGAGCATCGTGAATGGAGGATTGCTCCAAGGTTACACGGGTTTGACCTGGGTGGTCGTATTTCTACAGGCATTCGGTGGATTGATTGTGGCCGCGGTGGTGAAACACGCTGACAATGTACTCAAAGGATTTGCAACATCGATATCTATCATTCTCTCGACGGTTCTATCGTTCTTATTATTTGACAATTTTAACCCATCGACAAACTTTTACTTTGGTGCAACTATTGTTATTATCAGCACAATTATGTACAGCTTATGATGAGTAAATAACAGCGATACCATTATTGATGCCTACTTTCAAGGACATAAACCTAGTTTTCTTGTGTATGAAATTATCAGGGCCCACTTTCGAGATGAATATTGTTGCCAAATCTCGCGTACAGGTGGGCTTTTAACTCGCCCATCTCTTCAACTATCTTCTCTCGTCTTGTATCTAAATCAGCGAGACTCTTCTTGTGTCCATCAATCTTTTCTTCGAGCCAAGCTTGTGTGGTGTCTGGGTCAAGATTGGCCATGATATCTCCAACCTGAAGGTGCAACTTATCGCCCTCGTCCTCGAGCACTTTCATCTCCATCTCCGATAAAGCGTCTTCATAGTTTTTCAATTCATTTGTTCTGATAGATGAATCTTCTTTAATATCCTCTAATCGAGCATTCAATCTGGCAAATCGATTTATCTTTTGTTGGTCTTCTTTGCTGACATTCATCACGCCCTGGACATTATCATCTGAAGGCCCGCCTGGCCGGCCACCTTGGTATCTGCCATAATCTCAATTGTCTAATATGTAATGGATGGAATACTTCCTAGATAATAATCTCCCAGCAAGAACAATAGATCTAATTTAATTTAGTACAAATAGCTAAAATGGTTGAGTTTTCTGAAATAAGTAGTATTTGTTTTGATGAAAACTGGATACACACAAGAAAATTTCTATATGGATAAACTTTAGCCCACCCCATTGCCATGTGCTTTTCGCGCTCGTTTGATGGCGCATCGATCGCCTTCAAGAGTCCGCGCAAGCTCGATTGAAGGCGCATGCGTTCAGGTGGCCGATTCGAGTGGAATGCCTGTTGAATATGAGAATCAACTTGTGGTCATTTAGTTCAGTCTGGTTGCAAGGAAACGTCCTCTGACCACTGAATTGGGATCTCAGTAGAGTTTACCAAATACATGAATCAACTCTGAAAGAAATCAAGAAAGACAACAAGAAGATTCCGTCAACAATCTCCGCGCCAACTCGATTAAATAATTCCTATCAGATCCAACGAATCTGGAAATGACATCCCACCAGTGTTAGTCTAGTTCAAAATCTTATTTCGAGATCAAAAATAACAACAACCACATAAGATCTCTCAAGAGAAGAACCGCCAAACAACACATTAGCCAATCAATCCGTCCAGAATCAATCAAAATGAAGAGCAATCCATATCTTGTAAATATTGTCCCCACCATTGTCTTAGGTTATTTAATTTTCACATTATTAGTAGTGGATGTCGGCGATGCTTGCGGGCCCGGCAGATCGAGTGCCCGACGGATGCGACGACGAAGATATCCACCACTTGTACAGAGACAATACCTGCCAAATGTTAGCGAGAACACCTTGGGCGCCAGTGGCCGGCCCGAGGGCCCAATCAGACGCCATGATAAGCGTTTCAAAGAGTTAGTACAGAATTGGAATCCAGACATTGAGTTCAGGGACGACGAGCGGACTGGCGCCGACAGAATGATGACTCAGGTAAGTAGATATATAGTATATTTATAAGTCGGTTGTATCTTTTTCAATTTGATTTCTTGATACTTCAATATAGTTTTTGGCGCGCCGCAGCGGCAATCGTCTTGAGTTTACGTTATTTCAAGTTGGTGGTATTGGTGTTGTTCCGCTTGGCTTGTGCCTCCTAGCGCCGCCAATCTATTGGTGGTTCTCGCTTCAGCGGTCACCACCGCATTGTTGTAGTAGTAGTTGTTGTTGTTGTTGAGCTTGACTCGAACATCAACGACCAGCGACAACTGGCATTTCGGATCGGCGCCCAATGGCGGCGGTCGCATTGGGTGGAGATGATTATTTGGTGTGAGTGTGTGCCCTCTGTGATTGCCGGGTAAACTTCGCGCTGGCCTATACGAATGCAACAAACGATACTACCCAGCAAAGAAGACGACCACCGACGACGTTGTGGTGGTGGTCCTCCTCAACAGGAGAGTCTGAATGTGTTCGTGTTTGTGTGTATGTGTGTGGCCCAGAGGGGTGCAAGTCTTGATTATTTGGGCGCCCAAATAATGGACATCATTCGCCGGTAGAGCCAGAGTCTCTTCATCATCCCGCCGTCGCCACCGACAACGAGAGATCCTTCTCGTCGTTCTCCCAACTGTTGCAATTGGTGGTGGTGCTGCTGCCGTAGTGGCCGGCCACGAATCTCATTATGGCGACTCATTTGGCTTCCTCAGGTTGCCCTTGAGTGAGGGGCTTCGGGCCGCTTCACGGCAACACAATTTATGTATTATTAGTGAACATAAATACACCAAACACAAGAGAGACTGAAAACAGATAGATAGCGAGGGCCGCTGACATACACAACACCAGGGAGAAGGAGATCCACAGCATTGGCCTCGCTAGTAGTAGTAGTAGCCTCGCCATGCTACAACATGTAGTTGTTTCTGCTGCTGCCGCCACTGCCGCTGATGATGATGATAATAATAGCTTTACCTGTAGCCGGTGAGCTCAATTTTACCTGAGTAGGAACTATTGCTGGCTCCGAGCTGATGGTCAATTATATATATATTGAGAGAGAGAGAGAGAGAGAGAGAGAGAGAGAGAGAGAGAGAGAGAGAGAGAGAGAGCTCGGCGCCCATGGACGGCCGCAGCTACTACGACGACCACCTTTCTCGTGCGTGGATGACGACGATGACCACGACGACGACTCAAGACTTATTGTCTGTTGATGTCGGCGCCGCTCGAGCCGCTTTGGGCGGTCGAACGCCGCCAGTTTTACCTGCCCCTGCCGCTGCTGTGGGTGCTCTCTATTGAATCAAGTAGGCCTGCTCTCAGGGCGCCGGCCACACGCAGTTGCTGCCCTGCCAGCCTATCAGGTGGGCGCGCATGGCAACTTTCCAATGCTCGCGGCGCTGCCATGGACAGAAACGGCGATGAGGAAGAAGAAGGAGGAGGAGGAGGAGGTTCAAGTTTAACTTAGGCCAAAAATACCCACCACGAACAGGAACAGCACCTGCAAGGCTAATATTTGGCCGGCGAGTTACCCGCCGTTGGCGTTGCCTCCTCCTCCTCTTCCTCCTCCTTATCGTTCTCTGTCGCTGCGATTCCATAGCCAACTACACTGCGGCCAACATCATTGCCCATAAACCTGAAAAGCTTGTCCATTTCTCATTTCTCTATCTAACTCTGTGTACCTTTGCATGCCTCTCTCTTCTGGCTTGTGACTTTCAATTGCTTTCAATTATTTGAACGATATTATTCCCACAATTACAGTTCTATTGGTCAAGTAATAAGAAGTGTACACTAGAGAAAGAACATCTGTAAAACATTTCACAGACAAACGACATACCAGGAATCTTGTTCATCCTCCTCCTCCTCCTTCTCCTCAGTGGTCATCTTCGTCCATTTGCTTTGTTGAAATTGATATACACCAAACGAGACGAGACGAGCGTCTCGTTGGCTTCCTTCAACCAGCGCGCCCAATGACCATCAAGCAAATGAGATTTTTAGCAACAACAACACAAGCAAAAGTCTTTTGCTTTGGTGGTCTGCCTTTGAGTTTGCCTTTCTGTGTTTCAATTGGGGAGTCGATTGTTGCCAGTCCTGTCGTGCTCGTTTACTTATCGGAACCATTTCCAGGTAATCGATCCTCGGTTTGCCTCAGGTAGCCAGGCCGACTTTAAATTCAATTGATTTTACTTGAACTAAAACATTTTGCAGGCACAGAGAGACAGAGAGACAGACCGACAGACAGACAGACAGAGACAGGGACGACGAGCGTTTAGTTTGCTTTCAATCTTTCATGGCTAATAATGAAAATTGATGCCCTCTGGTTGTTGTGGCAAATTGAAACTATTAGCATGCGAATGGATGGCGAAACGAGCCAAAAAGGTGCATACACCAGCACCAACAGACACACACACACATAAACCATGCAGTGGTGGTTCTCATGCGGATGGACACATCGCAACAAGTAGCCATTGAAAGAGTGCCAGTCTCTGTCTGTGAGAGGAACGCGAATGTTTTTTGTTAATAGTTTTTGATGCTGCTGCTGCTGTAGACATTGGCAAATTGTCCACTTTTGTTAGGGAGGCCTGCGTCTGTTGGTCAGTGTCCTTGCCTGATTGATTAGTTTTACCTTAGAGTAGACTCTCGTAAAGCTCCATATGATTGAGCTTGAGCTTCAGATGGGGAAAGGGAATTAATGTCGAACATCCAATCAGTAGCTGAATTCAATTAGTGATGCTCTTCTGGATGGCCGAGATTTGTCGTGTTTGTTGTTTTGCCGACGGATGGATTGATAGAAAGATGGATGGATGGATATCTTCTTCAGGTTAAAATGTTTTCTTCAATTTAAGCTGCTTTCACTGGCTCCCATGAGCTCCACTGGCGCCACTTCTAAGCGCTTAACAGTCGCATAATTCTTTGGTCAGCAGCCACCAGGTAAGCTCCACGTGGAGCTTACAGCTTGTAGATCAATTGGGGCTTACTGAATTGGATTGACGACATTGAATTGGATAGGAGGAATTGAAATGTGAACATTAACTTGACAAACAATGCCAAGATAGAGTGAGACTTGACCCTGAACACTGACCAATCGCGATCGGTCGCCTCGTCAACAATAGTTGGAAGCCTCAACGGAAACAACAAGTTGTCTGCTGTTGCTGGAATTCTCACTGCCGGTGGTTGCTCGCTAGGCCTTGGCATGGCTGATGCTCATTTGTCAGCTACCAACTGCGAAACAATTCAAGAAATTATAGAATTAATTTTATTATTTCTGACGAACGACGACGATGCAGATGGGCAAACATTCGATGGCCAACGCCGACGAAAACATCGGGCCTTCGAGTGGGACTATCATCACCTTTCGGTTGCTGGTAGACGTTGAGATCTATACGACAGATTTTCCTCTCAACACGAGGATTGTTATTATCATTTCACTTGAGCCACTCTGACACATACCAAGCAAATCAAAACAACCACCTGAGAAGGGGCTGTTGTTGACGGTGTTGGTGTCTTCTACACGAGCAATACAAACACTTTCTCGGGTAGCCTCACCGAAACAATTCTACAATTTTGGCTGGCCTCGGAGTATGAGAGAGTTTGTTGTATCAATAACGAGCTAAACCAATTGAAATTCGAGTGAGAGTAAATTGTTTTTCGATGTCGACATCACAAAGCGGCTAAATCGAAAACTAAATTTGATACCAATTCTAAGAACACGACCGCATGCTTGTGGGGTCCAAGCGATCTCTAACAATAACAATGAACAACAAGCGAAAACTACAACGACAAATCAAATTAAATTTGTCAAAACTAAATCACACAAACAAATTGCTGGATGGCCCTTCTGCTCCTAAAGACGAAGGTTTGTCAAATGTACCCAGTTATTCGGTCAATAGGCTGGGCTTCAATCGTCAGCGTGTCTTCTCTCTCCTCAGGTCGGCGGCGAGGGCGGCAGTGGTGGCCATTCAAATGCAAATTTCATTGACTAGCTGCAGAATCTATATCTAGATTCTTTTTCTCTATCGTCCTCTTCTTCTTCTTCTCTATTGAGCTCTTGTGGGGCCAATTACTCCAAAATAAATGAAACAACCATGGCGGCACCAGTCCAAAGGGAGATCAAATTTCTCATCGCCCTCCTTTTAAAGTCTACTGGTCGGAAAATCTCATCATCACCACCATCATCTGATCATTCTGGGAGATTCTGTAGTGGTTTCCCTATATTGAATCTTGAGAGACAGGGACAGCGACTACTGGCCACTCGAGGCTTCATCAGAGTTATTCTCATTCCGGCCCAACTACGAGAGATGCCTGCTGAGTAATTTTTCAATTCATTGTACACGCTGCTTTCAAGTTGCCTCTCGCTGGGTGGCTTCCATCACCGTGTCTATCTGCCTGTCTATCTGTCTGTCTGTATCTCTCCTCATCTCCGACGCCCCGCCGATTTCCTCGTGTTGTTCACAAATGAGTCTCTCTTGTGGCTGCCAAGTGGCTTACCTGAAGCTCAATAATGACGATAGTAATAATAATAACTGGCAGTGATTGTAACTAACTGGTGATGACGATAATAAAGTAGACGTGCAATAACTTGACTCAGCCTAAGGGAATCTTGGACAAAGTTTCGATGATTATCATGATGGTTGTTGTTATTGTTGATGTTTGGTGGTTTTGATTCAGAATCTAGGCCTTTTTTATTGGTTGATGTACTCTAATCGGAAGATGATGTTTTTGTCCATCAAATGTAGTTTTCGACTCGGCTGGCAAGGTAATAATGGCAAATAATAGTAGTCATAGTAATAATCATTACAGAGAGAACTACCCCGCGATTAGCGTTTTTACGAGCTCTTCTTCAATGCATTATTCGGCAGCTCTTCCCGCGTGCCCATCTCACGCTTACAAGTCGTCGCGGCGCGCGGACGAGTCTGTGTTTCTATATTCCATGTGAGAGGCAAGGAGTGGCCTAACAGCCGACAACCTACAGGTGATGGCGATGATGGCGACGGCATTCATTCAACGTGCGATGTGCAACAGCCGCCTCTGTCGCCGACGCCACCAGCACCGACCAAGAATCCTGTCCAGAAACAAATCTCAGATGTTGTTGATTTTACTACCAGAAGACAGCTTTGAATGTTGAAACAACCACAACAACAAGCTCTAAAATGCATGTAAATATTTAATATGGCTCGAGTTTATTGGTGGAATCAAGTCCACGGCAAAGATTTAGTTGTTCTTCAAAGGTAGTGGACCCATGAAAGTGGACAACATTTGAGATGCCTTCTCGAGTGGTGGATGTTTTATCAACTTTTATTGCCAATGTTGTCAGTAGGCTCTCTCTCTCTCTCTCTCTCTCTCTCTCTCTCTCTCTCTCTCTGTGTGTGTGTGTGTCTCCAAGTTTTCCTCCGCCGTGGCAATCACATTGAGGTACCAACACCATCTTTGTGTTGTTATTATCATCGTCGGTTGTTGTTGTTATAATTATTGCCTGACTTGTGTGGCTGAGTAGGTCGTCGTCGTATTTGACCATCTCCAAGTCGTCAACAAGTGTGTTTGCTCGCTAGAAACGCGCGTTATTTACATAAAATGGACAGACAATCAGAACTCGAGGACAGTTTCCAAGTGGCGAACCTCTGAGATCTGGGATCCATCTGAAAGTCAACAGGTGAACCAATTGAAAGCCTTTGTTTGTTTTGCCAGTGGGACTTCATTTTTTTTCGCACTGCCGAGCATGCCTCACTCTACGACCTGGCGTAGTAGTTTCAAACTTGAACTTCGTCGTGGTCGTCCATGCCGAGAATATCCTCACCTTCGACCGCCCCTGTCTCTCATCCTTGCCAACATCAATCTAATAGAGAGAAGATACAACCTCGTCGGCCGTCTTCAGTCAATATCAAACATTCCACAAGCCCCCACACATGGATGTTCACTGTATGTTTTTTCACTAGTGTATTCAAGTAGACTCGCATTGACAATACAGATTCTCTGTTTTCCTTTTTTGAAAAAATGAATTGAGACAGTTGGAACGGAAATAATAATGATGTGTGTTGATGATCATCAACGTCATTATATATCAACATTAATATGCCATGCATTTATAACTCTATGCGTATGAGCTTAGAATCAAGTGAAATCAAATGAAAGCGACAACCAGAAATGGCATCAATGCAGTGCCTCCTAACAAGCTGACTGTAAGTATCTCTCCTCAGGGACACATACACTAATTTTTTACCTGACTGTAAGCCAGGAGATGGAAGACGACTTTCACCGGAACTTGTCCAGTGTCCACAACCTACTAAGCAACCCACCGAGCAACTATTTCGGATGTGTATTCGTAGAAATGATCTGAGATTAGAAGCACAGGAACTCTACTCATTAGGTTTGGATAGAAACAACATGAGATATGATATTGAATATGATGGCTTCTGGCCTTCCTTCTCGTCCTCATCCAATGAGTCAGTGAGATCTTATCGTGAGGCCATCTGATTAATGAGCTTGACTTGAGGTGGCCCTGCAGATGTGGTTGAGGTTGTAGCTGAGCAGTCTCTACCTCAGTTCCATTAATATGCTTGTTGTTGTTCCATGAGATATTTCTTGAGGTTCCCTGTCGGCCAGGCTAACAGATGAGCGACAATGCCAATTTATAGGCGGCTCTTGGGCTTCTGCTCTTATTTTGGCGGGTTTATTTTATAAACTCGCCTACTTGTGGAATAATAATAAGATAATATCTGTAAGAGCCTCACAAAAACAGACAGACAGACTGACACTGGCAACCCTTTGAAGTTTGAGGCGGCCGCACTTCTGTCTGTGGCTGATGATTCGAGTTGATTAAATTTGCTTGTCTGTTTTGGTTTTAATAACAACACATACAACTTCATCTGCATGGCCGCCTCCTCTTTTATTGACTTCTGATACGATCAGTGCAACTAATCAAATGTTACCGTTAGATTTGTTTCTCTTCGCCAGGCCCAAAGATTTAGCACCCACAAGCGACTTGTTTGATTTGATAAACAAGACAGACAAGCTGCCATTGCAGATTAGTTTTATGGCGCTCGGCGGCGGCGGCGACGACGACGACGACGCATCGAGTGCCTCAATAAACTAACTCATGTCAAACCAGAACATTAGATTCTATTCAATTAAACACATAGACTAACCAACACTACTCCTTCTCAAATTCACCCCTCAGAGACTCAAAGAGAAACTGAGCGTACTGGCCATTAGTGTGATGAATCAGTGGCCAAATGTAAAACTGCGAGTTATTGAGGGCTGGGACGAGGACAATCGGCACTCAGTGAACTCGCTCCATTATGAGGAAGGGCCGTGGATATAACCACCAACGACAGGGACAAGTCCAAGTACGGAATGTTGGCTCGGCTAGCAGTGGAATCGGGCTTCGATTGGGTCCACTACGAATCAAGATCTCACGTTCATTGTTCAGTTAAATCAGGTAAGTTTACGACCAACACATCGGCGTCGCCATCGTCTCGGCCAACATCCAAAACTATTGTGTGTTTGTGTGTCCATACAATGGTTTTACAACCATAAACATCTATGCTGGTTAATATCAACCACATGAGGTTAATAATCATCACCATCATCATAGTGATGATAATAATAAAAACAATGATGAGGCCCATTTGTCAGGTCCGACAAGGAAGACAACCAACAACAAAAACAACGGCTGCCCGTTTTGGTTGGCCCTTCAGTTGTTCGTTGCCACAATTAGCTTTCTTCATCACCTTAATTGAGGGCTGGCCCATCCAAGTTTGTGTGTTATTGTTTGAAGTAAAATGAAAACATTAAAAACACATGCTAATCAATGCATGCGAAATAAGACACACGGCAATTCTCTACCTGGCCGGCCCACTGACAACCTATAAGCAACGACGATCTATAGTTGTTGGTGATGAAATGAAACCTGTGACAATAATAATAATACTAATGGCATGAGCAAAACAGACAAATTAACATGCAGTCGAGAGAATATTCACTAACTTCTTCTTCTTCTTCTCCTTCTTCTTTTGATACGCCAACTAAAACAATTATATTACAATAATAATAATAACAACAATCAATCGAACAGAAAAAGCCGATACCATCAGAAGTAATGGCTGCTTTGACGGCAAAAGTCTCGTTGAGACGCCCAAAGGCCAAATGGAGATGTCACAATTGTAAAACCAACGATTTGGTTCTCACCATGAACTCGCAAAGTGGCCAGTTCCAGTTTAGTCCGGTAATGTTGTGGCTCGACAAGGATGAGAATGGGCAAGAGCTGTTTGTTGAACTGAAGACCAGTTCGGGCAAATTGATTCGTTTAACATCATCTCATTTGATTTATGTTGCCGATGAGCCATTTGATCTCACTAAACAACAACAACAACAACAACAAACCACATCTGATGACCAAACAACGTTAGCCGTTGCAACGAAAGTTATTCAACTCGTTCAGCCAGGAAGTAGCGACAATAATCAAAACAATTATTATTATTTTTACGAAACAGAAACACAACAACGCCAGCACCAAAATTCGCCAACTGAAATTCAAATTGCGCCAGGTGTTTCAAATGAAAACGACAATTTAAACAAAACAAATACTATGCCCTTAATGGCAAATAAATTATGTTCCTAAACAAAAGACCACCGCCACCGCCACTACCACTACAACAACAACAACAAATAACAACAACAACAACAACATTAAATGTTGACGATTTTGTTTACACAATATACGCCCGAAACGCCTTCGTTGGCCAGTATCTGCTAATTAACTCAAATGATGGCCAAGCCATCAATCAACAGATCAAACGGCCACTGTCAGCATCACCTAAGTCAAATTATGATCACAACGAAGCCAATTTTAAGGATAGATTCCAAATAGGTTGGCCTTCAACAAAGTAGACAAAAACAAAACAATAATCACCAAAATGTGCAAAGTTCAAGTATCTCTCAGCTGCTAGTGATGACAAATCATTGGCACAGCCAACAATCAAATTAGATCAAATAGTCAGTAATTAATTTATGTCACAAGCAATGGAATCTTTGCACCATTAACACGCGAGGGCAATATAGTAGTTGACTCTGTTGTTGCTTCTTGCTATGCTGTAATTAGCGATCATGAGATGGCTCATATGTCATTCGCAACGGTGAGATGGCTTAGTTACCTGCAAGAGTGGCTGTTTGGTTTAAAACCATTATCTCCACTAGAAAATAGACTGTTGAGATCAATGAATACTACAATGACAAACAATAAATCACGATCATGACGATGATGACCGTCGACAAATACGATCAGATGATAAATTCTTATCTGATGAATATAAATTACAAGATACTCAAATCTACACCTCAGCATCATATGATAAGAGGGATCATCGGAGTCATCGTGGCGGCCAATTATGGAGAAAGAGCGGCAGGCTCACCGAAATAGTGGGAGAAACATTCATTGGTATCCTTTCATATTATTTAATTTAGCTAGATACATACTTCCAAATAGATATCTATACTAATGGCGTCGTCGCGAGCTTGATGATGATGACTTGTGCGAACGATGACGCCGGTGAGATCTTGATGCTGATGATGATGGCGGCTTTGGCTGTGGGCGAGTAAGATCTAGAACGAGATCGAGACCTCTTTGTGACGGGAGAGTAAATCACAGGCGACCGAGAGCCGCCACTTTGCGAGCCAGCACGATTTATAACCGGCGACAAGGACCTGGAACGGGATCTAGATGGTGACCTACGCCTATGGGATGCCTTATGCGACTTACGATGTGATCTATGGCGAGATCTAGAGCTTGATCTCGAAATGGAACGAGACCTCCGGGGATCTCGGAACGGGATCTGGATCTGGATATGTGTGATCTATGTGAACGACGTGCCGATTGGTACGATTTACCAAATAAATGACGTTTCAAGTTATCTGAGATTTGTTTGAGATGCATAAAATTACAAAACCTCCCTTGTACATGCTCCAATTTCGTATTGCCTACAACCGGCCTCTCTAAAGTCGGTTACTGTCGACAGTTCGGCATAAACTGGCTTGCCACCAAACCAGCGGTTATTTAAATCTTCTACTGCCCTTTCTGCGTCTTCCTCGGATTTAAATTTAACATAAAACATTTCCAATGAGATGATCACCTAAATTATCGCAAACATTCATTTCATCTATGGGTCCATATTTTCTGTCAGCTCAACATAGATATCCTCGAAGAATTCGTCGAAATGCCTCTGGTCCTCTCGTCTGTGACCTCGTTGCCATCAACCTTGGCTGAATTTTTTGATTCACATAAAGATTTTGTATTAATATTGTTTTGTGAGAATGTGGGCTTATTGTGAACACGGCTACACCTGTCACCATGCCGACAGGCACCGATCTTGAAGTAGAACGAGCAATTTACCTTATCCTTTTCTGTTCCAAATATCGAAGCAAAATAGTCGGCCATGGTTCCTCTGTTAAGTATGATCTATTTGTTTGATTGTAATACAAACACCCGTCTAGGATTATAATAATTTAATTTCGTTCAGAGTTTGGATTTACTGTATATTTTTGTATAAATTAAAATAGTTACATCTTTGAGAATCTAAATTATAGGAATGGCGTTTGCACGTTTTCGATGGAATAAAGATGCTAGCTTTCGGGAATTCTGTGTTGAGTATCACCGATATTTAACCCAAATTTTCAAAAAGAGCCAAAAGTTCCAGGAAAATCCGTATAGATATCCCAATTTTGGGACTCTTTGATTAAAACAGGGATAAAATCTACACACTAGAACTGCAATAACCCAAAAACGATCAATGATGTAAAAAGATAGGATATTGTCCAAGTTCGTGCTTATCTCTGGCTGCGTGAAAATTGCTGATCACAAAATAATTCTAGGATATTGCCGATATAAATTTATATATTTACATCAACATTTATAGATATAGTTGTATTGATATATCTAGATATATCAGACTCGTTTAGGATCATTACTAAGAGCAATCATGTTCAATTCTATATTTATTGGTCCACCGGGATCTGGCAAGGGAACCCAGGCCCAACGTCTCAAGAGGGAACTTGGCGTATGTCAATTGGCCACCGGTGATATGTTACGTGCCGAGGTAGCCTCAGGTTCGCCGCTCGGACAACGAGTCAAGAAGATTATGGAGGATGGCAAATTAGTTGACGACCCCACTGTTGTCGAGTTGATCGATCGCAATTTGGATAGGCCAGATTGTGCTAAAGGCTTCCTATTGGATGGCTTTCCGAGGACCGTCCCACAGGCTAGAATGTTGGACGATTTATTATCTAAACGAGCTTCGAGACTGCATAGAGAGTCTATGAGTTTGTTATTGATGACAGTTTACTGTTAAAAGGATATGTGGTCGAATGATGCATCCGTCATCTGGCCGAACGTATCATGAAGAGTTCGCGCCGCCTAAGAAGCCCATGAAGGATGATTTAACTGGCGAGCCACTGGTGAAGCGCTCTGATGACAATCCCGAATCGCTTAAGAAACGTCTCGATGCTTATCATAAGCAAACGGCTCCTGTCTCGGCCTACTACGCTCACAGGGATATCCTATCAAAAAATTGATGCCTCATTGAATGAGGGAAAAAGTTTGGAACCAAATCAAGCAATATGCCAAAGAGTTTTATGGCCGTTAACAGGTGATTAGAACGAGCGAACAAGGTGTGCTATATTAATATATATATCTATCTTTAGGCCGGGCCGCACCTGTTAGATACTGTGTGTCGTTTGTTTGTGTCTGTGTTATCGTCTCACCATAACTCTATTTAATTTTTTTCTCTTCTGTCTCCCCTTAGCTCTTAATTTGTGCAATATCTATTCTCCTTACAAGCTTTGGATGCGGCCACAGCGGTCTCAAGGTTGCCCAGATGACCACTGCGGGCTGTCCCGAAATGGTTCGGCTTCGTTCTAGTCCACGCGATCTGGCAAAGCCTCGGCCGGGCGCCACACCTTCGCGGCTTAAGCCGTGCGGCTGCGGCCATTTGTCAGCCGAAAAATGTAGCCAAGCTGAAGCCAACAGCCAAATTTTTCGATGCTAACCACTTGGACAGAACAACCACCACCATACGGATGAAACATGCCATATATTTACAAAAATAAAAGAGAATAGACATCAGTTACATCATCAATATTTTAGATGTCAATCTATTATAATTATCACCCTCATCATCATAATCATCATCATCATCGTTGATTCAATAGTTTCCGCAAGCTAGGCTGCGGATATTTTTATAGCATATTATATTATACTACGCATATTTAATTATGTCATCGTCCGGTGATTTTGGTAATCCACTTAGAAAATTCAAATTAGTTTTCTTAGGCGAACAATCAGTTGGCAAAACGTCCCTTATTACTAGATTTATGTATGATGCCTTTGATAATAACTATCAGGCTACAATCGGTATTGACTTTTTATCAAAAACTATGTATTTAGAGGATAGAACAGTTCGACTGCAATTATGGGACACTGCTGGCCAGGAAAGATTCAGAAGCCTTATTCCAAGTTATATCAGAGATTCTACTGTTGCCGTCGTCGTTTATGATATCACAAATTCCAATTCATTCGACCAGACTTCAAAATGGATAGATGACGTGAGAACTGAAAGGGGCAATGATGTTATTATAATGCTAGTGGGCAATAAAACAGATCTACAAGATAAACGACAAGTTACATTGGAGGATGGCGAAAAGAAAGCTAAAGAATTGGATGTAATGTTCATCGAAACAAGTGCAAAGAGTGGATATAACGTTAAACAATTATTCCGTCGAGTCGCATCAGCGCTGCCAGGTATGGAACAAACAGAGAAATCCAAAGAAGATATAGTTGATGTTGACCTCAAGCCAGCCTTCAACGATTCTCCTCAGCAAGAAAGCAAGTGTTCTTGTTGAGACTTGCGAGTGGTCCTGTCACACGGTGGCTCGCGCCACTGTGGGGTCGGTCAGTCCGAGCTTGGCACATTGAAATCATGAACTAATAATGGGTCAAAGATGATAATGGATGTTCGATCGTAAATTCTTGTATTTAAAATATGAACACTTCAACATGTACGGGCACATCATTACGATTCTCCTCATGTCCATTTACACCATTCATAGGTGTCGGGTCTTCATTCTCATAATTCTCTGTATTCATATCGTTCAATCCGAGCTCTTCGTTCTGATCATGGGTCCTCTCATATCGTTTGATTTCATCCGCATTCTCTATGTAACTATTGCCAGTTGGATCATCTAATATGATTGTAAGCCCGATAGGCGACTTCAACTTCGCGTAGATATCGTCTAGTCTCTTCCTGACATTCTCCTCGGCTGAGTCCCCAAACATGTATGGATACGACTTCTCGAGGCGTTCAACTGTATCTTGACAGATACCTTCGACGGTTGTATACTTTCCAGCTGTGGCACAGATAACTTCTAGCTCAAGTTCAGGTACTTTGATTATACATGAGTCAGACTTCACAGCTTCGAGCTTCAGATCGGCCTCAGTTTTAATCTTGTGTTTGATTTCAACCCCTTTCTCATCGAATCCACCACCTCCTTTGATTTCGTTCGTCTTATGGCCACATGCATCGCAATTGGTTGCCATCAAAATCACCTCCTTGAAATGAGGGATGTCGACAAGTTTCATATTCGTAAAACAAGGAGTTCGGCACTCGGGGCAGTTTGTTTGGAATTGCATCACCTCATTCCTTCCAATTGGCTCATCGGTTTCATCAAATTCGGCCCCTGATCTGGTATACCCAAGAGCAGATTTTGATCCCTTGTGCGGCTATAATAAATGATATCTACACTTGGGTCGACTGGAAGGGGCAGTGAGACTCTGAACGTAACTATTGCCCGATGGGTCATCGATGATCAGAGTGAAGTCTTCCATCATCAGCTTGCATTTCATTAATTTGGCAAGAAAGGCTTTCACCTTCTCCTTATCTTCATCTGACATGTCAGGCTGTATCTCCATCATTTGTTTCATGCCAGCTTCAGTCCTCTCCAAAATGCCTTCGATGGTTGTAACAAGGCCTGGTTGACGTTTGACCTCAAAATCTATTTCAGGTATCTTGATTTCAGACCACTCGGTCTTGACGACCTGCCTTTGAAGATCCTCATCCCGAGTGCAACGAACCTTATATCTAACACCTTTCTCTTGCATATCGCTAACCGTTTGGAGTTCATTGTTGATAGTATGACAATGTTTACATTCGAAAGACATTACAGCCACCTCTTTAAAATATGGTATGGATGTGAGGAGAATTCTGGTGATTCCATTCTTGCGACAGTTCATGCACAGGCTCTCTATCTCGTCGACCAATTTTCCATCTACTCGATCGTCCATGTTGTTCTGTTTTTATGAATGATATGTCCACTATTAATATAGATTAGGAAATCGCGTTGTGTTCCGACCAGTAGTTGAACAAAATATCTTTTAAATGAGTAACCACTTCAATTATTTTTACATCCCGTGCCAATTCCTAAGGTTCGAACCACGTTTCTTGCACAGCATGTGCATTTTCTCCCCACACAACTTTCGGAACAAATTTTCGAGAAAAAACGTTTGCCTGCAGGTGTGGGCGAGCCATGCTAGTCAAGGCCAGCAGACACCCAATGTCAATAGATATCAATTCCCTGTTAGCCAGTTAGTCAATTATCACTCGACTACAGATTGCAAACATCTCCACACTTATTGTAGAACAAGATCGCAAGGATTTGATTTGACATCATATGCAATAGATACTTGTTATCATTTAGCTAACAAGATCTATTCACAATAGTTTGCCAGGAGAACCAAAATTGGTCCCATTGTTATCCTGGTGGCCTAGACGAGATCCTCTGACATCATGGACCAGTTTTGTTCAAGTTGTGAGTCTCTATTGATGAATGGACCGGTTTGCAACTGTGGATTCAAGAATCATTCGGACAATGAGCCCTCAACAATCAGGGTGTGGTTCAATAAGCGAAAAGAAATCCTCAAGTCAGACAGGGAGAAAGGGGATCCAGATACAGAAGGACCAAGAGTTGAGAAATATTGTAATAGATGTGGTATCTTGACCTATCAAACATATTTTACGGCCCAGTTGAGATCGGCCGACGAAGGACAGACGGTATTCTATAGATGCACCAAATGTCTGATCCAAACAAGTGAGAACTCGTGAGAGGTTAATGTGATAGTTGTCACCGATTAGGAGGTGAGAGACAATTGATATTTATTAAACACTGGATAAGGCACACATCTGAATCATGCAAAATTTTGAGTAGTTTCTTTGCACATAGAGCCTCTGGTCTAGCATTTGATTTTCGACTCCAGCATTCAAACCATTAGGTCTTCAATTTTCCTCATTATTGGGTGCTGCTTCCACTGAGGAGATAAGGGAGGCCTATAATTGTCCTCGCAGACTATCTTTATCATGTCGTCCAAGCTAGGATTCTGAGGCACAACCTCATCGTATGGCAATCTATGAGATCCGGCTGGGTGTAATATATCCAAGTCAGTTCTATTAGAGACTTCCCACAATATAAGACCAAATTGATACATGTCGGCTTGAGCATATGAATAGAATAAATTTTGATCGAAATCTTCAGTGCAAGGCATGAGTATTTTCGGGTGCCATATAACGAATTGTGCCAACTTGAACCCTGGTGTACCCACCAAAGTCTAATGTAGTTGGATTGACTTTAGCAACAGCGTGACCGAAGTCGGCTATGCAACAGGTTTCTGGGGTTCTCATTAGTATGTTTCTTGATTTGATATCACGATGAGCTATGGGAGGCTTGTAACGAGCTTCGCCGCCCTGCGAATAATCCTCGTGTAGATAATGTAATCCTTGATGATCGAGAAGAGTATTTTGACTGCGTGTTGCGGACCGCAAATTACGTTATTGTCTAAAAAGTCACATAGAGATCCGTAAGGGCAGAATTCGAGGAACATCCAGGTTTCCGTGACGTAGTCGCCTATTTCATGCGTCTCTGATGCTATAAAACGAATAATATTTTCATGATTGAGTCGTTTGAGTATTTTCTCTTCTCTCAAGAAGGATTCTTCATCAATTGATCTGAAGGCCTTTTACGGCAACATCCTCTGCGTGATATGTTCCCTTGAAAACGCGTCCAAATCGACCACTGCCGACGGGAACAGTTTCACCAGCTTGGACAACGCGAGCCATGGTACGTTGGGCCAACACTCTGGTTCCAGCACCTGATGTGAAGTCTGGCAGGGTGCTAGTGGTTTCTATTGATGGATATATGCCTCCAGGTGGCGAGTCGGGTTTTGAGATAAGTAGTCACTTTCTGAATAGGTTCGGGTTGAGGCACTGCTGCTCGCAGAATGTTGGTGGTGGTTCTGCGAATTCATTCTTGAATTGAGAACTAAAATCCACTTTAAATGAACAAATTGAGTCCTGGCTATCGCTGGTGGGCTTTGTTTTCTTCCAATATTTGTTGAACATAATCCTTGTGATTAGGTAGAAAAGTTTACAAGTACCGAGGAAGATGATGAACAGTATGATGGTTGCCACCACTATGGGCCAGATGACCTTATCTTCGCCTGGTCTATCTAATCTTTCAATCGGTGGCTCATTGATTGCCCACCTCGGGTCATCTTCTGCATCTGGATCTTTTAGTTCTAAATTGCAATAGTCTTTGTGGCAACAGGCGACGTAGGTTGGCTCTTGTTGGTGCGTCCTTTGAGTTGACGTAACATTGTAGGTGGGCGAGACCATCATCGGAGGCCGATATACAACCATATCTGGTCGATATAATATAAGTGTTGTTTTCAATAAATCTATCTACACTTTTGAAGCACCTCGATTCATTATGATCGGATGTGTTACAGTAGTCTGAATCAGGGCATTCGTTGCAGCTACAAATAAGTGACCATGTCAGTGTTGGTAACAACGCAAGCACAACGAGTGATGCATATACAATTGATAAAATTGAAAATGTATTGTTGATACCAGAATTATGCGACATGTTGAATATATTCTTGGTTTAAAATTAATTAATTAATTTAGTGTCTTGTCTTGATAAATTATTATACCAGAATGAGAGAGTGAATTTTGATGTAATAAAATATCGTCCCGAATTTATAACCGAGAGACTAACATCAGAATTGGGTTTGTTGTTTGGCCTTGTGTTGTTTATGTGCCTATCTCTGGGCGCACACCAACCGCAAACACCGACGAAATACAATTGTTTTTGGGCTGTGCGTTTTTGGCCTGACTTCGGCTGGTGTCGGAGCTGGGCAGGGCCGGGCCGGCGCAGCGTCCAATGCAAGTCTTGGAGCCAGCGTCAGGCAATGGAGATTGGAGCAGAGCCGAGCAGCGCTTTGCGGCCGTTCGCCAGTCTCGCCGAACCGACGACTCGAACTGAATTGTGTGAGCAGCGAGCCAGTCAGTCAGGCAATCGAAGGCGAAAGCAAGTGAAGAAGAAGACGAGCAACAAGCGCGCACAATAGCGATCGAACAAACAATGGCCAACTGCAGCAACAACACCAACACCAGCACCAACACCAACACCAGTATAAGCAGCAGCAGCATCAGCGCCGCCGCCCTGCGGGCCGAGCCTGGCGCAGAACAACAGGCGGCCTATGCTCGTCGTCTTCGACGTCCAAAACTCTGGCGAGCGGGTCAGGTCGGGCCTAAGTTGGCTGGCGCCCATGAGGGCGGGAAAGGCGACGTCTCGTCGGCAGCGCCAGTCTGGCACCGCGTTGGCCCTGGCGCCGCCGAGGGACAGTAGCGGCCAGTTTCGGTGTTCGCGAGGGGGCGGCGCCGGCGGGCGCCTTGTCCGGCGGCTGGTGGCGGTGTTGGTGCACTCTGGTGTTCCATCGATCTGTTGGATGAGCACACAAGTTCACTTATTGTCTAGGCCAAACAATACAGCCAAAATTTGTGCTATGGCGAGTTACGCACACATTTTCGCGGCCTGCAGAGGCGCTCGTCGGAGTCGTTCCCCTCTTGCCGATTGCAGTGGCAGTGAACAAGAGGGGAAAGCAGACACCGCCGAACATTTCACCGAAATTCGCGCGGGAAAAGGCGGCTGCCAGCGCTCACAGCCACAGAAGTTCGCTGTGCTGATTGGCCGGGCCGAGCCTGGCCGCATCAAGCACAGCGAACGGACGCGCGACGACGACGACTGGCGGCGGCGAATCGCTTTGGTTTGCACGTGAGGCCTATGGGAATTAACACAGAGACGCACAGTGAGAGATGGAAAAAATAAACAGCCCCTAATATCATTTCCTATCCATTTGAATCACCGCTATCGCAAGATCCCATTACATACCCACACCACACACACACATACACTAGTGTGCCCAATTAATATCACTGTTTATTCCTCCCAATATTATCAATGTTCAATATTATTTATCCATTCCATTATTGATATCTTAGAAGGCCTCACATCTATTATTTACAACGATATCAGCTTCCGAGAACAAGCAAAAATTTGAACAATCATGTCAGATACCGATTCTAACAGTGAAGTTAACGAGGAGAGGTATGTTGTCGAAAAGATTGTGGACAAAAAGTGTCCAAGGCAGGAAAGATTAGCTATTTATTAAAATGGAAAGGCTACACAGATGATGACAACACCTGGGAGCCGAAGGAAAATCTCGATTGTCCCGATTTGATTGAAGCATTTGAGGCAGAATTGAAGAAAAAGATGAAGAAAAGAAGAGCAAAAGCAGCAATAAGGCGGCCTCATCGTCATCCGCCAGAGGAGCTGCATCAAATAGCAAAACGATTCAAAGGCCCCAGCGGCATCGTCGTCGTCGTCATCATCCTCCCGGGAACAAAATTAAAAACAACCGCGAAACGTAAGAGGCGCGACTCAACCAGTGAGTCCGAGAGAGACAGCCCGCCTGTCCGTATCGAAAGTGACAGCGATGCCAAGTCATCGACAACGGCCACCACCAAAGAGAAGCCCGTTACGAAGAAGCGAACGCGAAAGCTGTCCTGGAAGAGGAGGAGGAACAAGACCGGGAGAATGAGGAGGACAACGGCGAGACCAAATTGGATCGCGTTATGAACGAAGGCCTAGAGCCTGAAAGAATCATCGGCGCCACAGAGGTTGGAGGCGATCTGATGTTCTTAGTTAAATGGAAGGGATTGCCAAAAGCTGATCTGATCAGCGCCAAGGTGGCCAAGATAGCCTGCCCACAGACGGTGATAAGCTATTTCGAGGAACGTCTCACATGGGACACACCAGGAACGAACCACCCAAAGGTGAATTGCACCTGAGATTGAATACACAGCAATGCGAGTTTAACCCAAAATTTTGACCTCAACTGTACAGACCTTCCCTGGCCCCTACTTATATATTTCCTACAGCCGTGCAGACACAATAACAAGGAGAAGAAAGGCAACTGATTGACGAATTTCCAGTCAAATAAAATTAAATTACCTGTTGCGGCGTTCCGTTTACGTTTCTCTGGGATTTTCTACACAGTTTTAATGAGCTATCTGATGTTCAGTGTCGAGGCACCTAGTTGGAAGCGTATGCCGAAAATAAACTTGTAACATTTTACATAAACGTTCGTCTATCGATCTTAGCTAAAGTGCTAGTATTTTCTCTTTCTTACTGTGCGATAATAATTACACCAACTCCTCACTTCTTCCTCCGATGATGTCATCTAAATTCTGATTTTTTAAATGCAAGGTCATCAGTGTAATGTAATTTCAAAGGATAGAGAATGCTTTCAGGTTGGATCCAGACACAAACATAAAATAGCAAATATAGTCAAGCCAAACCATGTCATTCAATGATACACTTTACTTGGTCTCTCGCCGATAAAATCGAGATTTCACGTGGGCGGTTTTATCAAATCTCATTGGGCATTTCAGTCCAACTACATTATCTGCTTGTGAGTTTATTCGATTTGGTGGCTGACCTGACGGGGTTGCCTCACGTGTCTGTTTAAATGTCAATTCAGTGGCTATGCAGCAATCAATTATTGGGAAATGGATGCAGAATGAAGCAGTTGGGCTGACCTATCGTTTAGATCTATCTGGAGCCCGTTTCAGATGAAGTAATTCATCAAAGCAGCCTAGCCTACTGATTAAAGAGATCTCCCAAGTCAGGTGGCTTATCTTTACGTTTTTCTGTAATGACGTCACTGGCGCCATTAGAGATCGGACGAATGAATGATGGGCGCAGGTGGCGGCGGCCAATCGAACGCGTTAGTTGGCGAGGCCGGCTGGCCGCCGGCGAGCAAAAATCTAGTGTCGTTCGCGACCCGCCGACCATCTCCAAAAGGATGGCCTTCGTCCACTGGCTAGGCGAGCCAACTGGACATGTAGAGGTACGCCAGTCGAGTCGGTGGTGATTCGATGCGGCGGCCGCTTTGTGAGTCGGGCAGGCCAACGCGAAAGAAACAGCCTTGGCCTGTGCGGTGGACTCGGCCGGTGGGGTCCTGAGGGCTGCCGTTTGCGCAGGCGAGCGCCTGACGAGATGTAAACGAAAGGAGTCAGTGGCGGTCTGGACGGCCAACAGTTAACATCAAATGTACATTTCATTTATCAGATCCTTCGGGCAGCGTACAAATAAACACAGCCGGCCAGCCAGTTAGCGAATCAAAATGAAGAAGCCCATCAGAAGACCAACAGATCCTCACATGGCTACCTAGACGGCCCCGATAAAATACAAGTCTAATTTCAAGACGACTCTGTTCACCTCCTCCTGCTCCACTTTTAGGTAAGTAAATCAACTTTTGATTCCGTCCGCAGACCGCCAAGTCTGTTGGTAGGTTGGTTCCTTCGTTTGTTAGTTCAACTACACCGACAATCAGCCTCTAGATGATAATCATCATTGAAAGCCAGCTGAGTCTAGTCCATTTCAAGACAAACTGACGTGAGCTACGCCTCTCTCTTTCTCAGGTGAACTGCTCGGCCACTCGACCATTTGAGGGCCTTTTCTGGATCATTTGAGGTTTGGTGTGAAGTGTGACTGGCACTAAATTGCTTGCTAGAGGGCCGCCATATTCACTAAGGCTACAGAGTCCATTTTTTCGGCCACTGGCCACGATAATCCTCGCTTGCCACTCGCTGACATCTATCCCGCTGTGCCCTCGACTCGACTCGACCACCACCACCACACTGACGCTAAGGAGTTCCGGCGGTTTACCTGTCTGGCCTGGGTGTAAGCAGGTGTGATGAATTCTCGTTTCCGCCCGGATCAGCTCAGGAGGAGACGGACTCGTCGGCGATAGTTTAAGCGGGCCGACTGACGCGAGAAGTGGCCAAAATATACTGTCGAGTTTGATGTAGAAAAGAGTAGTTCCCCGCCGATATCTTTCTTGAGTGAAAGGTCGGCCGTGTGTGATGTTGTGAGACGCAAAATAAGACATCTCGGCTTCGATGCACTCCATTGCGCCAGCAGCACCAACTACACCGACAAAAGGACACGAGACATGCAAATTGTTCAATAGAATCACAACAAACACAGCAACAGTCGACTTGCTGGCCTGACTGTTGCTTGTGTTGGCAGTGGTTGTTGTTGGGGCTTGTGAGATAGTTGCAGTTTCAGTTTGCGCCTGAATATTAGCTTGGAGGTCGCCGTGGGCGTTTTGGGGGCCGTCGAGGCCGACATGAGTTGGCCAGGCGAGTTGTAGAAGAGCAAAAACAGAAAAACATGTCCGCGAGCAATGGATGTCTGCTTGAAGTTGTAGTTGTCGACATTGGTGTCGTCGTGGAAGAGATAAATGGCCAGGTGGTTGCATTTCTTTTGCTTTACTCTCCTCGGCTCGTCCTTACATCTCCTACAAACCGGCACTACTTTCCAGTTACCAGTCGGCCTCGGTCGGTTTCATGTTGTTTGGTTTCGCATCCGCTGCTTGTTTGTTTATCTTTACATCTCGCATATAGTGGGCGCCATTTACAGTGGCAGCTATCGTCCATCTCAACTCTTAACTGTTGGTGTATGACTATGTGTGTATGTGTGTGTCCGGTCCACCGAGCGCAAGTGACGGGAGCGGCGCCCATGCAGGTGGTTCTGTTTCCATTGGCGCCCTTAATGAAGTCGGCTGGCCAGCCGAGGGCGAACGCGTGAAACATGATTTATGTTGGCGATCAATCGCAGCAATTTGATATTATTATTATCACAACAACAGTAACAACAACGAAGGCGACGTGGCTCGACATCATCCCCGGTCGCAGTTCTATTATTGTAGATTCAAATGAAGTGCGGAGAGATAAGTAATCGAATATAGCTGGAGGCTGGCTGATTGTTATTAATATCAATGTCGGCCAGTCGCCGTGCAATGCCACAGCTCTCGATTGACTGGCTACAACTCAGCAAGCAGCAGCAAGCAACAACAACAACAACAACAAATCAAGACAGTACATGTGTATATCTGCACGCGCCACTCGGCAGCTGGCGGCTGATTGTCCGGCTGCCTTCGGGAGAATCAATTAACTGTTCGTCGGAGGCCAGCCAGCCTACTGTCTGTTTGGCTGGCTGGCTGGCGCCCGTCTTCGGCCGGGCCTCAAGAGGAGTAGAAGTCAGCAGCGGTCAGCTTGTTTGGGGCGCTCGAACAAGTGGCTGAAGTGCAGGCCGCCACCGCCACCAAGCTGCTCACATTAATTAGATTCTCCTCTGGTGGCCCTGCGGGCATTTCATCTGTTTTGCGCCCTCTCTTCTGCCACTTGTTTGTTTCGTACGTGCACTTCG
This sequence comes from Oxytropis ochrocephala, assembly GCA_020916435.1. Lineage (NCBI taxonomy): Eukaryota > Viridiplantae > Streptophyta > Magnoliopsida > Fabales > Fabaceae > Oxytropis > Oxytropis ochrocephala. The sequence goes on from JAJHUT010000126.1 coordinate 331,938, forward strand.
TCTCAATTATTATTATAAATTTCACAGCCCAGGTCGTCTGTTATCTTGTCGTCTGTGTTTGCCCGACGACTGGCCGCTGGAGGCCACACATTCCAGCCTGAATTATATGCGCTGATGACACAAATCAAATGGTGGCTCTGTGAGTATGTATGTGTCTTTGGCATTGTCGTCGTCGTGTCCGTCGTTGTTGGTTGTTGTGGTTGTGGTTGGACGGAGGACAAATTGGAGGAGCAACACGACATGAAATAGTAGTGGCCGCTGGTGTCCTACCTAAAGTCGAGTCAAAACAATGCCGCTGACGTAGACTAATGAACGTAAACGCTAATGATTCTGAGCCGCCGCCGCCGCCAAGTTGCGGCTCTCATGCGAGATGCAACTGCACTGAACTGGCCGACCGACACATTCGCCTCTATACTCGACGACGGCCAGCCCAAAGTCGCCCGTTGACAATGCGCTAGACTACAGTCAGTGATAGTAGTTTTGTTGTTGTTGTCGGATGTTTCATCACACCGGCCGAGTGCTGGTGTTCGTGTATCTGGACAAAGAGAACGAGGAGGAGGAGGGGAGGGGAGGAGACTTTACGTTACTTATGCGGAGACATTTGGAATTTATGTTGTAAATTCAACGAGAAGGTCAATCAGACACTTTGGCCAGCCCCGGCCCTTTGAATTACTGATGTGCCAGCGCTCGTCATTAGTTCCATTGCAAAGGCCGGCCTCGTCTTTTTGTGTCTAGTCGGCGGCAGAGGCAGAGGCAGAGACGGCGCCGGCTCCATTCAATTAAGAGGCCTGGCTGGTTGAATAGACACACAAAACAAACACATTAAGCGAGAGGCCGACAGAGGCGATGTCTGTGTCTATGTGAGAGAAACAACAGGACAGGACAGGACAGGACACGGCTCCGGCGGTCTCTGGATCGATTTTGAATGAGTTTTGATGCTAAATGAATCCACGCCAAGCTCATCTGCAGGCCAGTCCATTATTAGTTAGTGTCCGAGCAAACCAATGGATGCACTGAATGGGGCCATTGTTATTTAGCTTGTTGGCCAGCCAGACAGCCGCTGACCAGTGGCCGTATTAGTGGCGCCACTGATCAGCGGCGCTGGTTGTTGTTACATGAATGCGACTGCCTAATCTAATCTCGTCTCGTCTTTCCTCGTCTCATCTGGACGGACCTCCGAAGCCGATGCTCGATTTCATTCCGCTTTACGCGGCCGCCAATCAAATGAATTTGCAATGGATGTTAGCTGTTGGTTATGGGGCGGCTCGAGATGAGCCTAACGAAGCGGCCGGCGGACGGACGGGAATCTCCATTGGCCAGTATGAAGTTGTAAAACCAATGGCGTGTGAAAGGTGGCCGGCGTCGGTGTTGTTGTCGAGGTTGATGCTGATATCGATTGCGATGTCGATGGCCTAAATGGCGTCGCTCGGCGATCGCCCTGGATGTCAGCTGGGCACCAAACGAAGGTTAGTTAGTTGGTCCACTTGGCGGCGCCTTTACTTATACATGGAGTCGCCAGTGGGCGGCAAAACAATAACAACAACAACGACGACGACGACAACGACGAAAGGGGTCCAACTGACGACATATGCCGGTCGTTGGCTCGCCTCGGCTCGGCTGCCCTCAAACTGGCTCCCATTTGGCGGCTTGTCCTCAGACGCCTCGGCAAGTGACCGATCGGGCAATCTGATGCTCTCTCATGGAAAAGAAGTGGCCTCGTAGGCGGCCGATGGGCGGCCTGTCGTGATTGCTCAATTTCAACAAATGAACAAACAAGTCTGCCTACCAAATTGAGATAAGCCAACGGGCACACACACACACAGCCTTTTCTCGGCCAGGAAATCAACCAGCCGAGCCAGGCCAGCTGGAGGCCTGATAGGATCGACTACCATTCGGCTGACCAATCGAGTAGTGTCGATTCGAGCGAGAGGGCTCGATTCGCCTCGCCGGCGACTGTTTCATTTGTTGTCGCCCGCCCGTCTGCCTGTTATTGTTATTATTATTGTTGTTTGGGCTGATTTCATATTCAGGTGCGCGCCCGAGATGTGTCAGCCATCAGACACGCACACGCACAGTGCCAATTCATTGGCATTCCAACTGGCGGCTCAGCTCATTCTCGCCGGCCTCATTCGACCTGCGGTCCGTCCGTCCGTCCGTCCGTCTGTCTGTCCGTCTGTCCAAGCTCCGGCCCCGCCGGCCACTCGGACACCCACCCAAAGTTCAGCCCCAGCTGGGTTCAGGTGGTCGGCCCGAGTGACCGCCGGCGAGGCCTTTCTCACGCCGATTGGTATTCGAGACGTGCACGGCCGCCAGTTGTTACGTTCGACCAGCCGAGCCGACCCAAAACCGCCAAATGAGCGCCTCATCATCATCATCGGCCTCATCATCATCACCGACGTCGTCGTGGTCGTCCTCGAGGACCGACTTTGGGCGCCCAATTCCAGCGGAGGAGCCGCCCTGGAAGTGGCCGCCAATCACTATGCTAATGCGGCCAACGCTTTGGTCTCCAGTCTATCGCGCGATAACTGTTTGATGGCCACCTATTCGGCCAAATCATTCGTTGCGTGCCGGCCAGATTAGATCACCTGAATGTAGTTGAAAACACTCGCCAGTGACTCTCAAGCCACCACCAACTGGCCGGCCGGCAGACCCCTTCCAGTGGTGCCTCGTATTCGTGCAATTATTATCATTTTGTTTCCAAACTATTGTCCACAAGTAGTGGCACAAATACACACACACACACACACACACACACACACAGAGAGAGAGAGAGAGAGAGAGAGAGAGAGAGAGTCCGCCGTCGAGCAAATTAAGTCTGGCCAAGCATTTGCGTTCCGGTCAGTCAAAGTGCAGAGATTAAAGACGCAACAGGTAGAAGAAGGCACTTCAAATCAAATCAAATTGTTGCCTCTGCCGGCCTTCATTTGCCCTCGTTCGAGCCTCTGCTGCTACTTGCAAATAACTGGCTTCTCTATTCGAGCGGACGCCCACCGTGGCCCTCAAGACGCGGCCAGGTACCAATTAAAGTGCAAGGCCAACACGAGCATGACAGCCTTCCAATCAATTAATGGAGGCCCGCAAGGCTCGAGAGGGACGTCGAAAAGAGCGCGTGGCTTATCTATCGGCTGGGGAGGGGGGAGGCGGCAGCGCAGATGATGCAACCATCAAAGCAGCGCCTCCGCCCAATGCTTGAGGTGATCTAATTTGAGCCTCCAGGGCGGCCGGCCAGCTTATCTTGGCGCTCTAATGACGTGGCCGGCGCGGTTGCCGCTGCGTTGCTGCCATCGGTTATCGGGCGAATGAATGATCGGCGCAGGTGGCCGCCAATGTTCGATTGCGAGCATAAATCTAGCGCCCTTTGCGACATGTCCGCTGGCGAGGGGCGCCAACTGTCGTCGAGAGTGTAATCGCTCGATCAATCGGTGGATGGAGGCGCCAATCGACGAGCAATGCCAGTATTGCTGTTGTAGTGTCCATTCGAGTCGGCAATTGGCTAGTTGGTGTGAATGAGGCCGCACATCTGCGACGAGCACCAATGGTTGGCGAGCATGACGAGCACACGAGAGCCCTTTGCGGTGGTAGTAGTAGTGGTGGTGGTGGTGGTGATTTCGGACATTTAGAGGTGACTGGTGTCTGCCGAAAGCAACCAGATAGACGGTCGAACCTTCACCAAGACGTCGCGGGGCCAACCGAGAGACCTTTGCGACTGGCCGAGATGGCAGAGATAAAAAACACGAGCACTCCAATAACGACAAGATGGTTGAGGCCGCTTTTGAGCGAACAGTAATTCAAGCCTCCTCGGCCAGCCAGCCACCACCACTGTTTGTCCAACTCCAATCACAACCACTGCTCGCAGGTCCGATGATCAGTGGAGTCTCGTCTGACAGCACTACTTTCTCACTCAGGTGTACTTCGGCCACAGCTGCTCTGCTTCCCGGCGCCCATTGAGAGATCATTCGAGGTTTTGCGGTGCCGAGCCAGAGAAGAGACTCTCTCCTCCAAAGACATCCTCATTTGGTGGCTCGCCTCGAGAGGAGAGTCTACTCTTTTTAGTTTTGCGGCCTCACCGGCCGCTCTGCCACCCGCTAATCCCCACCTGCTCGCCGCTGTCATCTATCTCCGCTGCGCCTCGACGACGACGACGACGTTAACGGGCCATGGCGGTTTACCTGGTCGCGCTTTAGATGAATTCCTGGCTGCTTCCAGACGACCTCAGGAGAGCCAAGTATACTGTGGCATTTAGCGTTTGAGTGGAGCCATCTGACAAGAGGAGCAGGCGAGAGATGGATCCAAGTGCGAAAGGTCGACTGTGTGTTTGTGTTGGGTTGTTAGGCGCTGGATGAGACATCTCGGCCTCATCGTTTCAGCAGACTCACTTCATTCAATGCACTCCATTGCGCCAGCAGCACTGACAACAACAACAACAAAGGAAGATGAGACATGCAAATTGTTCAATTGAATCACAAGAAAATCACACACAGCTCACAGCCGCCAACGTAATTGGAAAACGAGTCTGACTGTTGCTTGTTGGAGCTTTGAGGCAGTCGCAGTTTCAGTTTGCGCGTGAACATTGGCTTGGAGGTCGCCGTGGGCTCTTTTGGAACCGCCAAGGCCGGCATGAGTTGGGCCAGGCGAGTTGTAGAATGACAAAAACAGAAAAACATGTCCGCGAGCAATGGATTTCTCTTTGTAGTTGTCGACGTTGCTGTTGTTGCTGTTACGGAGAGCGAGAGGCAGAGGGACAGATAAATGGCCAGGTGACTGCAAATCGTATCCCGTACTCTCCTCGGCACGTCCTTACATCTCCTAGCATACTGGCACTACTTTCCAGTTATCAGTCAGCCTCTCTCAGTGTTTGTTGTTATCAGGAAAGAAGAGTGGCGCTGGTGGTCGCAATCCCAATTGCCAAAGGTTCTGAATGACCACTGGGCAGCCGAGTTGTTCGGTTGCGCGCGCCCAACATGAATTGGCAGTGAAATTTTGTAACTGTTTCCCATGGCTTGGAGTAAGTTGTGTTTTGGACGAGGAGGAGGAGGCAGAGACAGTGGAGAAAATATAATACACGAGGCCCACATTGGCGGCCCCACAAATACATTCAGACGAGCAAACAAGTGGTGTTGTTTGCGCCCATTCGCCGGGGGGGCCTGAGAGTCAGCCAGACAGTCAGTCAATCTGGCGGCCAGTCATCTGAGCTGGGCCAAACTAGTGGCCGTCGCGGGCGCGCAAATCACCAGATCGATTTAATACCATCACACTACAGGCCTCACTTGGCTGTGCTCTGTCAGTTGTCTTCCTCTTCTTCTCAGAACTGTCGTTGTTGTTGTTAATGGGCGCCACATCTGCGGCGACGGTGACGGCGGAATTGACTTTAGATCGTCGCCAGCGTCGACTTTGAGGGCACGCAAAGATGCGTCTCGCCGGCTAATTTGACGACTTTCGGACTGCCAGCAGCGATGGCGACGACGATGGCGGTTGGGGCCACCAAATTATAGGTTGCATGTGCGTGTCCGAGACACCACCGACGAGACATCTCGAGGGTGGCCATATCGTACGGCGCCTCGTGCGTCGTCCTCGTACGACATATGTAAATTTATTTGGCCGAGGCTGGCAAACAACCAGAAAGGACGACACCGTTGACTTAATTCGGGCAACGAACGAGAAACATTGACTTGACAGGAGCCGAACCAAGGGGACCAGACGAGACGAGGCCATCTGACTTCAGACGTCGACAATGACTCAATTTTAAATTGGCAAATGTCGACAGTCGAGACGAGCGACTAGTAGAAGTATCCGATGACGATGACGACGACGATGACGACGACGACGACGACGACGACGAAGGACGGGAAGAGCAAACAAGCGAGCCTTCCAAGCGAGCAACTTGTTTGGTCGCATCTACTTGCCAGTCGTTCTATCACTCACTCAGCCAGTCAGTCACTCAGCAAGCAAATGAATGGACGAAGGCCGGCCTCGCCGAGCGTGAAATTTGCTCCTCTCCCGCGCACCACCAATCAAGGGCCGACTGGCAACCACCGGCTCCTCAGGTGAGAGGGAGAAAGATCCGTTGGCTGGGCCGGCCTCGGAATTAATATGTCGCGCAGGTGCAGCCCATTCAAGGCGCCTCGTCTACTACCTGGCGAGGCTGTTGAGAGTAAACAAGACGGGCGGGCGGCCAAGTGGAACCAGAGGTCGGCCGAGCTCTGCCAGTGCCGGTGGCGGGTTATTTGCCCGATTGCCGCCGACAATCGGGGAGATGCAAATTTTTCGTCCTCCTCGCACCATTCGAGGAAGTGGCTGGCCTCTTTCGTCTCCGGCCAATAGCCAACGCATTTGCATTCCAATTTTAAATTGAATAATCAAGACGACACGCAGAGGCTGAAGCCAAATTCTACTCCTGCGTTTTGTCACATAGATGAGACAGCTACGCCGATGGAGCGCTTTGCATGGGCGCCCTTCCTCGAAGGCCCCACCCAACAACAACAACAAACGGAAACAAACAGGAGAGCAAAAAGAGGCTCCAGCAAGTTGTAAATGAGCCCACGATAGCAACAGCCACTAGCCAGTCAATTATATGCCTCGCATAAGCTCGGATCACTTTTTAACAGGACCCAATGCGCGTCTGGACCGGCGACTAGTCAGGCGGCAGCGGCATTGGCTGGATAAGATCGCGCCAAAGTCATGTGTAATTGGAGTGAGTGTCTGGAATAGGGCGGAAGGCAAAGTAAAAGAATTATATTCCTTTGGCTGGTTCAAAGTCACAAACTTCTGCCGGCGGCGGCGAGGGCGACGCAAATTCGGGCGAGCGAGATGAGCAGCTGCCAAAACAAGTGGCCGCTAATCGACTTGCCACTTAGGTGGGTGCAAGTAGGAGCTAGTCAACCAGTAAATGATGATGATGATGATAATAGAGATCAACAAACAGAGGCCAAAAAAGAGTTTCTCGTTTGCGTTCGTTCCATGAGTCACTTGGCTTCGCCAACTGATGCAGATGCAACTAAATTAGCATGGCCGCCCGGCCGATTGCTCGCTGGCGGACGTTTTGGGGTCGCCAGCCGCGGCCTCAAGGCGACAGCCACTTGTGCGAGCCTCTGATTAATTAGAATTGCTGGCGACGACGACGACAGCAACAGCAGCGGTGGCGGCCGTGGCCTCCGGAGGCAGTTGGCTCAGTAATTTGAGTCAGTTTTCTAACTCAATTTGGCGCTCGCACGGTCGCCGTGTGGGCCTCTCTGATTGAGTTGAGTTGGAGTTGAGTTGGAGTGGCGTAGCGGCAGTGTCGGCCGCGCCAGCAAGTGGCTAACAAGTGGCAACGTCGGCCTCTTCTCTTCTGGTGTCGCCTCCCTGAGATGTGGCCGTCGACGCCCACGACGCCTTTCCGTCGACAGGCGAGTTTAAACTCTGCCACTTAAAACGAGTTTAACTTGCCAATGACGTTAAGTGGCCGCCTCGTCGTCGCCATTGCCATCGCCATCGCTATCGTCGGCTGCTCATTTGAATGCCTCTTTCGGCGCTTCTTCGAACAGATTGATGATCATCACGAGCAGCCGCCGCTCGCCTTCCATTGTTCTTGCGTGCACTCCTTCCGGCCCTAATGTTGTCTCTGGCGCCTCGCCTTCTGGCCATCCTCATAGTGGACGTCTTTGTTGGCCACGCTTCGGCCTCGCTTCGGTTCGCTTCGGCTCGCTTCGGCTCGCTTCGGCTCGCTTCGGCTCAGCCTCTGCTCGGCTCGATCGATGAGCAGAGCCGAGCCGAAGTGCTGAACGATGATGATATGTGAGTGAGGGCCGGCGGGCGAGGAGGCGCATCTCTCGGCTGAGGCTGTTATCTCTCCGGTTCGCCTCTTTGTTCTCCTCATCTCGGTTAGCATTCACCGGTGGCCCGCCGAGCAAATGCGCCTCCTTCCGACATCGACAATAATCGAGCTGAAACAGGCGGCCGCCATCTTATCTGCATATGGCGCCTGAATGATGGCTCAGGCCTGCCGGAAATGATCCCAAACGACAACAAACGGTAACACAAAACGCCGTGTCGTTTATTTACAACCAACAACAACGGCGACATCATGCAACTTGTCTCGCAAAGTAAGACAACATTGGCGCCTGGCTGGCCGGACTACGATGGCCATGGAAGGACACCAAACGACAACCACAACGACAACAACGACGACGACGACGACGACGACCAGTAGACGTCTCCATATGTGTGGGGGCCGCAATGCATCGTGCATTGTGTTTTGTGGGCCGGCAAACACGCCAGAGCAACCAACTACGACAACCAGACGAGCTCCACTTGACGCGCGACACTTACTGGCCGCAGCCACCGCCGCCGTAACATTTGCACTGCTTTCGGCCGTCAACTCTCATGTAACTTAATGAAGTGGCGGGCGCAAACTCACAGACACACAAATACATTTACCGGCTGAGCCTAGCTGCGATTTTCAGCCGGCCACACTCCCTAAAACTCATCTCTTTGGCGGTGCTCTTCGTTCCGGCCACTTCCCCCGACGTGGACACGTTGAATCTCGTGGTGGTGGTGGTCGTTGTTGTTGTTGTCTTGTCGCCCATTCAACCCAAAAAGAGCAGCCTCATGCGCACGTGTGTGTGTGTGTTATCAGGACAACTTTATCTCTGTCCAGCGGCGGCCGCTCGAGGGGCACCACAAGCTCGCTCGGCGCACGACAGGTGAGAGCCCAAAACTAACTAAATTATTGGCGCGTCGCCTGTGTGTCCCATGCCATTGTGTTTATTGTTTCTCTCTTTCTCTCTCTCTCTCTCTCTCAAACTCGTCTTCATTGTTGTTGTTGTCGTTGATCCTGTTTGATCATCCAGCAGCCAACAGCAACAACAAGAACGGCAAACGACGACGACATGACACTCTAACCACCCGCACCGGCCGGAAGTGCGTGCCAGCCAGAAAGTGGGCGGCCCCAAAGGCACCGGCAGCGGTGGCGAGCCAACTTTCTCCGACACGCCCACCGGCCTGTCTATCTGTCCGGCTCGCCTTTGTGGAGTCCCAAGAGAGGCAACAGCTGGCGAGTATGTCGAGTCTGTTGGTGTTGGTTTGTTTACTAAAGATGCAGCCGCTACGGTGACTGGCAGGGGCCGAGAGAGACAGAGAGGAAAATTGATGCTCCACATCGAGCGGGCGCGCCGGCCAAAGTTAATAAGACAGAGATGGACAGAACGCCGAGTTGGGCAGCAGGAGGAGGCATCCTAATTTACATGTCTAATTGATGAGAGGCCACGGCCTGACGTTGACGGGCACGACGGCGATGATTTCACTGGCCAGCTAATGGAAACGGCCAGTCTGACTGACTGACTGTCTGTTTGTCCAGCCAAGAGGCCGGCCAAGTTTCTGGCAAATTTCGCTAGATTAACTTGACATTTGTATGCAAATTTCGCTCATCTGGCTCCGCCGCCTCCGCTGCCACTTGAACTGTCCGCTTGTTTGCTCTCTCGTTCATATGATGCGTCTCTTCGCAGCCTCAACTCGACGATGACCACCACCACCACCTCGATCCGTTTTGTTTGTGTTTCAATTTCGGCCCACTAGCGCATTCCATTTAGCGCTTACCTAAGCAGACACAACTCGAACGGGCAAGCCGAAGACGGAACCCCGAGAACGACAACAAGAACATCCGGAAATTCCAGTTATTATTACTGTAAACACTGGCCTGCCAGACAGGCAGCCGAGTAAACATAAGGCCTGCCAGGAAGTTCGGCCACTTGGCGGGCCTACTTATTTGTTGTCGCCTCCTTCTCGTACCTGTAATTGAACTCGGCAGTGGCGGCGGCTACGGCGCCGTCGACCCCAAAAAGTCGACCTTTCGCAGATAGAAAAGTCATTAAACGACATATTTTGGTTCGCCGCCTCAGCCGCCGCGGCCGCCGTCGACGTTGGCGCCTCCAAACACATCTTCTAAGCGCCAAATCAGCGCCCCAATGAAGCCTCTGGGCGCCTTCGCGAGTGATTAGCCCCTCGGCCAGCTAATAGATTTCCACCTGGCTGAGCTGGTGGCCATCGACACCCATTCAGGAAGTCTCTAAAATCGACTGGGCGCCCCGTCCATGGTCGATCGCTTTCGTACGCCAGACGTCTTCGTACGGTTGCACAGCCTCGTGCGGAGATACGGGCGGCCCAAATGGAAAGACGATCGGCAAAGCTGACAATATAATGATGATAGATTCAAATGATTGCGCCCTCATCGTCGTCTCACATACTGACTCACACATGATTGATAGGATTCTCTGTCTGCAGGCCATCTTCTTCTTCTTGCTCGTCGCGCCGCCAGCTGAGGTGGACACCTGAGAGCCTGGGCGCCTCACCTGCGAGCCTCGCGAGGTCGTCCGAATGGAATCTTTTGATCTGAATCGAATTTGACGTAGATGGCAAGAAGATAGACATCCAGCGCCACAGTTTGGCTCGTTAATGGGCGCCAGGAGAGCCACCAACCGAGCGAACCAGCCAGCAATCGAGTGTCGCCCGGCCGCCCAAATCCGCACCTCCAACGTCCGAAGTGGCGCCCGCTTCCTGGCCACTACTCACCTGACCGAACGGCACCGGAAGAGTGCCCATTTGTGTGCCGGGCTGCCTCGAGGAGGCGCACTGATTAATTTGGCGCTTTCATTGATCATTTCGGGCTCAAGGCGCGCAGCTTTGCGATTAGATTAGCGGTCGCAAGGCTGGCTGTCTTGCTTGTTGGACGACTTGCTCGGTGCCGATGTAATGTGGCCACTGATTAGCGCCATTATGTTGGTCAAACCCGTCCGAGTGAGTGGCGTTCAAGAGAGGCCCCGAGCAGCAGCAGCAGCAGCGGTGCCAGCAAAAGACGAGATGCAATAGAATTAGATAAAATAATCACCTTTGGGCGCTGTGGTGGCTGGCTCGAGCCAGTTGGCTGTAGATCTCCACGGGAAACTCAATTAGAAGAGCAAATTGAATCTGAACACTCGCAATGCCATCTCTTCTGATAATTATTGTCCACTGGATTTCTACCAGAAGTCAATCTCGGCAAATTGAATTGATCCTGCAGCGGCCAGCAGGAACAATTCAATTTGCTCAATGTTGAGGGATTTCAGGGCCGTTAACAACTTCGGAGGTTCGCGGGCGAGCAAGATGTTGCCTATCTGCCGTGCAATAATAGGTTTTTCCATCAGAGCCCTCCGCCCGTTCAAACATGACCACTGTGTTCGAGGTGGTCAAACCAATTTTCGACATTTGCGGAACGAACGTCGTCGGACGACAATCCTTCGTGGAGTATACAGAAACAAATTTTATCATTAATAATAGATCTTATTATTCAAAACGAGGGGTGTGGAGAGTTTCATTTCCTGGATCTCGGAAGAATTGAATAAAATCAGTTTGTTTTTGGAGGAAAAAGTAGAGATAATTGAGACGCTGTTGGAAAGAGAGAACATGCCAGTTTGCGGCTGGGGTGATTTATGAGCTATACAAACGTGTTGATTTTCCATCCCATTACATTCGAGAGGCCATAGGGCTTCTGGAGAGCCTGTTAGCGCAAAAAGTTGCAAGAAGAGACCGCGAAGAAAGTCTCAGATCTATCCAAACAATAAAAAACAACAACAACAGACACAATCAACGCTTAACCAACAAACACAGTCAAGATAATAAAAACAATAATAATCAAAATAAACAATTATAAACTCAAGCCTAACAGTTCAAAATGAAAGACATGTTGCTATCAGAAAGTACTTTGAGAGGCACAAGAGGTTCCACTCTGAGGTATTAGAGAGACATTTCAAAGCAAAGTAGATATTTTAATTTCAAAGCAAGTTATTCTTTAGTTTTTTTGTCTGGACATGAAAAAAGGTGATTAGGCTGTTCTAACAAATTTCCACAGTCGAATCTCTTTTGAAACTTTGACTTGATTCAGAGATAGACTATGGTCCCTAGGCGACGTTTTGAAGGATCTCAGAGTTGCGGAAACTTCGTTTAGAAAATAGGTGTCAAGATGAAACTGGCCAGATTTAGTCTAAGAATCAATAGGATTTTTATCACTACTTTGGGACACCTTGTATTGGAAGGGGTTAAGTACACTATCATGCTCAGGGACAATTTTGATTGCTTTGACAGCCACAGCCACTGTCACTCCCACTTCCAGTTCAAAAGTGTCCTGTGTCCCTAATTACTTATTCATGTTATAGCATTGCGATCTCGGCGCGGAGCGCCGTTAGTTTGGTTTGAGGCGCGAAGCGTCGCCTGGACGCTGGGCGCCGGTTTGGTTTTGTTGGTTCGCTTTGAGGGTATCTTTCTGCGATGCGTCCGAATTGGGCGAACATGTGGGCTGGATTGATCACGTCATTGTTGGTCTAGGATAACTCGGTCGAGAGGCAAGCTACTCGCTTGAAATTTCTTCATTTTAACTAATAATTCCCTGAAAACTAATAATCGTAGAGAATAATAATTGTAATGAAATATAATTGTAATGAGGGAGTGTACTGTAGAGAGCGCATTGCATGGTTGGGCCGCGTCGAAGTGGTCGATGAACTCGGTGCGGAATGCTTCCAGTTCACCAGCTCCGGATTGTGTTTGGCTCCTGCCCACCAATCCTTGCTTGCCTCTACCCTTTCAAATAGAGCGTCAGCTGCTTGGCCCTGGTATTCGTCATCCCATCCGGCGCCAGCCGTCATCGCCCGTACTCTTCCAGCCATATCTCGGCGTTGGTGGGTGTCATCAAATGGCTCTATTGGCCTCGGCCATGACATTGCTGATTAGGCTCTTGGTGGATGCCTCGGTTGGTGCTTCCATCGTGGTCACTTGTTTTCTAGTAGTCTTATTTATTTATCTCTTGTATCCTCTTATTTTAAAGCCTCTGGCACGCTCGCCATGTAATTTTCAAAATTTTATATTGTCTCTCTCTTTCGCCGACCCGGTAGCTACTGCTCTGCCGGCGGGCCGGCAGCCTCTTTTTATATTGCGGCCTATCGTCTGACAGGCCGGTTCTCTCTCTCTTCTTCTCACTCCAAGCGCTCTCTACAGTACGCAATAATAAAGTAAGCTCTCTGGCTTCTGGTGGTGGACACCTAACTCCACGCATAATTTTGCGTGAAGCGCGAAAAGCTGCGACAGGTTGTGGGTGGATTTAGGTCACTCCACACGTCATCTGCAACAGTTTTCTGGCCGAAAATGCCAGCTCGAAGAAGGATGCCGGGCTCCAACGTTCCTGTGCGCGGGCATCTAAAACAGAATGTTAGTGAAATTAGATGATTGAGAAAGTAAAAGTGACTCGGACAATATGTTGTTCGTTTGGAGTCTAGAAGAAGACTGATGTTTATTTTAGGTTAGATGTTTACATTCTGGTTGGTTTTTGGTCGTCGAGGACGCCGGACGGCGGCCTCGATTCGTTTATATTTATGGGTTTTGCGGTGCTCGTTGTTGAGATATTAGGCAACGACGATGGCGCTCCGGCCTTGGTGGCCAGGCGGCGTTAGCGCGGCGTTAATGTCCATCAACAGTCTGTTGCTCGGGAACCCGACATGGTAATTTGGATTGGTTTAATTTATTATACTCCTCAATGCCTGTAGACTATACGTCCAGAGTTCCGTTCCTTCTGCAGTCGCCGTTCTCCGAGATATTGGGCGACGACGACGGTGCTCTGGCGCCGGATGGTCAGGGCGGTGGCGGCGCAGGGTTTACGTCTACCAACACAGAACAGTAGTTCAAGTCGTTGCGGGTTGCATTTGGAGCCCGATTCATTGTCGCAGACGTTGTTCGTTCTCCTCCAAGTCTGCCATGCAGCTTTCGCTTTGACAGAGCTTGCTGGTGGATTCAGATGATACCGCTCGGCATAACAGAACGATGGTAACGAGGTAGTTCAGGCTCATTTAATTGTTTGCCCGACGACGGGACAGACGAATAGATGAGCAAATTGGGCCCAATTCGACCAACGGCGCCATCTGGCGGGGGCCCACTTGGCCAGCCTGCAGCGAGCCTTCTCCCAACTGGCTGTTACTGAACGCTAACGTGGATGTCTTCTTTCCGACGACGAAGACTATGACGATGACATTTAAGTGACAAGGACACAAAGTAGGCAGTATTTAACAACACATATGCGAATGGAGAGTTGTAAATCATCCGACGAGCTTTTCGTTTGTTTGTTAGTTTGTCCGTCCATCTATCGGCAAGCGACAGCCGCCATTTGCGTCAGTGCGCTCACCTGGCAGAGGTTATTTAACTGCAATCGAGGAATCAATTTGCGAGCGACAAAATGATAATCTGAAAGAGGCAGCCCACTGGTGCGTTTCGAGTTTCTGGCTGATGACATTCATGAGACAACCGGCAAAACAAGTGGCCCACTTTGCTCCCACCTTCGGTCAGGCGCCGGTAAAAGGGTTTCCAGTCAGGACGACGCCACCTCACACGTACACCTTTGTTGTTGGCATTCTTCCAGCGACGTCGGGGATGACGACAACCTGCGAGCAAGTCGGGCAGTGGGCCAGTGATGAGTGACCAGTCTTGTTCGATCGGTGGACATGTTTTGGTGGCCGGGCAAAATGACAGAAATTGGATTATTAGATTTGAAACACGAAATGGAGATGGCGCAGTCGTCATTTTTGTTCTTCCTCATGTCCAGCGCCGCTTTAACGAACCGCCCGTCCGCATCTCACCTGGCCACGCCAAGGCCCAATCACGTCGCCGGTCACGTCGACGGCGGCGCCTTCGAGACTTTTGTACGCAACTTAATTGGCCGCAAGTTGCCGGCACTGGGCGGGCCCCTAATTGGCCCAGGCCAGATTGCTTTGGCGGCCGCCAGGTGGTGCGGCGCGAGGCCCCCAACCAAAGCTCGGCCACCGCTACCGCCACCGCCACCCAATCGGTCTAAGTAGGCGGCCGATGGTCGTCTAGGAGGAGGACGACTTGATGGCCGACCTCGGCCTGTATGCGACTTGATGGGATTAGACGAGACGAGCCGCGCAAGGCTTTCCGCTCATCTGCTAGGCTCGACTCTTTTGACGCTAACCCACCAAAAGATCATCATTCAAATGCAACCAAATCCATCAAGTCGCTAGGCAAATGCGCTCGCTCTGACTCCGCAAGAGTCCTCTTCCTCCGGGCGACTCTTTCGGCTCGTTAGATTTGTCTGATTACACATTGATCGATATTTGAGTTGTCGTGGCGCCCACTGGATGTTGTTGTTGTTGTTGTTTGTTGTTGTTGTTGTTGTTGTTGTTGTTGTTGTTGTTGTTGCGTTGCTGTCGCTGTTGGCTTTCCTTTTCCTCTTCGGGCACCGCGACGCCCATTCGCTACGACCTTCCAGAACTCCGCCGAAGCGCCAATACGAAGTGGAAATTAAAATTGAATTGTCGGTGGCCGTCGCCGCCACCCGCCGCCGCCGGCCACGTCGTCCAAGTCATCTCGAGTCGACTGACAACTCTTTCGAGAAGCTTCCCGGCCCATTCATATCTGACGTTGATGGCCGATCGGCGAGGCGCAGTGGCGGCGGCGGAAAGCCTCGATTGTACGTCAGTTGGGCCAGGTCGTATCGCATAACGTGGCGGTCAAGAGTCGACCGGCGGACTAGTTTACGAGCTACGTCCCGAAGTCAGTCCGTCCGTCCGGCAAGTGAAGAATGCCAAAGGTTTTAGTTGAAGTCGGCGTGGCGCCCGGCGGCAATCCATGAAGCGACGGCGACGCCGATGGCGACCAAGCAACCGAGGGCTCGCCTTTCACTTCGGTTGAGTTCAACTCGAGCAGTCAGTGATGTTCTCGGTTTCCATCCATCCATCCAGCCAGCCAGCCGACCGAGTGTTTACTTTGGCACAAATTCATTGGCCAATCTCGGCCAGGCCCTGCCCACGTCATTTGTTTGCCATTCTCGACGTCGTCTTCCTCCTCGACGTCGATCTCATCTCGGCCAATTTGTTATTTTCAGCTAACTGAATCCGAGCCGACTATTTAACTTGTCGAGGACGGAGATGGGGACGTCCATCAGGACAGATAGCAAAGCAAATTCGTCTTGTGCTTGCATCTCGGCAAGACAAATAGAGACGTCGACGACGACGACAACAACAACAACAACAACAACAAAGAGGCTGGTGCCGCCTGGCTGACCGGCGGCAGCGTAAAGTAGGCGCCCAAACTGCTCGTTTTAATGCATTCAGCGCCCAGCGAATGTGTCTATTTGTCTTTTGTCGTGTCTTCCTGAACGTCGCCGTCCCGGCCGTCCCGGCGTTGTAGAGGCCAAACATATCTGTTCCATCTCATTTCGAATTCAACAATTGCGCAGTCGTCCGGCGAGCTCAGAGTCAGATCAGTCAAAGGTCAGTCTGTCAGTTTGTGTGTTCAGAATTCTGTCTATATGTCTGTCAGTCAGTCGCTTGAATCCATCAGAGCCTGTCAAGTCGATCCATTTGATTGGCACGGCCGGAAAGAAGCGCCCAACCTAACTAAGAAGTCTTCCTTCCCGCCGCCGTGGCCGCCGCCCGAGCGGATGCATCCTCCTCTTGGAACTCCTCCAGCAGGCTAGGCGAACCTGTCAATCCAGTCCAGTTCACGGCCGGCAGGCATGAAGAGCCGGCCAGAAGACGTCAAGCGCACCGAAAGCGGCACAAACGAAGCCAACAAGAAGAGGCCCTAAGCTAACAAGAGACACTTGTTAGTTGCCCGAGCAGCCGGTGGGCGCCGCGATGATTGGCGGCGCTGGCAGCCAGCACAGGCGACGCCGCGGCTCGCCAGGCGTCCACTTCGCCCAGGCCCAGCAGGTGGCCCGACTGGCCGCCCTCAACCAGCCGCAATGAAGCCGGCGATGACTACCTGAATGGCAACGATGAGCCAACCGGTTCCGACTTCAATCAGGCGCTGGCGCGTCGTCGTTCAAGTAAGTAATTAGCGTTGGCTGGCGTCCTCGACAAAGGACAACCGACAGACAGACACAATGAATCGATTCCATCCTTGATTGCAAGTTGCAATTCAATGAATAATACGAAATGGCGCTTATCATGTCTGACATGATCATCGGCCGGCCAGCCAGCCAGACAGTCAGTCAGTCGGCCGGACAACCACCGGCAATGTGTCTGTTTCTGTTGGTTGGCGACGGACAACGACCGGAATATGAATAACAATAAAGAGCAAGAGAGCAGGTGTAGCGGCTCAGGCTCGACCCTCCACTCGAGATGGAGATATATTACTTGCAGTGTGGAACGGCCGACGGCGAACGATGATGGACGAGCCAGAGAGAGGCTTTTCTGTGAAGTGGCCTGGCTCCTTCTGTCTACATATGAATATGTTTTCCGTTTCTGGCGCGGCCGACGACGGCCAGCGAGGCAACCAATGGACGCCATAACACGCCAGAGCAATTCAAATTTTCAGAGAGCCTTCGGACAGGCCAATTTTTCAAAGAAAGCCCCTGCCTCCGCCAACGCCAACGCCAACGCCAACGACTACGACTACGACTACGACGCCAGTGCGTTTCGACGTCGCCGTCATCGTCCTCGTTGGTGGAGCCACGTCCGCGCCCTGAACATCAACAAGCAGCCGCCTCGCGACTCCCCCAGTGGCCTGGATATTTCGCACGAGTCGGCCAGGTGTAGGCGGTGGTGGCTGAGCTGGTGGTTTGGCTTGCGACAGCGCCTCTCCTCGGCCGCCCCAAAGTCACGCCACGCCGTCGAGTCGGCCCGCCGCGACTGCAGCTTAACGGCTTTAGTGTGTTTGCGCACTTTTCAAAAGCACTTTCCGCCAATGTGGCTCTCGTCGACTCGACTCGACCCGACTCGACTGAAGGAGGTAACTGGCCTCCAGTCTAACTGCGGCCAGAACACACCGACGACGTCTTGCCTGGGCCCAGTCGAGTGGCTCCGGGCGGCTCGTCGTCGTCCTCATCGGATGGAGCCGCCAGCTCGTCTATTTGTTTTGTTTTTGTTTGCTCCTCCTCCTTCTGGTCGTCTGCATTGGGCCGCTCGTTTTGCTGGGCTGAACCGAGGACGCGACCGCAACATTACATCTACAACTGCAACAACAACAACAACAACATCATTTTCTCCATTTGGTTGCACTGCACTGGCGACTGGCGGCCGACGGCGGCCGCCTATGCATCTACACGTCGTGCCGGCTCGACGAGTAATGCGGCACTGAGTCCATCGACGGTCGGCGCCCATTCGCGGGCGACGGCAACTCAATTCGGCCATTCGCTTCGGCTGGCCAATTTGCGAGTATGCCGGCCACGTCGAGCCGGCCATCGGCCGCCCACAACAACCGCCAGGTGCACCTCTGACACGCGGGCCCGGCGCGGCCAGCGGTCGGCCTCTTGGCGCCGGCGCGCCGATCTGCCCTGTGAGTGTTTACTGTGGCCGGCGGCCGCAGTATTGCTGTTGCCTTGCAGTCCGTCTTCGTCCTCGTCTTCGTTTCCGTCTGCGGCGCCTGCTCGGCTCGCCTCAGTCCGGCTGCAATTCAGACTCCGAATCGTAGAGTTGCCAGTTACTTGGGGTGGACAGCTCCACGCCGACGCCGGCCCCAGAAAGGAGCCTTCTAGCGATTCTCAGCCGGCCAGCCCTGAAAATAGTCGCTCGAAACTTCTGCACTATTTCGAGCTGGAAAGACCTCGAGAGTCGACTGCGATTGCGGACTGTCATTGTGGGCGCCAGTCAGCCAGCCAACTACTTGGCCCTACACCATCGTCGGCTTGCAGCTTGTTTGCCGACAGTCTGGCCAGAGGCAAAGTGTCGCCCAAACAAGTCGATGGTTTGTGTGTGAGTGGGGCCGAGGCGGCGGCGCTGGCGTGAGAGCCGACGGAAGTCCGAAGCAGAGTGTCAGCGAGTCTTGTGTTGCCCGTCATCTGTCAGTATGTCGTCAGTTAATTCAAATGAAGAGCAACATCTGTCGTCTCGTGAAACATCACTACCTCATTAGCAGAAGCAGAAGCAGCAGCAGCATCTCAAGTGAAAGCCAACATAACACACACTCAACTAACACACAACTGCAATATGCAACAATCACCTCAGAAACACCTGAACCAACACCCAACCGGCCAAACCTCAAAACACACACAGGCATCAGGATGGGCATGGGCGACGGCGGTGGACGCCTCCGATCACAAAACCTGTGTCTTGTTGCACTCGCGCCTCAAGGGGATGAAACTGGAGGACGTAGCGTAAGTATCCAAAGCGCGCCTTAATTACAATAGATTTGTTTGTTTTTATCAGTGGCTATCGGCTAGTCTCTCTTCCTCTTGCTGTTGTGTCACGTCAAGGCTATACCTCTCCGGGTGACTCCATCAGAGACGTCCTTGGCCCCTCTCTCCCTCCACATAGATTAGATACATCAGAGAGGCAGCAGTTTTCGGCTGATTAGGCGAACCTTCTGGAGCGAAAAACGACGTAAGAGCCTTAAAATCCCATGCACGAGATAAGCGACTGTTCGCGTAGGAGTCGTCGTCGTCTTCGTCGCCGGTCGAGTCCTTGAAACCAATCTCAGTCGATTAGACACGACGACTGTTACTGTGACTGTGTCAACCAGGCCGCTTGCGCGCACTGTTTGCACAATCCATTTAGTCCTAACTGACGGACATTCCTCCGGTGGCCAATTGAGGACAACCGCAAGCGACGGAGAGGCGCCCATTCATTTGGCCATCTCGAGGTTAAGCGACGGCGTCCACCAGCCAGACAGCCACGACACAATGCTTGGACCTCAAATGTAGTTAACTCTAATGGCTTTGTCGTTTGTTGGCGCGGCCAAAGACGAGCACGACGACGAGGACGAGCACGATGACCAGCAGGACTTAGGGTATGTTGTCGGTTTGATTTCCACGTACATCCGGCTGGTCGTCTGCCAGTCGACATATACACCACAAACGGCATTGTTGTGTGTTAATGTGGACGTGGCCAATGAAATAATCGCATTTGATTTCCCTGTGGATAGTTGCTCGCCGTCAGGCCGGGCCCAGATCTCTCTGAGGAGGCTGACGCCAGACGAAACAACAGAGCGCTAGCGACCTCTATCGGGTGCCATTCGAGAGCCCGTGGGCATCCGCGGCGGCCGAGTGGGGTGCGCGAAGCTCGCCACGGGCCTCCCAATGGGGCGCGTCTCAGGCGGCATTCGCGCGTGCAGGCGTCGCTAGAGACTTGCCGGCAGTGGCAGTGGCGGCGACGGCTGTGGAAAGGCCATCTCGTCGTCGCTTGTTTCTGAAATACAAAACTAACATCAACCTCGACAACTGCCAACTGAACGACTGGCCGGCCAATTGACCTCGATTCGAGCGGTCGCCGCCGTCGTTATTGTTCTTGCCTGTATGGCCACCAGCCCTGCATCTTTTGATTGAAGGCTTGAATTTTCTGCAAAACAACAACAACAACAACAACAACAACTGCCATCCCGACAATGGCCATCCGTCAGAATCTCGCCGCGGCATTATGAGAGGTTGCAGGGCAACATAAACTGGCATTCATCAAGCCACACAGACGGTTCGTTAGCGGGCGCCGGGCCGGCGCAAAGACAACAACGACTCAGACGAACATTAGCCTGCCCTCCAAAGGTTTCTCTCTTGGATTGGCCGGGCTTTAAAGAGAATGTTGTTTGCTGAGCCGCCGCCGTCTAGTTTGGAATGACGAGAGACTAGCCAGAACGAGCTAGGCACCCGTGTCCGTTGCCTTCGAGTCTGTTTGGCGGTGGCCGCCTCGCCCGCCATGATATTGCACAGCCAGTTGTCGTCGTCGTCGTCGTCATGGTTGTTGTTGCTGCTGCTGCTGTTGCTGTTGGCGCGGCCGCCGCCAGCCAAGTTGCATTGCCTTAAACACAACAACGCGGCTTGCCAATAAGCGGCGCCGTCGCCGCCGCCACCTGCGCTGGGCCCCTTTTCCTGTCTCTCCTTCAGGCCTACTCTCTTGCTCTCTTTAATGTGGACTGTTCCAAAGCTTCATCAGTGTTATAGTTATTAGTATTTTTGGCGTTATTATGCTCCCTTTTAGAAGCATCTATTAGTTTATATTCATTTATATCCTCTTAGGATACTAGTTTGTTTTAAATTATTATTCACCCTGACCACTCAGTATGTATTCATATAAACAAGGTTCAAATCCTCAAAACATACAACAACCAACAACAACAACAACTGACCAAACATATCAACATTGAACCAACCCACCAACAGCTTGCAAGCGCTTTCAAATGTTGAAGTGAGCAATCCAGACGGCGGACTAGATGAACAACAGCAAGCCCATCTCCGGCAACAGTATCATCACCGAGATTCGAGGGCCGGCCCAGGCAGTGGCGTCGGTGGACATTCAGGACACCATTCAGGCGGCTATCTGACCGACCCCCCAATTAATTGGCTTGCACCGGTGTCGGGCACCGGCCAGAGTGCCGCCAGTAAACAGAGGCAATTATTGTCCGGCACGAAGCTCGTCACCATGGGCGACTCACGGGACAAAGGGGCCAACGAGCCTATTCATCTTCGAGGAGAACAACTTTATCCGTCTGAAGACCAGGGCCATCATCGAGAATAGCGTCTTCCGAGTGGACCGTCCTGGCCACCACATCATAGCCAACTGCGTGGCCCTCGCCATGGAGGCTCACCTGCCCAACGACGACAAGACCGAGCTAGCCATCCAGATAGTAAGTAGCACAACATCATCTCAGATTGACTAACCCGCCAACTAACTAACTAACAATGTCCATCTTTCCTTATTCCAAAAAATTAGGAAAAGACCGAACTCTGCACTTCTGTGCATCTTCTGCGCCGAGGCCTTCCTGAAGATCTTCGCCCTCGGGTTTGTACTCCACAAGGGCGCCTACCTGAGGAATGTCTGGAATATTATCGATTTCATCGTCGTCCTAACGGGCTTCATTGCCCTGTTTCTCAACGAAAACTCGCGCTCGGCCGGCGTCGACCTGAGAACACTACGAGCCATGCGAGTGTTGCGTCCATTGAAGCTGGTCAGTGGCGCGTCAGCAGCTGCAGGTTGTACTCAAGTCCATTATTAAGGCCATGGCTGGCCCGTTATTTACAAATCGGCCTGTTGGTTCTATTTGCCATTGTTATATTTGCCATCATTGGCCTGGAGTTCTACTCGGGCGCCCTACACAAACACCTGTTACAGTAAAACCGACACCAGCATGATAGTGACCGAAGGCGAGTCGCCCACCCCATGTTTCATGAAGGGCGATGTTCAGCCTCAAGCGGCGCTTACATCTGCAACGACACCACCTCCGTCTGCCTGGACACCTGGATTGGGCCCAACTATGGAATCACCTCGTTCGATAACATCTTCTTTGCCATGTTAACTGTGTTCCAGTGCATTACCATGGAAGGCTGGACCTCCATATTGTATTGGACCAACGACGCACTTGGCAACAGCTTCAATTGGATGTACTTTGTGCCACTCATCATATTGGGCTCCTTTTTCATGTTGAATCTGGTTCTTGGTGTATTAAGTGGCAGTTTGCCAAGGAGAGGGAACGCGTGGAGAATCGCTTCGGCAGCCTTTCTTGAAGATGCGCCGCCAACAGCTCGAAAGGGAACTGGACGGATATGTTAATTGGTGGATCTGTAAGGCCGAGGAGGTGATTTTGAAGGAGGACAGAGACCACTGAAGAGGAGAAGATGTATATTATGGAGGCCCGAAAGAGGGGCCGCCCTCAAGAGAAAGAAACTATTCAGGGCAAGCAGCAGAGTACCGACGAGGAGGAGGACGACGAGGACGAAGACGACGAAGGTAAGTAGTAGTCAGTGGCTTTAGGTTGGCCCTTACGCTATCATCTGCCTATTCAATCATCTATACCATACGTATATGAACCATCCCAACCTCCATCACAACAGCCACCACCACCAACTGTCGAGTCTGCGCTTACAGTCACAATTGCCAACCAACTTACCTTCTTCCGATAGAACTTTATTCTATCTAATAATGTGATGAGTGTGAGAGTTGGTGTGGAGTCCATGTGACATCGCTGCACGTATAATCAGCTTAATAATTATAATTATAATACATATCCCGCCCAAAGAAGGCGGCAAGTCGACAAGCATCCTGCAAGCATCTTCAACAACTGTAATTAATTGGTGAGGTTGAGAAGAAAATGATACCTCGAGAGTGGTACGCATACCACTATGGAGCTATTCAGCTGAGACCAGTAATTAAAAATTGAGCCGTGTCAGTTGAGGGAGAGTATTATTAGTTTCTATATTAATATATGATGTGAATGCGAGTTTAGTGTGCCGAAGTTCCATTACACCAAGCCGTCAAGATGTTGCAATTTGCAAGTTTGCACCACAGTTTCTTCGTTGTGTACCTCAAGCCAACCATCACCAACATGATTGTCATCAGTTTCCTGGGTGAAATCTATAACAACAACAACAACAACAACAACAACAACAACGATTATTAATTACAACCTTCTTTTTATTACATACAACATCATCACATTGATACCTGCAACGAGCATAGCTCATCATATAATCATCATCACCATCATCATCATGGGAGCCAAAAAAGCAGAAACACAAAGGTGCTACTACATATTGGCAGATTAGTCTAATATGTAGATCTATCTTGATTAGAGTCGTCGTCGTCGTCGTAGCTGATTAGGATTAATAACTTGATACTTAGATGATAATTGGAAGAGCTAATAATGATAATAGTACTTACCCTTCTGATAGACAACACTAGACTAGGACTTAGATCAGTTCTCATGATTCCCATAGATGATTAGGGTCTACCGAATAACTACGCCGGCCAGCAATAAGAATAGCCTAGATGATATTTGGTAGTTACATCAGTAGACTTAATCCATAACTATTAATTAACTTAGTCTAACATGGCTCAACCACAAGAATAGCCATCTATATACATATAGTCATTAGTCCAGAGATATTCCATATTCGATAGTCCAGACATAAATTAAGAGGGTTGTGCTGACGAACATAGAGATAGATGTTAGTTAGTCAGAATACATATCAATTAGAGCAGTTATAGTTGAGGGGTGAGAGAAGATAGTTGACAGATTATTAGCCTTTTACCATCAGTTGCATGCATAGCCTTCTAATATTATTCGTCGCATGATGGCACAGTTTTGTTGATCTCATCAACCTTTGGGTTTTCCCCGGACATAGATTCCATAGAGCCTCTAATTTAATAGCTTCTAATTACAAATCAATGTATCAAATTTAGTTGCAGATTTAGTCATAGATTTTAGTTGTTCAATCTCTTTGAAGTTGATACTCTCACAGTCGATATGCAATAGTGTAATTCAATCGAACTGTCGAGTTCAACTAAAACGTCTCAATCATCATCATGATGGAACCCTAAACAATACTAACTCATCTATTCCCCCCCATTGGATATGAAACATTTACAACTTGCACATTTGCAAATATCCATTGCCAAAATTGATTCTACAGGTTTCTCTCCGAGGTAATTACATCCACACTAGATTCAAGAGCAAGGGGCCTGCAAATCGTTTTGGATTATGGAGAAACGCGTCCGGGCGGGCATCAGGCGAGCCATCAAGTCGCAATCATTCTATTGGTGTGTCATTGTGCTCTGTCTTCTTGAACACCTCGGTTGCGTGGCGGTGGAACCTGCACGGCCAGCCATTGTGGCTGACAGAGTTCCTGTTCTATGCCGAATACGTCTTCTTGATATTGTTTATATTTGGAATGTGCCTCAAGATGCTTACGCTTTGGGCATTAGGACCTATTTCGAGTCCTCGTTCAACAGGTTCGACTTCTTCGTCGTCATGGGCAGTATATTCGAAGTTGTATAGTGGTCTACTAAGGAGGGGCTCCTTCGGTTTTTGTCGGTATTACATTGCCCTCAGGCTGTTGCGTATATTCAAGGTAGTATAAAGTATTAGTCGTCGCTTTGGAATCTGGTCATATCATTGCTAGCATCAATGCGCTCTATTATATCGCTGCTGTTCTTGCTGTTTCTTGTTTCCTGCTTATATTTGCTCTACTTGGAATGCAATTATTTGGAGGTGAATTCAATTTTGAGACTAGGAACGCCGGCGGCCAATTTCAACACCATTGCAAATGCCCTGCTGACGGTGTTTTCAGATTCTGACCGGCGAGGACTGGAACGGTGAGGTGATGTACAATGGGATCCGTTCACGGGGCGGCATTGAACGCGGCGGCTACTGGTACGATCTGTATTTCATCATTCTGGTGCTATTCGGTAACTGCACTGCTGAATGTGTTCTTGGCCATTGCGGTGGACAATCTAGCCAACGCTCAGGAGATGACGGCCGCCCGGGAAGAAGAGGCCGAGGACTACAAGCAAAATCAGGCAATGGAGCTCGAAGAGAAGGAGCTGGCGCCATTGTGAGCCGACCCGAAGAGCCAGAACAAGGGTCTGTCAGGCAAGTCCATGACCAGCATTGAGCCCGTCCAGGTGAACATTTGTCCACCATCGCTAGGACAAAAAACTCCAGCAGGCGAGGAGAGACGCCGGCGCCGTGCTGAACAAGGCGGAGGCGACAAAACATCTAACCGCTCGTTCGTCACTCGAGTCGTCGCTAGATAAAGACGATGCGCGCCTGGCTCGAAGGGGCCTCCTCTGGATTTCCAACAATGGCGCACCAGCCGCCGCCGCGCCCGCACCACCACAGAACAGATCCGACCTCAGGCTCATGATGATGCTCGACGATCCGGCGTACTACAAAATTCCAAGCGATTTCATGCTCGACGACGAGGACGACGAAGATCTGGACTCGACCAGCCCGAGGGGTAGCCGACGGGCGGGCACTGGTAGCTCAGGCCGTGGCCTGCCAATCGGCCATGACGCCCTAACGCCGACGACGATGAGGAGGACGACTCCGGACCCAAGCCCATACTTCCATACTCCTCGATGTTTATATTATCCTCGACGAATCCCATTTCGAGTATTCGCCCATGACATAGTCAATATGGCCTACTTTGAGGCCGTTCATTATGACGATTATTGTAGCCTCGTCGGTATCATTGGCGGCCGAGGATCCCGTGCTAGAGAGGACAGCGATTGGAATTCCGTGTTGAATTATTTTGACTATGCCTTCACATTTGTGTTCACTATTGAGATGTTACTCAAAGTAATCGATTTGGGTGTCATACTTCATCCGGGCTCATATGGAAGGGATTTCTGGAATCTGCTCGATGCAATTGTGGTCATTTGCGCGCTTATTGCCTTTGCATTTGCTGGCAGCTCGGCGGGACAAAAATCTATCCACAATCAAGGCGTTTAGGGTGCTCCAGGGTGTTGCGTCATTGAAGACCATTAAGAGGGTGCCCAAGCTGAAGGCCGTGTTCGATTATTGTGCTGACATCGACTGAGGAACGTGTTCAATATCCTCATTGTTTACATATTGTTCCAGTTCATCTTTTGCTGTCATCGCTGTCCAACTGTTCAATGGTCGATTCTTCTATTGCACAGATGAGGCCAAATTAACACACTCCCAATGCTATGGCGAGCACTCAAAGTACGAATCACTCGATAAGGCCCCGTTCCGACCATCAAACGCCAATGGCTGAGGCATAATTTCAATTACGACGATGTCCCTGGCGGCCATGTTGACTCTATTCACTGTCCAAGCTGGCGAAGGCTGGCCAAATGTCCTACAGCACTCGATGGATTCCACTTTCGAAGATTTGGGCCCCTTGCCAAGGTTTCGTATGGAAATGAAGCTTGTTCTATATTATCTTCTTTATTGTGTTTCCATTCTTCTTTGTGAACATCTTCGTTGCCTTGATTATTATTACATTCCAGGAGCAGGGCGAGAAGGAGGCTTGAAGAGAGAGAGATTGATAAAACCAAAAATCCTGCATAGATTTTGCCATCCAAGCGAGACCATTACAACGTTACATGCCCAAAAGGACAAGGATAGCTTCAAGTATATAAGATATGGAAGGTGGTCGTCTCGACGGCCTTCAGTATTTCATCATGGGCTTAATTGCTGCAAATTCCCTTGTTGCTAATGTTGAAGACCCATAACGAGAGCGAAACATATAAAGTACACCTTGCGTTATTTGAACCATACATTTACCACCTTGTTTGCGCTCGAGTGTATGCTTAAAATAGTGGCATTTGGATTGAAGGCAAGTGAATCCCGATAATATTCCTATTTTATCATAAAATTCGAACTTGTTGATTAACTAACTTCCCTTGCTATGTGTATCATAATAATATCAAACGAGCAGAATTTCTATAAGGACTATTGGAATATATTCGATTTCGTCACTGTCTGTGGTAGTGCAGTGGACGCGTTCATCGTCGAATTTGGCGGGGTAAAGTAGCCTTAGACGGTAAAGTTTCGCCTCATGAGATATGCAGGACACAAGGCTGCAAATTCGCTGGCAGATTATCGAATCCTCTGAGCGTCCATTTTGTGTCCCTACACCAATTCCTATGGAGGCCATCTCCCGCTCGTTTAGAATTATATTAACTTTGAGTAAACCTCCTTTCAAGCAATCGATGAGAAAGAAAAAAATCTGCATGCAAGTCGGCTTCTTGAGGATTATTTTAGAGCTGCAAGATTGATAAAATTGCTCCCGCCAAGGATATACAATTAGGATTTTATTATGGACATTTATACAATCATTCAAGGCGTTACCTTATGTCTGTCTATTGATAGCCATGCTATTCTTCATCTATGCCATCATTGGCATGCAGGTAAATAATTTAGAATGCACCAAACAACTTGCATTTATGCTCTCATATAAACAAACAAATCGCAAAAACATTGGAGACTCCAAACTGCCGGACAATTGCCTTTACCGTTGGGCATCCATTGTAGCAACAACCATCGGCAACCATCGAACTGGATACAAGACTACATTAGGGAACAACAAAAATCATCGTCGACAGCCTACAATCACCAAACTACATCGCAACAGTCATACTCACATTCCCTTACAAAATCTGCTTATAACCATTCCAAAACAAAAATGTACAATGATCACGACAACGACGACATTTCCAATAGATGTTTGGTGATATCGCTAGCATTGATCCAAATACCTCGTTGACTCGCCATAATCATTTTCCAGCATTTTCAACTTCCCTCATTGTTGCTATTTCGGTACAGGTGTTGTTTGTCAATTAATTAGATGTTGACAAATCACTTAGTTAGAAGTAGTTCTTAGTAGTTGATCAGTAATGGGTAATGGGTGAGGATTAGCCCGTCCATGATTTCTACTGTAGTCTAGTCAATGCACCCAAACAAAGTAGAAGTAGTTAATGTGTTGTAATAATGATTGTTTATTTGTAGTAGTAGTGCAAGTAGTCGTAGTTATATTAAATCAATTTAGTCATAGTTTATCTAGTAGTTGTAGGAAGTCATGGAGCTATCAGGATGGTTGTAAAAACGGATGGCAGCCGATGGAATCTCAACGGAATCAAATAACAAATCAATCAATGCAATTTCTACATCAAACAAGATATTCAGAGTAGATCTAATAGGTAGAGGTATTAACATGATTTAATGTTCCAAAATTAACTACGATAATGCGTCAGGTCTTTGCAGAATAATGTGCATTCTCACCAGATGCGCAAATAACGAAGGCACAACAACTTTAGAAACTTTATTCAAGGGTTGATGCTTTTGTTCAGAGTAAAATATGAGTTTCACTCTTCCATTATAGCAGGGATCTCATCTCTAATATGAACTTCGACTACAAGAACTACCTGACGATCGACATGGTGCATTCAATTGCTGCCAACAAATCTGTTTAGCACTGACAGCAACCAATAACAATCACCAATACTTGATATTGACATTGCTAAAGCTTCGCCAATAAGAGATGCTTTTGCAATGATTGCTGAATGATTTGCAACCACAACCGCAAAGAGATTGCTTCATCAACAAATAGCTGCTTGATTCTGGACAACTCTAATTATAACATCCATCCGCCCATGCACGATAGCTTTGCACGCTTCAAAACTAATTCAAATTGCATGATACCAACGCTTGCTTTCCTGTTATGTCTCGTTTTGTTATTGCCTGCCAATTGCCTGCTGCACGATCTCATCAAAACATAATTTTTACAATTGAGCTCAACTCAATTGATACTCGAATTCCTTCACATTGATATGAGGAATAGTTGAATGTCACCGGAGTAGTTGTAGTAATCAAATGAATAGTAGTAGTATTAGATGTAGCTAAGCCCACCTAAGTAATATTTCTTTGTTTACATAACTTGAATGACATCTAATCCTACTTATCCTCAAACCATCGATGACCAATTCAGATGTGCCACTGGAGGCTTGGCAACAGGTGATGATGGCTTGCGTTGAGGGGACAACAATGTGATTCACGGGCAACCAAAAGGAAGGAACTGTGGCTCCAACGCGGCCTACTCATATTGTATCATTTATATTCTTCATGTTCATTTCTCATGCTGAACCTGTTCGTTGCTGTCATTATGGACAATTTCGATTATCTAACTAGGACTCGTCGATTCTGGGCGCTCACCATTTGGACGAGTTCATCAGGGTCCTGGGCCGAATACGACCCAAATGCAACTGGTTATATTCATTGGCACCGAAATGTATATGACATGCTGCGAAATATGGATCCGCCTCTGGGTTTTGGTAACAAATGTCCGTCTCGTTTGGCCTACAAGAAGCTGGTCCGCATGAATATGCCGGTTACAAACAAAGGAAGAAGGTGAACTTTGCAACCACCTTGTTCGCCCTTATACGCATGAACTTGAACATCAAAATGCGATCGGCCGATGGGATGGATCAAGCTGCCGGCAGAGAGCTGAGAGTCACCTTGCAGAAACTCTGGCTCCCTGCATGCCAAGAAGATAATCAACAAGTTACTGCCACCACACGAAGAATTGAATGCTGGGAATCTGACCGTAGACAGATATATGCCGGTTTGTTGATCCACGAGAACTGGAAGACCACCAGATTCGGCCAGAAACCAGGTCCAGGAGGATTGAGCGTAAGTATACCTACATTGATAACAAAATAAGAGATTTAGATGACAAATGATGTAATTAGTTTATCCCAGGAAACTCGATCGATGAGTAGCAACAAGCAGTAGTTAACTAGTGCAGTGGTATATGTAGAGAGTAGCAGCAGTTCATTCAGAAGTTTTTTCTTTTCTTGAGAGGTTAATATCTCATTTCAAATATACAGCAGATAGATAGATCGATAGACAAATAGATGTAGAACAGATTTATTAAAGAAAGGCCCATAAATAGGAACATACATCAGACCTCTCTATCTCTATCTCTTTCTCTGTATCTCTCTGTATCTTTCTACATACAGCATTATCTGTAACTATAACTAACAATCAACGGCATCATTATATCAACAATTTTGGATATTCAATTAATTGGGATTTAATCATATTTATAACTTCATCAACAAAAACAATCTCATCACTTATATTTCCTAGTTAGATGAGCTACCTGAACAGGCTCATTTTGGATCGCGGGAGTTGGTGATTTAGCTGCCTTAAATAATGCTGATGAACGCTGCTGACAGCCTTAATATAGAGCCTCCGCAATGCTATTTGCGCTTTTATGTAAGCCAGTAACGACCTGCGCTAAAGATGCTTTCCAAAACAAGAATAGCCCATAACTCAATCTCATAATTTCCATTAACAAACACATTTTCTTTCTCTCAAAGCTTTAAGCTTGCTTCTCTTGGAAACCTTACACTCCTTAGACAGGGACATTTTAAGCCCCTTTACCTTTGATTGATGGATTGTCAATAGATCGTTGATTGATCACCAATTGATCTATCAATCCATCAATCCGTAGATCAATTAATCCAACTCCACCAAGCTTCATCACATGGCGAGCCAAAAGCTTCATAATATTCAGCCTATCAATGCAATGCTTAACATCTAGCTTCTGGAACAAAGCCTCTAATCATTTGAATTCTAATATATCTCATCCCTTCATCATCCCCGTCATCATCTTACTCCTATGATAATGTTGCATCAATTTGTAAAATTCATCTAGGGAACATCACTGATTTTGCGAGATTAATGGGGGCGGTGAGGGAAGTCCAACACTCGCGCAGTCATGCCTCGGTCGAGATGGCGGCCAACCTTGACAGTAAAAGCTCCTCAGGTGGTCCGGCTGGCGGTACGCAGGTGGCGGCGGCGGCGTAATTGCTATCGATTCGCCCCCATCTGGCCATGGAGGCCCGATCGGAGACCATCGTTCAGCTACCTGCGGCGGGCCAGCGAACGACGTCGGCGGCTCAGAATGAAGAGCGCCACGACGACGAGCCGCTGGCCAGTCCCGCGTCGCGGTATGGGCGAGTCCAGCTCGTCGAGGCATCAGCGAGGCTCCGAGGGTGGCCTCGAGTGATGTATTGCGCAAGGACAGTGGAAGTGGCGTCGACTATCATCAGCACGAACAGCGCCAGGTTGAGACGATCAAACCAGATCTACGACGAGGAGGGCGAGCAGGAACAGGACTCGATGAGGTAGTCCCGTTGACGCAAGAACAACGAGAGAGGAATACGATCGGACCGGACAGTACCCTCTCAGGGCGTCGAGACAACAACAACACCAGCATGGCGCAAATGACGACCAAAATAGGAGACAATCGATAAACGATCGTCTGACGGACGCCGTCACGGATGTCATTGAGTTCGTACGGGAGGAGTCGTTCAGAGGAAGAGGTACTCTGTTCACCGACGCCGCCAGGCCCAATCAGGTGGCTATAGTGCCGCCGGCTCTGTGGCGAGCCATTCGGGCACCGGCACAGGCACCGGGCGCGGCGGCGGCGGCGGCGGAACTGAGGGCGAACTGGAGAGCGAGAGTATGATGGGCGGCTCGGGTGATCGATCGAGTCAGGGCTACAGGAGACGCCGGATAATGCGCCGATCGCCGCGCCGAAGTGCCCAGCCGAGGATCTACAGTGACTCGGACACGGGCAGTGTGGTATGAAGCCATGACTCATGACACTCATTTGGGGGTGGTGGCTCAATGATTATAAATCCCCAACATCGACAGGCTGGCTACCATCACCCACATCAGCACCAGCACCAGCACCAAGCATCCACATCAGCACCATCCACAGTCGATGAGCCAGCAACGCTACAGACTCCAGCAACATGGCGGCGGTGTCGGGACGGACCGCATGTTCTATGATGCCCAGCATGGCCGGGCAGAGCTCGTTGAACAGCACCGACGCCACCAGAGTGCCGACGCGTATCAGCCCCGACTTGCAGGAGGCCGTATCGGTCATGGACACCAGCCGAGGTAAGCTTGGCTGGTGCGTAGAGCCAGGTGAACAACCCTATGTGATGGATAGAGGCGGCCGGCATGGAGCCGCACTGAAGATGGGCCCATTCGTTGTGGGCTGCAAGTCCACCGCCATTGCTCCGATCCGGCACTCGGCGACCTCGTAGCTGCCAGACGGAAACGCGAAGAGGAGCTGGACAGGCTGGGCCAGCACGCCGACGACGAGCCGACGGCCATCCATGCCCGTTGGCGCTGAGCCGATGGATAGGCAAACGCCAGGCAAGTCCCAGTCGCCCGTGCGCTTTGTTGCACCTACAGTGGTCCCCTGCGGTCGCCCAGTGCCATGTTGATACCAGACGAAGAGATTGTGCCGCCGACGAGCGTACGCCTACAGGGGCCGTCGACTGCCGCAAATACCTGGCTCAGGCCATCATCAAGTCAGCCGCTGACTTTCTGCAGTCGTCGATATATGGCCGGAGGTCCCAGATCGACCGGACCAGAAGGCCTGGCGGATCCAGTGGCGGGCGCCGTCTCGGCCACGCCACTTGGCTGACGGCCGTCAGGAGGCCATTATGGCCAGCACCACCCGGAGGCCCTGGTCACAACGCCCCTACATCGGAGACATCGCTCCAGGTGTCGCAAGGCGAGCCCATATTTCCGTCAGTGAGCGAGTCGCCCACAATCAAGATAGATATGGTGGTTCCGCCCGCAGCCAGGTGTAGTGAAGCGAAGCAGCCTCTGATGGAACGGTCGGCTGCTCAAGTTTGGACAGCTCCAGGTTGTATAAACTTTCAAGAGTCAGCTTCTCGCCTACACACGACAGTAGCCACCTGGCAGTCCACTTCCAAATACCATCCAGGCACATCTGGTGGCGCCTCGATGATTGCCACGCAGGCTGGCGGTGCTCAATCGACAGTATTGGCCCCAACCGGTGAGTGGACCAGGAGACACTCTAATCACTGAACGAGGCTCACTTGCTTGGGCCGTGGACGACGATTGAAGAAGGAGGACGAAGACGATTGGTTTAAATTGATCTCAACTAATTATACGACAGGATGACTGAAATAAGAACACGCTAGAATACACAAAGTAAATGAGACACGAAAAGGAGGCTTTGAGACTGTAGTTGGAAGTCCATACCCTATAGGAGTTATAAGATATGATATCCCTAGAAATATCGACACCAGGAAATATGTTTCATATGAGGCGAGGGGAAGAATATTACTGCAAAGACATACACAGACAGCCCACTTTTACGACCACATCAATGACGAGATGGGCCAGCAAATGTGGCTACAATCTTGATCATTCGACTTTGTTATGTTTGCAAACGTTGTGACTTATTATCACTATTGACACCATTGTTATATATCTATACATAGAGACAGAGAGGAGAAATTAATGAGGTCAGCTTAATAATCGTGATAATGTTGAGTATCATTGTAGTATCTCAATCATTATCAATCATTATCATTTGTTACCCCATCATGACACAATATACATTACATATGAATATATAAAAATTAGTTCATGTTGAACCATTAATATTATTATTTACCTTTACTGCTACAAACCATAATTGAACCAACAATAATAAATTATTAATGTGTTTAGGCAACTCAAACAGGATACGATTTTCACAAATTTCAATCATAACGATGATGTTCAATGACTTCTTTCAACTATTTTTAGCCAGGTTATTGGCGTAACGACAAGTTAGCTCTTGACAGTCTTGTTGTTGCAGCCAACAATTAGCCATCGATAACTTTGCTGTGTACATTCATAATCGAGTTTTAAAATTATACCTTACTAAATGAAAAGAGGTCACATGGTTGTCGTCATGGCGATTCTAATGATGTTGATGTGATGATTGGTGGTTGACGATTGGTGATCAGGCGTAAACAAAGTATCAATGATCAGTGGATATCGGAAACTAGGTCTCCTGCATACATCGAGCTTCGTTGTTTGCTGATCACAATACAGATAGATTTCTGAAATCCTATGCTCTTGGATTCGTTTGAGTCTACCATTATCAAAGTCTTTCTTCTATCTAGATTTTCTTTTTGCAGGAACTACATTTTTGTATCTTGTTGATTTAGTGAGCGATAGGCGTTGAATACTAGTAATAATTCTAACGAAGGGTCGGATAGTCGAGTGATAATATCAATACTAATGAGGGAACTTAAATCTTAAATCAACTAGAGATTTATGGAAAGAGTTGTGTAGCTGTAAATGTTCTGCTGTTTTCAGAATTGTCTGTATGGCGTAAGCGAGTGTTATCTACCAATATACGAAGGACAACTTCTGGTGATAATAACTCCTTTTCTTATTTGAATCAATCTAATAAAACAACAATATATTATCTAGTGTCTAAAACAAAACATCCTGAGCATAAATTTGATTGTGTGAAAGCATGTTTAGGGAGTATTATATGTTATATAATAATCTAATCGAAAGTGGTCTCTAGAGTTTGTCTCTAATGTGTTGTTATTGTGGTCTTGTTTGTCGCCGCATGTTAATGATGTTGTACCCTCTAACTTATGGCTTGGTAGTTAGGTACATTAGAGACTGCCTGATGTCAGGCCAGCTGTTTCATTGGTTCATCGCGTCTTAGAAGACATTTCGCCACCTGCGCGCCTTGGCCCAACAATTCTACTTGAATTTGTTCGGGTGACTTTCCTTTTGTTTCTGGTAGACCGTAACAAACGAATAAGCATGAAAAAAGACGCAAATCACTGCAAATATCAATACGTACCGGCATTTGTAAGGTTTCAATAAGCGACGAGCCGATCCAGTGACGGATGAATACACACGTCAGTTGAAGGCAGTTCAATAGAGGCCACCAACGAACGGACCTTTGCCGATGACAGCTCGGGAATCATCATCCATGGGACTGGTCCGAAAGCCGAGAGCGAGAAGGACGATATGAACAAGATCAGTGATGTCAATGCCATCCAGGCGAAATCCGTCTGGAACTGTTTGTCTCCATTGGATGCATATGAATAATAACCAAATACAATCAGTGACACCGCATGACCGGCACCTGAGATCAACAACAATATACGTCTACCCAGTCTATCGACCAAAAAGCTACCAATAATTGTAGTTATAACTTGAGGCCAGGCACACTATTATCGTTGATTGAATGGGGTCCAGGTCAGGCGAGGCTTTCTTAAATATATCTGTTTGGTAGAATAGGACTGCATTAATACCAGAGAATTGCTGAAAGAACATGAGACCAAGCGCCAATAAAAGTGGTTTGTAAAATTCCTGCTCGACATCAGAGCCCATGAGTACTGTCCACCACCTTGCAAGGCGTTCGTGGCAGCCTGTGACATGTCGCCTAACTCTTGGGTGATTTGACTGGACCTCAATTTGGTCAATGAGACCTGTGCCTCGTCATTTCGACCTTTGCTCCAGCAACCATTGCGGTGTCTCGAGGCATAAAGATCATCATGATGGACATTCCAATTGATGGAACCAGAGACCAAGCAGCCAACGAACTCCATGAAAGGAAAGTGCCAAATACGGCAGACAATAGGATACCTATGACTACCAATACTTGGAAACACGTTCCAAGGAGACCCTAATCTTGGGCGGCGCGATTTCTACCACGTATGTGGGTGCCGTTCCAGAGGCCAGACCGCAACAAAAGGCCTGTTAGGAGCCGACCAATAACCAGTAGGGACACACTATTGGCGGCAGCTAACAAGATCCAGCCCACAATGAATGGCACTCCATATACGATGAGAGAAATGCGACGCCCCATGAGTTTGTTACAGGGTTCTCCTAGGAGGCCACCAACTAGAGCTCCGATCGCCAACATTGAGCCAATGAGACTCTTTTTGACCTCTCGTTTGTTGAGATCGGGGTCTAGCGGCGAGTAGGACGTGTTATTTGACTTTTCCATGTCATTGAAGGCTGGTGCCGTGTAGCCCAAAGCCAGGCCCATGCTGAGAGCCCCAATAACGCCGCGAAGGAGGCCAAATAGACAGTGCCCGACGGGCTGATTGAGTCAGGCATTTTGAGTTTATAACAGTAGTGTGTAGCTTCAATGTGATTGTGTGTGAGACTTGTTTGGTTTGTGTAATAAATGAGAATTTTCTAATAAAGTGTCTTGAGCTTGGAGGCGCTTGAGTTTTCTTGTCAAAGCCTTCAGTTTGTCGACAACGGCTCACTATGCTTGACGTCTTCTGGTCTACGTTTATTGGTAATTGATAAACGTTAGACTTATTAAGTGTTGATGAGTTTATGGTGGTCGATATTAAGAGTGGCCCTCGGATGGGTGTGGGGACGTTGTCGTGGCGGTGTCGATTAATATGATACTAATGCTTTAAAACTCGTTCACGAGGAGAGAAAGACACACCGAAACTTTCTCGAGTTTTGCGGTTACAACACGAAGACAACAAGCGATGATGGCGGCGGCGGCGGCGGCGGCGTATTGGAGGGACTTCAGCGCGCAAAACACAGCGAGCAAAGCAGAAGCCGAATGAGTCGCGTTGAGCGCACGCAAGCAACGTCGCGCGAGGCGCTCGCCGCAAAACATCGTCTGCTTGAGTGAGCGAGCATTTTGCATTTCTGTGCGACAAAATAAGCGCACAGCAATCGAAACTGTGCATATTCCGTGGGCGTTGCCGGCCTGAAATTATGCGGCACAGAAAACTTAATTTCGGCACAGCGAGTCCATGTGCCTGTGCAGAGTGCACAGTGCTAGCATCCCTCTCGCACGGAGGCGCCACCCAGAGGAAGTGGCGGCGAAGGCTTCACCGCAGCAATGGCGATGGCAACGCGCGTTCGACCTCCCCATTGCGTTAGGCCATGAAATGGTCCATAGAGGATTGTCGGTGGGGCAAAATTTGCTAGATCTACAGAGACAGTGAGACGATTTAACATTGAACATTGTGTGACACAATGACGCGACTTGAGACGAGCTAGTGGGTGCGAAAGATCACACTAGAGAGATACAATATGCAGCAAACAATAAGAACAGCGGTCTCATGTTTTTTCGTCGTCGTGTCAGCTAGTAACAAGCTACTCCCAATCCAGGATCTAACCAACTCTTTCGGTTTCTCCTCATTTTGTTCATTACTTCGAGCACTAAGGCGCACTCACGAGAGAAGGCAATCCATCTCTCACCATGGGTGCTGTTGTTATTGTTGTGGCTGTCATTGTGAACACAAAGGATCAAAATTGAGTTGGTCTGGGCGAGAGAATATCGTTTGTAGTGCAGCCCAGATGGAGCTAATCAGAAAGGCGACAAAGACGTCCCCTCATCAATCTCCAATATGTTAATACGCTTGTTATGGTTGTTCGTTACGACTGTCAAAGTCGTAGCTCTGTTGATTTTATTCTCATTTAATAAATAGAGGTAGTAGTGTTTACTTCAGTTCGTGACTCTTAAACGGCACTATGATTCTCCGATGGGCTGGCAGTCCAATCCTCCTCAGTCTTGTTCAATTTTGTCAGCATAGCCGAGAAGGCATATTTATCGCTGTTGTTCCCAATCAAGTCAGTATAAACAACTCGGATATAGATTCGATGAGCGTTTATTATCGGAGGTCCATACAGGATCCATAGTTGCGTTTAAATAAGTACTTTCTGAAAAATGGCAGTGTTGAGTAGAGTAGATTGTTGATGATTTGTATTACGGTCACGATAGCCAAGATTAGAAACCAGACCCATAATACTAAAAAGAACTTATCATGTAGTATGTTCAGTGGTAGAACACACAGGTATTCCAGTTCATCCGGACTTTTTCCGGCCTGACTTGGCACTTTGGATCCTGCAACTGGTCAATTTAGGGAATACTAAATCCATTGGATTGTTCAATTCTTTTTGTTCCAAAGCCAGGTTTTGTGTTGAAACAGTTGATTCCATAAACATAGTCATCAATGAACCAGTATTTGAAGAAGACAACGTATCCGTATGATATGAATTGTTGATTGAATATCTCGTTCAGTGCAATTATCTGTAGAACTAAATTGAGTAACAAGAGGACGTGGCAGAACTGATATTTGTACACGAGCGACTTGTTGAGCTTGAAACAATTTTCAAGTAATAGATTATCTCGTAGTTATTATCAAAATATTCGCTTGGGACAAACCTGTTTATCATATAGGCGCTTACATATGGATGAGACCATACCATTTTCCCATATTTTCCATAAATAATGAGGGAAATAGGAATAGGACGGACTGGATGAACAGCATCACAGGTATGTATTGATAATAATTATGCCATAATATCTTGGTGGGCTTCTCGATGGGTCCTATCATAACACCAGTATAAATGTAAGTAGAGTCTGGGTCTACTCTGGAGGTGGAATTAGTTATCTTTTCAAAGTGTTTCAATTTAGGGTCCTGTTCAACCATCTTGAACCTGGTGTAGGTGCCGGTGGCGTAACATATATTATTGTAGTACTTTTGTTCGCTGATGATCTCAGTTCTACCTCTCGGCAATAAATAGCATCTCAATTAGTACCTTTGCCGTTAGTACCAGGCAGAAGGATAACAGTAGGCATACTGTGGCTTGATAATGTAGCCTGAAAAACGGGAGATCAATATGATATGACTTTGTTTTTACTGAGATTCTTGAGGGAAACAAGTGCGGGCAACATGTTGTTTTGAGTATCATTTTATTATCTAGATGAATGGGGCTATTAGTATCAGTGATGGCAGTGGATTGTAGTTTGATGAGATTTTTCAATATAATACTGGCTCGTCGAGGCTCACTTAGCGTCTTGTCTTATTGATAAAATTTTGATCAATGCCTTGAGAGATGAAAAAAGAATGTGAATGGCGGGCAAATGGGCAGGTTGGTCAGAAACATGTTGCTTGAGTCAACAACGAGCAAGACGAGGAAGAGAAGGACGAGGAGGAGAAGTTTTCTGCCCGCATCATCATGATCGTGTTAATTTCCACCGCTCCTGTTCGCAAAGGAGTGTTGAATTTATATCGATCGAAAGTGATGGGACAAAAACAAGATGAGAATCGACATGGAAAGGATTCGCCCAGCGGTTTGTCTTGGCGTTCGTCGCCTCCTTTCTTGATCAGTTTCGCTCGCAGTGTCTGGCGCCTGTTGAGCGCCGATAGTCGCTCCCCTCTGGAGATGCTCCTCGAGCGCGCAGACTGCCGTGCAGTGCGCCCGCAACCGATAGCAGCGAACTACACCGGCGCGAGGAGGCGATGAGGACCAATGGAACTGGCCGGCGTCGGCTGTGCAAACGCACTCAGAACGGATTCGGTTGCGGCAGAAGAATCGACGGAGACGTCACGCGCAAGCCGAAAACAGCGACGCCACCGGCATTCGTTGTGCGATTCGGTCGACCAGCCCAATTGTCGAATTGGCGTTTTCCTGATGATTCGAAAATTCGGCGATTCGACCGCAAAGGCAGCAAAAAGTCAAATGATCGTCTCGGTTATTGGTCATCCTCATCTCAAAGTGCTTGTCTTCAATGGATCCAGGCGTAACCTCATCTACTATTAGACACGTTTGGGTTTTCATGAAGATTCAATGATGTCTTTTCGGTACCGACCGAGGCTCGAGTTGAGGAAAGATAATCTACTAGTCTTTCACGGGTCGGAGACCCCAAGCAACATTCATCAAATCAATGGAAATCTCGAAATCATCTCAGGAATGGCAATTCCTGGGATGACTCATCAGAGGATTGTCAACATCAGGTGGTTTCATACGCGGCCATCTTTGTTCCGGTGCGCCTGACACGCAACCATTATGGCTTCGCCCTGTCTTGCGTCGCGTGGCCGCATGGATGGCGCACAAAACAATAAAAAAACATTAACAAAACATCCGTCAGGTAAGAGGTGTCAGGGCAACATGCAGATTTCATCATAACTTTCCTAATGTGATTCACTACAACAAGGAGACACATTACAATCTTAACTTATTCCTCTTAAACAGCATCGAACTTCCGTATTTGTTGATAGTATATTACAAACCATGGCTGCCATATCAAACTACTACTTAATTAAATTGATCTCACTCATTACACTTGTCGTTATACCGGCCACAGGTGAGTACATGCACGCCTCACCAAAAATCGTACCAGAATTCTCCCCATTGATCTCATGTACTAATCCATCTCAAACTCACAGTGGAGAAAGTGGATGCATCTATCTGGTGTTATTCCTGTATCAGCAATCAGCCTGGTTGCTCCGAAGACGGTGTTAGTTGGTTGATCCATCGAGCCGTAACTTGCCCGAGAGATGACGACATCTGTGTTAAGATAACCGAGAATAGACAGGGTAAGTCTCCAACCTTCGATATATCCGAACGTGGCCCAATCTTATCAAATAACATCTAACACTGCATTCGATGGCAACAACAGGTGACGTTGCCGTCACCAGGGACTGTTTGTCCAGTTTGATGGCAGTAAGGACTGACATTCCGGTGACAAATACGAGGGCTGTCGCTCGGCCGTGCGAAACCAAAAATCGGTAATTATGTGTTCAATAATGTTCATGAGCTGGAACTCAAAGGGTTAGTTACATCATTTTACTCTCCATGACCAACCTCACGACATGTATTTGACAGCTCACTAACACGAGTTGTTTGAAAATCAACCCTAACGTTATCAAATATCATCAAACAGCGCTAATTACGACAATGTCACTTATTGTTTTTGTCAGTTCGATCATTGGTGCAATTCAGCTCCCTTCATCAGGCCTCAGTTCTCCACGACATTGATCTTCAGCATTGGTGTTTTACTTGCAACTATGACTACAACATTAAGATCAAATATTGTTGCATCTTATTAAATAACATAAATTTTGGCATTCTTATAAAAAAAGGAATCTGTGAGATGCCCACTTTGATCTCGAGTACTTGACTCCCGACGAGTTTGTATGATTTCTTCATCACCAAGTCTAGGTTATGGAATCTCTCCTGTCAAGCTTGAATTCTTGTGAGAGCCCATTGGGGTGTGTATATTTTCAGTTAATTGGCACCCGAGTTTATTTCTCAATTCGATTCCTATGTGATTATTTAAGCTTTAGTCTCTTCTGTCCATTCGGTCGTTGAAAAGTTCCGCCTCTCGAAACATCAAAAATATATTCAACCATCAGGACATGTAAGTTGAGGGGTTTGAGCTATTCGATGGTCTAGAACCTTTCCTATCAAAAAGCGCTCCCAAATGGAGATGCAGCAATTATTCTATTCTTGTGATCATCAGTCAAAACTGACCCAGAAAGTTTACACTTAACCACATTATGTAATGGATGGAACCATAGGGATCTAAATGTTAACCAATAACAAGTTGACTTGTGACTGATTTTATGTATAGAGATGAGTGTGATTGTTTGGACAGGGATATGATCGAGCTATCATGACACGCCGAAAAGATCATTATCATTATATTAAATCTCAAGATTACAGCTAGAAGGGTGTTGGTAGTATCAACAAAAATACAATGTCAAGACTATGCACAAGATGCCGAAGATTGCAAACAATTTTGCAAAGAAATAATCTGCATCGTTCCTCCTCCTCGTTATCTGTTGTATACTCATATAAGAAGGCCAATAGATATTGGGGTATATAGAGCAATCCCAAGGACATGTGAAATCCTCCATCACCAAAGTTGAAGATGTGAGCTCCAGGCCCTCCCATGGCCCAGACATTATTATAGGGAATTGATTCTGTTGATTAAGAACTTCAGTCCTTTGGCCCGCCGGCCTAGGTGGCAATTTATCGCGTGGGTCTTGTTGATTATTTGTATCACCACCTCGTCCATAAATTGGAATGGTTTTTCACGGCTTATTGCTGATTTACAAACTGGACACGTTTTGTGACTTTGAGTGTTGTTATCCGTTGCATACATCCATTGATATAAACATGGCCAACAAAATAAAGTGGCCACACATGCTAACGACAGCATCTCTAGCAGTCTCTAGGTATATATTACACTCAAAAAAGCTGAATCATTCTTTGAGCTATCAGATTCAATGTTTTGGTTCATTGAGGCTGATTGTTGTTGTTGTTGCCTGTTAGATTCACTTGCGGAAGGTCTCTTCATGAAGGTGGCCTTGGAAAGGGCATTATAATTGATATAAACCTATATTCGATATACTCTATTAGGATTACTAATGAACTTAACCAAAATTAATATTAACCAAGACGATAAATATTCACTCGATAAACCTCACTCAATTCAATAATTAATGAGTCTAGCTTAGTGTCCATTGATTGGTCTATGATAGTCCATCTCCTGAGATGGCTAATCCTGAAACACCATAATTTAGGACAATATATATCATTTTGTGGTTTAAGGTAGCAATTAGTTGAGATTATTGCTGTTTTTTTTGTTTATTTGTGATAAATTACATGGCCTTTTCGTGCCATTGGCGGCAAGCAGCAGGAGCAGCAGCAATGTACCACCGAGGAGGGCACAAAATGGGAAAGAATAGCACACACACACAGCACCGCTCTGGAACGGCGTCGCAGAAAATTGATGGTGTCTGCTGTTGGCATCGACGCCGCCATCGCTGTTTTTGCTTATGGCACATTGTCCAAGCCAATAGAAGTTGCACGAACTCACCTGACACAACCACAGTCTCGCTAGACTCTAGCCAAGAACAGAAACACTGACAACTCTTATTCCTCTAATCAACAACCATTTTGCATACCACACCTGGCAGAGAAAGAGACTAGACAAAAGTGTGTGAGTTGCCTGAGCAACTGTCTCAGATTCCCACAGCACCGCTTTCACTATTACCACCACGACCACCAACATCCACAGAATCACTCCAGCTAGTTACATCAATTACCTCATTCAAGAATTTTTGGCCATTCTAAATGGACAGAAGTTTTTAAGTATCAGAGTCCATTACAAATCAATGAGGAGAGAGAATGACAAATTCAGTGAACTTGACATACGACACAATTTGGACGATGTGATCTCAAAAGCCCGAGACTATCAGCAGAAATTGGTTAATATCAAGAGAAGTATGCTCATGATGAGAGAACAAGACTAGCAAATTGAAACGAAGAACTCACAAACTTTTAGAGGATAAAAATAGAGAGGATATAGAGAAACAAAGAACAAAAGGAGCGTAGAGAGATCTTGGAGACATCTGGAACCTGTTGTCAACACCAAGCGTAACGATTAATATATGCTGGTTT
Source organism: Oxytropis ochrocephala (assembly GCA_020916435.1). NCBI lineage: Eukaryota > Viridiplantae > Streptophyta > Magnoliopsida > Fabales > Fabaceae > Oxytropis > Oxytropis ochrocephala. The sequence goes on from JAJHUT010000126.1 coordinate 375,204, forward strand.
AATGGATTGATGTATTTAGATTATCTTTAACGCTCAAATCTCCGGTCTAATAGCTCCTCAAAGCTGTCCACCAGGGTTCTAGAGATTATGATCCTTTAGATTGAGGCGTAAAATAGGATCTTTAGCTGTACCCTCCGATCCAGTGTCGAAAATTGATCTTCAGGCTGACCTTGTCGCCATTAGACACCAACCGCAGCTCGCTTAAACATCGTTAGTGCTCACAAAACTCCTTTATCTTCCACGTACTAATTGAAACTAGGCACTTATTGTTATCAGGTAGTTCACTTTGGATGCGTTGTTATTCTCGAGGCGATCGGCCATTGTCTTTCACTAATTACATAAGAAGTCAGTCAGTTCCGTCAATGGGAGACCCACATTTGCATGTGCGCAGTTTCTTGTGTGCTTTAATGCGCTTCAGGTTCAAACAGTCTGCACTGCGCCGAGGACAAAACATAAATTTACATTATCGACGTCGTCGACGACCAATAATAATATTATCATCGACATCATCAACATCTGATCTCTTTATTCAAAATTCAAGACCAAAACTTGAAATAAAATAAAAGCTAACTGTTTACTGTTGCGATCTCCGAGACATTTGCTTATATTCGATCGATGGAACATTGAGGAGACCAGATCCTTGGTTCTTATGATAACATATTTGGCAATACATTATCCTAATTAGAGGATTGCATAATTTGGAATTCAGGCAATTGACTATCTACAAAATCCATAGAATGACACAAGCTCTCCTGCTTAGCTCTCACATATATGCACATTAGATAATATATACATATTAATATGACCAGAACCAAATCGGAGCCTGAACCTCCGTCTTCTTTGACGTCAACCACCTCCACAACCAGCACCCCGCCAATACCTCCACCTCAACGGATTCATCTTCATTAACATCGTCCAAGATGGACGCAAATACAAACAGGAATGGTGTTGTTAGTGAGGCCGAAAAATAATACTAACAACATGGACTCATTATTAGAAACACTGAGGGATAAACTTGAATCAGGACATGGCGAATGCATCTTCAGATTAGGTGAAAATTGTGAGTATGACATGAAGACCGAAACTCGGCTAGATCCTGTGATTGTCAATGCATCTACGTTTAATAGAAACAATAATACTAACTGTCAGATTTGATTGCTTGCTGTCAATTTCCGACCATTTTTAGGCTCCGATATGGACAGTGGGCTAACTGAGGATCAATTATCAGACGCGATAATGCACCTGACAACGGCCACCGAACGACTAGATGCTGACTATGTTCTATTGAGACAAATCAAATCAGGCAAGACAAAATTGATAAACGAATATCTGATCCGGTCTCGAGCACCGGACGACGATTTTCAAGAGGTTCGAGTGGCAGTTGTGGGCAATGTCGACGCGGGAAGTCCACCCCTATTAGGTGTTCTCACCTACGGTGAATTGGACAATGGCCGTGGATTGGCTAGATTAAAATTATTTAGACACAAGCACGAGATAGAATCTGGCAGGACGTCGTCTGTTGGCAATGATATACTCGGTTTTGATAGCCGAGGAAGGATCGTAAATGAGACAAATGTTCGCGCTGGCAATCATTTAAATTGGACAAATATTTGTAGGAAATCAACGAAAGTGTTGACGTTCATCGATTTAGCTGGCCACGAGAAATATCTCAAAACTACCATCTTTGGTATGACTGGAAATAATCCAGACTTTGTTATGCTTATTGTTGGTGCAAATTCAGGAATAGTTGGAATGACTAAGGAACATTTGGGCCTCGCCTTGGCCTTGAATGTACCTTACGTGTTCTTAATCGTTTCCAAGATTGACATGCCCCCTAAATGTGCTCACAGAAACTCTCAACACTATACAGAGGTTATTGAAATCGCCTGGTTGTAGAAAGATACCTGTGATGGTCTCAAACGAGGAGGATGTCATTATGAGTGCCACAAATTTTGCTTCAGAAAGATTGTGTCCAGTGTTTCAGGTGTCCAATGTGACAGGCAAGAATCTCGACCTCCTGAAGATGTTCCTCAACTTATTGATGTCTCGGACACCTAAGGCCGACAACGAGGCCGCTTGTTATGTTATCGACGACATCCATCAAGTGCCAGGTGTAGGTACAGTAGTCTCAGGCTTCATATCAAAGGTTTAATCAAGATCAATGACGTCCTATATCTGGGCCCCTAGTTCTTTGGGCCACTACCAGCAGGTGTCTATAAGATCCATTCAGGAAACGTTTACCTGTGACTGAGGTGCGTAGTGGTCAGACGGCCTCGTTTGCATTGAAGAAGGTTAGACGAGATGAGGTACGCAAAGGTATGGTTATGTTGGCCAGCACAACAACTCCGCCCGCCTATTGGGAGTTCACTGCCGAGATACTCATCCTACATCATGCAACCACTATCAGTGTTCGTTATCAGGCTGTGATTCATTGTGGCAGTATCCGACAGACGGCCCAGATACTGAAATGAACGCCGAGTGTCTGAGAACAGGTGATAAGGCTTCGGTGAGGTTTAGGTTCATGAAGAATCCAGGAATTCCTCAGGTTGGGCCAAAGATGATCTTCCGCGAGGGCCGAACAAAAGCCATTGGCACAATTATTAAGGTTGAAACTGGCTGTCCTCCGCCCAATGCCAAGGACAAGGCAGCCAAACAGGAACAGAATCTGGCTCGACAAAAAAAAAAGATCAGCACCTAATGACTTGACTGATCTTGGCAGCTTCTACGAGAGCCTCAATATCTTGGTCACACATTTTGAAGTCTTGGAACTTGCTTGCAATCATAGTGATATAGAAAACTATCAATTTTACCACAAACAGAACCACATTTACATCCAATACTGTTCGAATTATTGTAATTAGGACCTATACAGAAACATCTTGTAAACAAACAACATTCAAATGTTTGCTATACCATTTGATATGTTTTTAACCAAATGATACTTTTTTATTGTCGTTTAAATTAACTCTTATATTGTTTAATTTTTTTATGCTATCTCAAATACACAAACAAATAAACACATTTATGATTTTATAGTCTTATTATTATAGTGACCTGAATCGTTCTTTGAATGAGATGTAGTTTTCTACAATTAAAAGAAGTAGAGCAGTGCAATCAATATACATATTTGATAGAAGACGATCACTCTCGTATGGTATCAGGCGGCGAGATTATGGCCAAACAAATAGTTCCTCTTGATCAAGAGTCTAGAGGACTTTCTCGTTAGTTTCTCGAGATCAGTCTTCATTCACATTAGGCTCGTAGTCTGGATACCAGGAAGCCGGACGAGCATAGAGTCTACAACACTGGAAGACATTGATTTAAAATGCCTTCGGCGGCATTAAAATACAATGTTGTATACCCAACTGAAAGCAGGCAAATAAAGTAGGCTAATGTCTAATTTGAACAATTGTTGTCGCTTAAAACAACGAATTTGAGCGTCCGATCAGCTGAATATACAATGTACAATGCGATGATCGCTACCGTTGGCGCCGACACAGACGCAGAGGAATCAATTGATCATCAATAATATGATGAATTAGACGAGGAGTACGCCCCACATCGACGACGACGACATTCGTATGATGATTTATCGATTAATGAACTTTTAGAATGAAACATCGACTACGACGACTACGACTACGACGACGACGATGTCAGTCAATAGTCTGTTTGCACTTCTGTCCTGCAACTTCCTAGTACACAACAACATATTCATGCAACATACAGGTATTTTAGATATCACATTTGAAATGGTCTCTCTCTCTTATATGTATTGTTGTTGATGTTTTGGTGGCGGTAGTGGCGGTCCAACACAACAGACTAACACTTGCGTGAGTCAAAGAAACAGACTGACAACAGAATGGCTGCTGCCGCTTCTGCTATGGTCCATGTTAATTATGGTCGAGCAGCGGCAGTGGAGCTCCCGTTAAATGGGCGGCCGAATTTGGAGTTCCTCTTGGGGCCCAGCAGTTCAACAGGTGATACGTAATGGAGCGGCTAAAAATAAACGGCAGACACAATGAGCGATACATCACAACTACCACCAGACTGTTGATGATGGCGCGAAGAGAGTGGAAGTAGCTTTTGATATGTCGCACCAGCATCGGCCAATAGTATGATGTCAGTTTGGATGCTTCGTTTGGCTTTTGCTCTCCCGGAAAACGTGTCTCTCTGGCGGGCTTCGATGATCCTCTCGATATCATCTCGTCCACTAATAGAAGGCCATGCAGTCGGGTAGTAATGCTTTTTTGGCGCCCATGGACGAGAGCATGGAATGATATTAGATTCGCGCATTTACAAGTTCGCCACCAACTTGCAACGATCGACAATCTCCACCACCACCAACAACAACAACCTCAACACTCATAGGTAAGTAGCTCTCCTCTAATAGGATTGAAGAGTTGAATATAATGAAGTCAAGTTGTTGTTACTGTCGGCATCAAAACGAATGAAAAGAAAAGAATTTGGGCCGCATCTGATTGATTAAACATCAAGATGATTCATCTATTTGTGACCGTAATTGATTATTTTTACGTGCAATAACAAGATCTCCATAAACTTGCTAGTTGCTTGAAACCAGAGGATGATCAAATGCAGTCACAAGTTGATGAACTCCATCGAAACGCTGCGACGCCTCGAGCCGAGAGGCCCACAGATACAGACAGCCATGGACAGTATAAGAATGATATGAATCAAGTCGATAGTCAATCAAGCACGCGAGAATTTACTAGCATATTAACCGAATAAGTAGTCCATGGTTAGTCCATTTGAAAAACAAACAAACAAACTTGAAAAGAGCGCCTATAGGTGCAGGTGCGAGGGTAGAACAACCGATCAACGCGCACCTGGTAGATTGCAGGTGGACCTGTTAGATTCGAACCTAAACCTGTCGCCTATAGTGCACTCTTTGAATGTTCAATCTTCGACTGCTCACTTCAATGGACTAACCAAGCCTACTTGTATGGTTTTTATTAGTATAAACGCCACTACATAACAACAACATCAACAACAAAAGAAACTTGCAACAAACGAACGAACGTACTCAAATCATCATGTTTGTTTATACATAATGAACATTGAACAAATGTAATTGTTGACACATTTTGGTGTATTGTTAAACTAACAAGTGGCGTCGCTCATCATCTTGTTAGATTGAGATTATTGTCATGGATGCTCTTGTGCTTGCTTGCGTAAGTAGACTTGACTTGTCACCCTAATTCTCCATTCAGACGATTGCTCATTTGATGTTACTCCCAGTGTTGTTAGTCAATCAAACTCTCACAGGCGACAATTGTCGATATAGATGGTATATGTGGGTTCTCTACGGTCCGCATCGCGTAGATGAGATGATATGTTCTTTCAGGTAAGTTGAACTGTTCGGATCAGACCGAGAGAGCTCATCAATGTTAATGTTAATTAATCTATTCAATAAATGCAATCGACAATTCGATGGTGATGTCAATCAATTTCAGTCGTATTATTCTGTTCTATTCCATTCCATTCCATCAGCTTGCCTTTGCTGCTTTCGCTTTCTCCTGGCCGACTTGAAGCCCTTTCCGGGCTTCGGGCTGGACAGCCGGCTCGCCGCCGTCCTCCGGCTGCTTGGACTCGCCCTCGTCGGTGTAGTCCTCGGTGGTGTCGTCGGCGTCCTCAGAGTCGTCAGCCTCTGGCTCGTCTCTGCTGATCGCGAGAATAGTGGGCGCGGCGCTTGTTGATTTGGGCTTGGCGCTCGTGTGGGGCCCTTTGCCGGGCTTCCCTGTCGTGCTGGCGGGCGCCACCGAGCGCCCCGGCGGTGGTCGATTTGGTTGTTGTTGGCTTCTTCGTCGTCACCGGCGCGGTGGTGGTGGAGCCGTTCGACGGTTTGCCAGTGCTCGTTGACTTGCCCGCTGGAGCTTTGCTCGATGGTGAGCCGGTGGTTGGTGTCTTGGACGGTTTACCTGTGCTCGAGGCGCTGCCTCAGGCTTGGTCGACTTAGGCGGCGCACTGGTGCCATTGACCGAAGGCTTCTTTGCTGGTGCTCGTCGATCCGGCCGGCGAGCCTGTAGTCGATGGCTTCTTGCTAGTGCTGCCTCCAGCGGGCGCCTTGCTTGTGGTTGATGGCGATTTGCTAGTGGGACGAGCCGCCGCCGCCTGATCCTGGTTTGCCGGTGGTCGACGGCACGGAGGTGGACTTGGCAGTGGGGGCCGACCGAACCTGTTGCGGGCTTCTTGGTGGCGCCGCCCGAGCTACACTTGGGATGGCGGCCGCTCGCGACTCACCCTTTCGGTGGACATGCACGTGGTGGTGATGTTTGCTTGGCTTCTTTGTGGTGCTGGTGGTCGATGTCGTAGATACCTCGCCGTAGTCTTCGTCTAGATAGTCCTCATCGTCGTCATTCTTACCCGCCTTGTTGGGCGACGGCTTGGCCAGTCCGCTGGTGACGGCTAGAGCGGCCAATAAGGCCTAGTAGTGGAAGAGGTGAGAGGAACACAGTGTCGCTGTTAGTCAGCTTCATTTATTCTTGCCAAGGTCACATTTGTCATCATAAAATTCAATTAAATTTTTAATCTTTTCAATAATTACTTACACTTAAACCTAAAAATAATAAAAACCTATTCCTGTTCAGTATCATCTTGCAGTATAATTATGTCAGGAGAAACTCATAAAATTGACAAACTAATGACTCTGAGAGACGAGATGGATTAAATGGAGAGGTAAATACACATTATACGATATATTACAACAGTAAAGCCATATTGGGACACACACAAACAATCGGGCCTCATGTAGCGGATGGACTAGATTGAATTAGGCTCGGCGTGAAACGACAATCAGTAATATCAAATTTCCAAATGGGATGGATGGGTGAGAGGTTGTATTGGCAAGTCTCTTCCCAGACTCGACGTGAAATTAGTTTTTAAATTCATTATTGGACAGATATTTGTTGAGGTTGTTTCATCGGAATGCTCTCATGATGGCGTGTCTACACTCTACAAGTTTCAATTAACAACAAACTCTAATATTGAAGTAGCTAATACATAGTGATCAACACACATATCCTCTTCTTTTAATATTGCTTTACATGTAATGAAAGAAGTGTACTTATAAATACATAGAGATAAACTTGCGAAATTTCGAGTCGACCCAATCGATATAGCATCAATCTCGTTGTTAGCATCGTCGTCGACTCTACAAAAATATCTAATATCATATAGTTCGATTGTTTGTTGTTGACTATATCAATTATGAGGTCCAGGCCTAGATAGGATAATAGTGATGATGATAATAACGAACAGCAATAAATAGCGAACCCGTTCGATTCAATCTCACAGGCGGCGGCGGCGGCGCGTTGTTCTAGTCGCGCGTACAGTAGTATGCGCCATGTGTGACTACAACCGCAGCTCCTCAGCCCATGGATGGGCCACCCGACCGTATTGAATGTCTGTAATGGCCTTCAGGATGCGTTTCGTTAGACAGGCTTCTTGGGTGCCTCCATCGCCGCCCTGGTGGCTGGTGATGTCCGTGTAAGGGATCCTCAGGTGGGCCCCGTTTTTCATTTGTATCGAACTAATGGGACAAACAATACAGGCAGTGCCCGCGCCGAACATCTCCACCAGGCGATCCTCGTGGATGAGCTGCTGCAGTTCGCCGATGGTCACGTATCTCTCCTCCACCACCACATCGTCCCCACTGACGGGCCAGCTCGAGGATAGAGGCACGTGTGATGCCCGGCAAAATGAGTCCATCGGTCAGTGGCGGCGTGATCAGGTGCAACTTGCCACTTTGTTGGTTTCGGACAGTGACGAACACGTTCATGGTGCCCACCTCAGTGAGTTTCATGTCGTCTCCAAACAGCCACAACACCTGCTGGAGGCCGCGCTGTTCCGCCTGCTTTTGGACCATAATAGTCGAGGCATAGTTGGCGCCCAGCTTGGTGTTGCCCGCGCCGCCGGGCCAGGCGCGAACAAACGCCGGATCGGCGTACAACGAGATCGGCTTGAAGCCCGTCTTGAAGTAGGGCCCAACAGGTGACAGTAGCACATAGAGGATGGACTTCTTTGAGCGCGCCACGCCGAGCGACGGCTCCACTCCCATAATGGTCGGCCTAATGTACAACGAGGTCAACTGGGGCCCGTCGGCGGGCTGTTGCTGCTGTGGAATCCAATTCTGTTCCAAATGGACCAGTTTATGTATGCAATCAATGAGCTCGTTCTCGTCGAAGTCGGGCAACGACAAGCGCCTACTGGAATTCAACAAACGCCTGATGTTCTGGTCCAATCTGAAGAATCTGATCTTATTGTCGTGGCCCCGATAGGCCTTGGCGCCCTCGAACGCCTCCATGGCATAGTGGAATACCTTGGCGCCAGGGTGGAGCTCGAGATTGTGGAACTTGGAGATGACGGGCACGGACCAGCCGGCCTCGTGGTCCCAGTCGACGCGGAACATGTGGTCGGTGAAGGCGTGGCCGAACAGGAGCTTGTCGGCGCTCGGCTTGGCGGCCAACTCGCCGGGCTTGCATGGAATGACTTGCAGATCCTGGCTCTTGAAGGTGTCGTTCGGTAGTTGTGGTGATTCTTGTGGCTGTAGTTGTGGCTCGAGTTGGTGGCTGAGAAGGTTGTCGTTGTTGTAGTGCTGGTGTTGGTGATAGTTGTGGTTGTGGTTGTGGTTGTGGTTGTGGTACTGCTGCTGGTGGTGCTGTTGGTGGTGGTTGTGGTGTTGGAGATGAGACTGAAGGTGGAGCGATTTGTGGACATTATTGGTGTTATCTGTGTTCAGGTCAACTTGTTGTTGATGGTGAACTTTGGCTTGTGTCGAGGCGTCTCGTTTGATATTGGTGCCAGTGGCCGCTGCTGTAGTGGCTGTGGTGGTGGACGTTAGACGGACATTATGGGTGATCTGCTGCTGCTGCTGCTGTTGGTTTAAACCAGTTAATTTGGATTCACCGCCGGCGGCAGTCCTGTTTTTAGTGTCACCTGAACGAAGGTGCTGATGCTTGTGGTGCGCCGCAAGTGCACTGAACGACCTGAGGCCCTGCAGCTGCTGGTTTGTGCATATCACACACTTCAACGACGACGACGTCGGCCCATCTCTGAAACCGACTTTAACAGCTGATTCACTGGCCCCTGATTGAGTAGCTTCCTGGACATAATCAATTAGTTGGATGGTTTTACAATACAATACAACACAATTGGCGATGTAATCTTCGGATTGTTTTTTTCTCTCTATAAACTTGTTGATGCTATGCTGTTAGTCTTGTGTGTACTCTCTTATGATTGGCCGACCTGCGCTGGTGAATCAAGGTTTTAAAGCTTTTGTGGTTGTTGTGTGACAGGGCGACTGGCTTTTCTGAGAATGAATGGATGTGATATCAACCCAAACTGGAGAAACTTAATTAACATCGACTGGCGGCGGACCAATCGAGAAACATGATAAGAACTTAAAAGGGAAGAGAATCGACTGATAAATGGATAGAGGATGAGATCTCATACTCGCCCGTCGCTCTTGTTGTTGTTGTTGCTGCTGCTGCTGCTCCAGTGGGAGTTGGCAAGATCTTTTGCTGCCCAGACTGATAAGGTGGTGATGTCAACTCGGCTACTAGGCGGTCGTAGTGGTGGCTGTCGTCGTCGTCGCTGGCGTTGCCACCAAACCGGCACCAGCAACAAAGACAACATTGCCTTGCTTTGCATCAACGACGACGACGATCATGACAGTCTTCTTGCCCGACTCCAAACAACTACTGGCGCGACCTCTCATTGCTCTCATTGGTATCATCATCATCATCATCTTCCACTTCTTCATCCTCCTCATCTCCGTAGGCCAGCCACAACAACCCAGACAAGAATCTTACGTTTTCTTGATGGCATCGTCATATTTTGCCGCTCGATCTGCACCCAACCTTTCAACTGTCATCTTGGCTGGCTTGTTAGTCATAAATTTGTGCTCCGCCGCCGGCGACCATTCAATCAACAATATTGCTTATCTTATGAAACAATCAACGTTGCTGTTGTTGCCGTACTGACGACAACGGCATCGAACGACGTTTCTAATAAACAACAACAACGAGGAGGAGGAGGAGAACGACGACGGCGACGACCACAAGCCTCTGATATGAGAAAGTGCTTTGGCTGTAATCAATTCTGGTCGTCTCTCGGCGACGCTCGGCCCCGATAACTATCGTTTCATTTGATGATGACACTTCCTTCGACTATTTCTGTCCCATCCAGATATCAACAAGTTGAAACACCGACACGTACTCATAACGCAGATGGACGTTTGTGTTTTTATTGTTGCTGTCGTCGTCCTTCTCCTCTTGGTCGTCCCTCTTGGCCACCGCTGCCGTCGATCTCGTTGAGTAGATTATTTGGAAAAATAAAAACAATTACAGTATGTTTGTCGTCCTCCTAAGTTTTTGGTGTATTTGGATCTGAATAACAACACCAAAAAGACAATAATAGGCAACCAATCAATTGACAATTGTTGGTGGGCGCCTACTTGTTTCTGTTGTCTAGTTGTTGTTATCATCCACCACCATTCCATTTGTTTGTTTGTTTGTTTGTTTATTTGTTTGCCTGTGTCAAATTACCACATTGAACAAACAATATACCTAGCTCTGGTTGTCAAAATGGGCTGACGGCGCGAACCCATAGAAACCCATAGAAACCAATGGAAACAATAAGAATATATAGGAATAGTATTTGTGAACAATAACAACAACAAACCAGCGATAAAACAGGAATTTCCTCTTGTTGTTGTTGACGTTTAGATGAAATTTAGCCTCGTTAGCCATTGTCTTTATTACCTTACAGCTTAGATTGAACACCAAAACAACGAAATCTTATGGCACCATTACTAGGATCTCATGATGTTTGCCAAGTTTTTCAATGAACCAAGCCAATCCTGTTCAGGTTTCTCCACTGAATCTTCCAGATATCGGACCCACTCCTCTGAAAGCCGACACAAAGGCAAATGTCGTTGAATTGTTGTGTACATTCGCTGGGCCAGAAATGGCAATGATAAACTCGTAAGTCGATAGTGTACATAGATGTATAGCGACGTTAGCGTACTATTTGCTTGACGACAACAAGAACAGCGGCAACAACAGAATATCATGATAATGATCCTACACGTAGACTAGAGATATGAATCTGTCGCTATCGGCATCTTGACACGACTACAACAACAACAACCAATGGCGGTGCTAGAATCGACCTCCCATCGAGTGTTGATCTTTGATTAGATCCATGAGGTGATTTGGAGGTGAAGAAGAGGCTGGTATGGGCGATTTTCTTTGACTCTCACTTCATGTCACACAACAACAAAATAGGCGTGTGTTATTATTCAGTTAGTCGATGTTTCCGAAACTTCTATTTAATTTGATCAGGAAGCTTTATCTCTCAAGTGACATCTAGATTTGAACACTGATCAACAGGGATTGATGACGACGAACAATGATAACAATCGGCAAATTGGTCGCACTGCCTTCAATAACTTTCGATTAGTCCGCTACAATGACAGCCCAACAATGCCGCTGTTGCCCGTCCCTCGTTTGTAATTAAAAATGCTTATTTATTCACTTGCCATCATACCATGTAGTAGTAGAGGGTAATATTCCCTATCAACGATACTTTATCGTCTACAAGTCCCTGTCTGGCGCCGCTTTTTGCCAGAGTCAAATTGACATCAATCACTTTTTATTATTATTGTTGGGTTGCATGATTCTTGTCGCAAAACACTTGATCTGCATGCAAGTCGGTCCAAGTGTTATGTCAATAATATTGATAATTCTCGTGTTGCAACAGGTCCTCGATGAATAGCCAGGCATCGAGGTCGAGATCAGAGAGTTTTGGTGAACAACAGCACCATCAATCAGGCTGGTGTGGCTTGTATTTAATGTGATTCACTTGATTTGTCACTAATGGATAGAGAGTGTAATTGAGTTGAAATCAGTTCAGTTGAGTCTAGTTTACTTTAGTTGTTTGGAATCCAATAGAGTGGAGTGGGGTGGAATAACTTGGATAGCTGGGATTGAGATGGATATGGATATTTTTATTTTGAGTCCTAAATAGTAAAATCTTCTGAGGCTTCTCTTTTGTCGTGGTGGTGGTTATTGTGATAGTTGCTGTGGATATTGTGTGTTTGTGTGTACTTTGTGCTCATAGTTATTTGTTTTGGTGCTATATTATTATTACTTATTATTGTTATGGTTGTCTGTGATCATATCTACCAGTGAAGTTGAACAGTCATAGTCTAACAATTGCTTATATTCAGAGTAAATGCACGCTGATATCTTAAATCTTTGGATAATATCGAGAGTACTTCTCTCAAAAGGACGAGCTTGCTCAATCCTAAAATATGATGACTACTCTCTACTATCTCGCCTAGGCCTGTATCATCACCAAAATGGCCACCCGCTGGCGTTGCTGAATTGCCGCCCGATTGACTGCAACTTTCGTTATTGTTGCACCTTCCAGAATTGTCGCTACATTTGCCAGTATCACTAGTATTATTACCACTTTTACCAAACGCCGATGATATCAAGCGAGAACATAAATCTTTTAACCTAGCCTCGGCGCCAGTATCTACATAATGTTGTACTGATTGTATCAGCCAATAATGGTACTCATGCGCTGATCTAATTGCTAGAGCCGATGCAAGCTGTTGGTCTAAATAACTTCTAGTTGCTTTCACTTGCAAGCTCTCTGATCCATTCTTGTTGATTAAACTAGCAAATCGTTTGATATCGAACGAATGCTGGGATTGTAATGATGATGCTAAAGGTAGATTCTTCCTCAAAGACTGACTGTCATCCAATGAGTCAACTTGCTTATGGCTCAAGAATCGTTTCATCGCTGTCAGAGATGGCTTACAACTGGACCAGCGAGTAATTGAATCATTTGTATCACTAATAAGTAACCAACAATGCATATTGTAATCGAAAACGAATGCCTTACCAGTTGATAATAATAAAAGGGGTTGCTTGTGTGAAGTTAAACTACAACTGAGTATCTCAATATCACCTTCTGCTTGGCTTGGCCCATTGACGCCTCCTCCACCGGCACCGGAGCCGGTGCCACCATTATTGTCTTGCTTATCGTCGCCCTTGTTAGTGGGCGCCTTCTCGCCACCCTTACTTGAGCCCTTACTTGAGTGGGCCTTATCATTGGCTGTGGCTGTTGTTGTTGGATGTGTTTTCGAAAGTATTGACGATACTGATTCACCTTTTACGAGGACTTTGCTCTGGCTGAGATCCCATAGCCACATGCTGGCATTCGATGTGATGAGCAATAGATGATCCTTTTCGGCCGCTATGTGGGCCACTTTGTGAGTCTAAAATCAATGGCGGAATTAGTCTACGTCCAGATTTTTGCAATTCAAATAAGTGCAACGAGTTGTCGATACAGGAGGACGCGGCCAATTTTTGCGTGGCAATCACAGAATTTATCTTGCTTGATAATAAAACATCCCAAACTTTGTTATTACTTTCGTCCATCAAACGGAGCTCGTTGAGTTTGTCCGAATTCGTGTCATTTTCAGCTTCTAATACTAATTCGCGTCCTTCGTTATCTCTAATCCCAAATACTGTTGCTTTATCAATCTTTGATGGAGTAAGTCTTTTTGGTTGGTCTTGGCCACGATATGCTCTCTTCTAATGGTTGTTACGGATGTGCTGGCCTTTACGGGGGTGGGGGTGGTTTGTGGATAGCTTGGCGTGGGTGTTGGTGTTGGGGCAGGATTGGAGGTGGTGGTTTCAATCATGATTTTAGTTTTGGACTCCTTGGACGAGCTAAATGTTATACTTGATGTTGAATTAAAGGGCAAAAGGAGGTTGTATGTACAGGGTGTGATCCTTCTCTTGCCACCTGGCAAGAGAGTTTCAATCTGCCGGTCGGTGGGCCCCTTCGACATGCCACTCATTGACGTGTTACTCTCGCATCCATTATAACCATTCTGAGAAATACTGTTCGAATGGCTGCTTTGTTGGTCGAGCATCTCTTGATGCTTCTGGCTCTGGTCCAGCTGGGCCTTTATAAGTTCAGGTCTTCGACGATAATTGTTTTGCTTGTTGTGGGGGTGGATGTTATTGATTTGCCGTATAGCTTTTGGAAATGGGCTTGCCTCTCTTCTGAGGTCAGTTTGTGTCCGATTTCACTTGGCGAAAAAACCATTGCTGCAACAGTGCCATCTTGGGAGCAGGCCAATAATCGGTAGCCATCTTTGGACCAACTGATATCAAGCACTGGAGCTCTCAAAGAGATCGCGAGCGACTATCAATGGACGCGGTTGACTTGTCAACCAAACTGATATGGATCTATCTCGCGAACCGATAGCCATGCAGCAATATTTGATAGTTTTGTTTATGAGTGAATTTGATTTTGTGCCGGCCTTCGTTGCAGTAGTTGCTGGTGTTGCTGTTCCGTTTGAGTTACTAGTGTTGTTATTATTGTTGGCGTTGTTGTTGTTGTCGCTACAGTTATTATTAGAGCTAGTTGTGGTGTTATTGCTGTGATTACTGGCGGCTCGTTCGGCTATTTTCTTTGGCCTATTCTTGTACAATAGATTTGGGTTGAATTTAACACAAGTAACTGCCTTCCGATGACCGGCTAGATCTTTCTGCGTCTTCCAACCATCACGTTCAATCAATTGAGCCACAGAGCCACTGTTATTCATGGCGTGTGCTGAAACTAGGGTCTGGCCATCAGGTGACCAACTCAAGCGAAGGACATAGTTGTTCCACCACATTCTTTGAAGGGTTCCTTAATAACAGCCTCTTCACACCAATCGCTTGTTCGCCAAACTCGAAGGGTTTTGTCGTCCGATTGCGATGCTAAATGCTTGCCCGCAGGGTCCCAAGAGACACCCTTAACGAGTCCAGTGTGGCCAGTTATTTTTGTGATCATCTGTGGGAAATTATCAGCATCCCCAAACGATGATCATATTGTCGACACTGCAGGAGGCGAGATGATGATCACTGGATGACCAGGCTAAATCTAATATATCACCATTGTGGCCATTTAGGGTTGCAATACAGCGCCACTGCTCTACGTTGACCGATTCGAAAACATTGTTTTTCGCTTGGTGATCGGTGACGTGGTGGGCAACCCGGCCGGCAAGCTGCCAAATCATGAGATTTTTATCATCACCGGCTGAGGCGAGGTATTTGCCTTGATTGGACCATCTAACACAATTGATACATGCAAGATGATTATCCATCTGGCACAATTTCTTCGGTACGTCATCTTTATCCTCCTCCTTTGATGAAATTATTGGAGACATGTTCCATATGATAACGCGGCCACATTTTTCTGGACCCTGACCGCCCGTAGCAAATCTGGTGCCATCGGGATGTATATCAATGGAAAAGATTGGGTTCCCATCATGGCTAACCCAAGATGGTTTGAAAAATTTCATTAATAATTTGTGCAATAGCGTCAGGTGTAAATATAATAGTTATGTTATGGTTTGAAGGTCAATTGGTTGGGGAACAATAATAAAGAGAGGTGGATGATGATGAAATGATGATGGAAATAATAGTGATGTCGGCGATATTTAGTGGATGCCTATGATGATAATCACATCACAATAATAATAATAAATAGTGGGTGATATAAAATCGGTGGTAGTTTCTTATCTGGTGTTTGTTCGAGATTTTAGTGGAAATTTTCAAATTTTCAAAAAAAGCACATCATAATTTTCCCAAATTTCCAGATTTTCAGGTCATTTTGCATTTCCTGGTTTATTTTCTTACAGTATCAACAAGCCGATCTAGTTATCTTTCTCAGTCAACGTGACTATACAGAATCCCGCAAATTCACCCAATTAGGCTGGTCATATGCACATTTTGAGAACTTTCAATCCCGACTATGTTGAAATATTCTATTTGCAAGTTTGCAGACACTCAACACCATTGGAATATCTGACAGATTTGCGCACTAATTTGTGATAATTCGATTTTCAACTCACGACCGTCGCCGCATAGCCGCGACCACTGCCATCCGAGGAGAACGACCACAGCGCGACAGCGATGGCTGATGTCTGTAGCAGCGGCGGTGGCAGTGGTGGAGATATCAGTACCAGCAGAGAAATTTCCATCTCACACGGTGTCAACGGCATCGCGCCATCGGATAGAGGCGGCCGGCCTAGAGAGGCGAGAAAAACGCGCTGCTTTGGCCAATAGGAAACGCGGCGCTGCGCGAGTCGCGCATTGCCGAATAAACACAAAATTCTCGCCTGCACTCTCGTTCTCTACGCAACGCCAATGCACGACGTCGCCGCCGACGCTAGAAAAAGGGATACAATTCTTTACATCATTGATTCCACACTCGAATTCGCCCATCTCACCTATCTTGGTTGAAACATTTATATATTCCATTTCCCTCTATTTGTGTGCAAACCAATCGTTTACTCTACCTCTAATTGCCTCAAAAACAAATCATCACAGCACTCCTCCTATATGAGAGAACAGAGTCCATAAGCCGACATCATACATTCCAAAGTCATTACTATCGCCGTCAGTATATCTTATAAAAAGTAGAGGAGATTGTGGAAAGAGCAACATCACAGAGAACCCTTTTCATGCGCCAACAGAAACTTACACCAGCAACAAGCTATCATTTCTACGGCTAAACGAATTCCAATTTGTTTGTTGAGCCACAGGTGAAATTGATCATCATAGTGATTAACATTAATTAACCAATATCATTGATTTCAGGGAATCTTCTTCTCATACCACAAGACTAAATCACAAAAATCAAGACTATTCTAGATTTAAATATTATCATTATTATATATAATTGATTTTCAGGGGCGAACGTGAAGACACTTGGAAAATCTTTGATAAGAAGCCTCCATGATAACATCTGTGATTTTCCACAACAATAACAAGTCATATATAATATTGAAGTGGATCAATCAAAGATAGACAGAGAGAGAAAGTATCCGCTGATGATGAATGCAGAACGATACTATCTCGTGAAGGTGTGATAAGTCCCAGTGCTGTTGTAGTCGCGAGTTTAAGTACAAGTGCTGGTTGTGGTAGTACGGTAGTAGTGCTGCTAGTGGTTGTTATTACTGTAGTATTAGTAACAGTGGTGCCATTGATACTTACTAGTGATTATTGTAGCGATTGTCAACTTCAAAAGTCAAATAATAGAATCATTCACTTGCTCGTTCAATCTCTTTGGACCTAGAACGTCAAGTTCTCGTTAACTCAAGCTGCAATCATCAACTAGAGCATTAATAATAATTAACTTGATCATGAAGATACCACATAAAGCATATGATGAGATCAGAGATCGTACTATACCAATATCAATCACAATAGGTCTTTGGTTTACGAAAACACTCTGCCCTCCTAGACTTATGGCAACAAAAAGGGAAATCAACGTATACAACAATGACATATAGATCTACTTGTTGATTGTGATAATTTTAATCGATGATCTAAGAGCCTAAGGAGACATCAACCTTCAATTGAGAGCAACAATATATCACAAAAATTCTCATGAACCCAAACACACTCCTAGACACGAACAGAGACAATCAATATTTTGGACTCCGACAGATTGCCCTGTGCGTTTCATTTGATCAATTACGACTCCATCTTGCCAAAACTACGAAGCCATCCTCAGAACTTGCTAGACAATATACTTCGTGTATATATATATCCACATACATATATATTGATATTAATATTTACTGATCGACAAAAAAAAAATACGCCCACTCGTCACTAGAGCTCCACTAAAGCTGTCTCGCTTACTTATTTGCTTTCATCACAAGAAATTATGGAAACAATAATCACCCCTACAATTTGTTGCAGTGAATAGCAATAAGCATTTGATGACAGCAGTATCTTATATTTATCAGTGCGAGACATTCGTAAGGCTGCGTTGATCGTATCAATCTAACAACGACGTCGTAACAATACTGATTGTATCAAAGCATTGCTCTCTAATTATACTGAGAGACGAAAAGGTGCATCGAAATATCAGAATTCAGAAGCAATTCTGATCATCATCATCATCACATTCGATAGGAAAGGTTATTGTGCACACGTTATATGCTCTCTATCTTTACTCCCGTTTATTTGGATACTTTCATGGCCTTTTATTGATACATAACAGTCGTCCAATCCATTCCAACAAACATCAAGAGACACATATCGAAAGGCATTAGTACACCTATTGTTATTTTAGCAAAAATATTCTGGAGATTAATTTATCTATTAAAACTAGCTCAGGGGAAATCAAGAGACCTGTCGGATCATCGTTCATAGAGCCTATGATTGACGGGACGTCGAACCACTTATACACACAACACTTACACCGTCAGCAGACTAGTAATGATTTAATTTTTTCAACATTGTATTGAATTCAAGCGACGATCAAAAGAGAAAATTATTCATCGGTGATAGGAGAGAACGAACTGCACTATTCGTATAAGGGGCAAATCTAGTACCATATTATTATGTTTAAAAATAAGTACAATTATATATATCTATAGCTTATTAATCAATACAATGAGAGGAGAAGAAACAGAAAACGCCTAGTTCTAATGTTCTAACCAGCGCAAAATTGGGAAGAACACAAATATTGAGCCAATTTAACTTGGATATATCCAGAACAAAGGGAAAAATATAGTTAATATGCATTTCTTTCACGAAAGGACGTAATAGCAAAATACACGTCACTTGAACTAATCAAAATCTAATATTAGATTGTTTGGACATTATAATTTGTATTATTGATCACCTAATCAATATTCAACCGTATTAACCACCAACATCGAATTACAGAGGTCCTTCAAATATCTGTTACAGATGGACTCTTTATGCTTATATAAAGGCAAAGTAAGTACTGCATATGAATAATATAACTGTGGGATATATTTATTAATTACACAACTCACTAACATGACAAATCCACTTCTGAATAATCATAATACACATTGTTATGGATTAGCTTGATGATGCCCTAACATTAGTGCCTATCATGTGTCGGGGAGAATAAGCTCGAGGCAGTTGACTATTGGAATGTGGTCGCCAGACGAATGGAAGCTCTCGTTAATGACCATGTTGGCTCAAATCTTAACCAACCAAATTCGAACCTAACGCCATCACCCTCATCATCATCATCTTCTTCTCCAGCATCCTCATCTTCATCATCGTCAACAGCAACACCGCCCTCTTCTTTGGGCTCAAACCTATCTGTTAGCCCCGCTATTGATGGGCACATCGAATCAGGTGGTTATACTACCACTAATTCAATTAATGTCAACGCTATTCACACAGATAACCCGCACGTTATCACGACAAATTTGTCATCAAGTACCATTCTAGAGATTCCATTCTTGTTACTCCCACAATTAAACAAACTTCATTTTCTGATTTCCACCACCATCATCAAGAGCCAATATTGAATAAAACAATCTATATGACACAAGTTATCTGGAACATTCTCCAGTTCACGTGATCGATGAGAGTGAAGAGAGCCACCGCAACTCCATCATTTCCCCACCACCATGATTGAGAACGAAACCCGACCAGTTTCTATGGAAGGTGTCACAAATACCACCAACACAGCAACAAGTTATACCATTATATCAACTCAACAACAACAACTATTACATCCTACTACCATAACTTGTGGCTCTCATCCAACAACAGCAACAACAAGTAAAACCTCAGACACTATTCTGGCATCATCATCACCATCATCGTCAACAGCAGCAATAAAATCATTATCATCGTCCGCTATTGGAGACACTCAGAATCATTCAATGAACGCTTTCAACAATTTGGTGAACAAACAATCAGCCATAATGAAACCGCAAATGTCGGCCCCATCGAGCGTTGCCAGACATCATCACGAGAATTCAAGCAAGTTGATCGTTGCACCTGTTGGAGCCAGACCATGATGGTGGCAGAGTGGTTGTGGTTGATTCATACAATTCTTCTAATAATTTGGAAGAGTGCTCAACAACTAATTGATGGTGCCGCGGTATTTCATATCAAGCAAAGGTACTGATACTACTACTACTACTTCGACAGCTAGTTGTATGGCCACATCGACGAGCGTTAATGATAACAAAATTGAACAACATTCGAGTATGATCGCAAGCGTGGGTTATGCTGACTGAACTCTTGCGGCCGCTTCTCCTAGGCTGCCCTAGAACAACCAACATCACTGATGACATAGGCAATGGCCAGTTCACGACAGGAGGTCCAAAGCAGTTCGCCGACAAGGCATACTAGAGCGGAAGATGTGGAAGACCAAGACAATCTGGATGAGGATGAAGATGATGCCGAGGCACGTAAGAATATTGGCTGAGTTCTTGCCAGATTCGGAGACTATTTCGAGAAACCAACAACCAATGAACACTCCTCATGCCCTATTGGCAGCCGCCGCAGGCCCGCAACGATTTGTTCACCCATAGCGATCGTCCACCCGAAAAAGCCAATTCAATTCGCAATTGAGCCAAGCAATGACGGGGGCGACTACCTGAATCGAAGCGAGCAACAACCAATATTCTATGAATGTCAATAACAAACCCACCCTCGAATGCCTATGAAATATATTTTCAATAACAGCAGCGGCAGCGGTGGTGGTGGCGGTGGCGCTGTTGCTTGTGAGCAACGAAAGGCAACATTATGCTGTCCGCCTTCATAACAATCATAATAATCACCATCATAATCAACAACAACAACACCAACACCAGCATCAACAACAATTCCATCTACAGCAGATACATCCCCATGCAATCTTATCACGGATCCTCGTCTTCCTCAAGCCCAGAAGGCTTCAGCGACGGTGGCAATCAATTGATCATGGACTTGGCAAATCATTACCTGAAGAGGCACCACCAAGAACGAGACAATCAGCACCGCCATCCACAACAAATAATATTACTACAACAACAGCAACTGGTACTACTACCACCACTACTACTACTAATGCCAATAGTATGAATAACAACAATAATAGTCAGCATACATGCGATGTCTGTAGAAGAGTCGGGCTTCTCCACGAAGGAGCAACCTCAAACGTCACCTGAGAGGGCTCATTCCGGCGAGAAACCGTTCAAGTGTGAATTTGCGACTCTTGTTTCACCGAAAAGAAGAAGCCTCAAGATTCATGTACGCCGACACACCGGCGAGAAGCCCTATAAATGTGAGGTCTGTGGCAAGTTGTTTCTCTCAGACGGGCGTACTGCAGTCACATATGGCATTACATCTGAATGAACGCAAATTCGAGTGTAACAAATGCGAAAAGCAAGGCCTTTAGGCAACGTTCACAATTGAAACTTCACCTGATGCGCCACGCGGGTGTCAAGAGGCTGGAATATTTCCACTTGTCGGGCCGATTCTTGACCAAAGGCGACTTGGAAGCGCCATTGTCGCATTCACACAGGTGAGAGGCCGTACGCTTGTAATATGTGCGAGAAGACATTCACCAGGCAACAGTCGCGTTGAATGAGCATATGAATCGTCACACAGGTAAGAGGCCTTATGATTGTAAATACTGTGACAAGACATTCTCGGAGATGAGCGCCTGTTACAAACATGCCAAGACTCACAAGAAACAAGAACAACAACCAATACATCAGAACACAGCAACAATCAAATTCAGATTCACAACACTTCTTGAACAGACAACTAAATTTATTATATTGGATTTTGAACATAACACCTTACTTATAATAATGATAATACTGATATAATTATCTAATTAAACGTTCGAAAGTAGAATTCAGAAATACATCAAACGTAAATCAACTCGATTGATAATCAATGATAACCCCTATAGCCTATGTGAGCCACAGGCACTTTGTGCTCTCAAACAACACAAGAAAGAAATCGGAAACGACTTGGATTGAACCAAAACAACATTTCAGTACTCAGAGAGTCCTTATGGCGTGCCTCTTTATGAGATGTCTTGTTAGATCTAGAAACTGATAGTCAATACTGTAATCGCTCGATCTAGTCCAACTATCATTTCATTAAACTCAAAAACAAAATAAATGCCCAAAGCGCCATAGCAATAAATATAACTCAATCCACAGTCTCATCTATGACTCTCTTATGTCATTTGTCAAATATACTAACTGGGCCCACTCACTACAGGCGGACAACGATTTTCTTTGAAACTCCAGACGATCAACATTTAATCCTTCCGATGGGCAGAAACTGTGGATTTTATGAAGAAAATGATGTCAATCTTGGCCAAATTAACATGGCATTTATTGATTGTCATCTCTCTATCATTTACCATCAAAACCATAGCAGCAATCAACAACAACAACAACGAGCATCCCAGCGGTACAATGGATCCTCCTATAGATCAGGATAGTAGTATAGTATTGTCATCTCGCTTTTGGTGCACTGGCTGTAGTTCAAGGGTAGGTCGAAGCCCAGAATTCCACTGATCTTGAGCCACTTGTTGTGGCGCCTGGTCTGCATGGTGAACAGCCTCAGCAATGGCTTTGGTGTAGCCGTAACAGCAACAACATCAAGTGGCTAGTGCTTGCACTTATTGGGCACCTGAATCGCTCCAGACATCTGACAATGATCCTCCTAATCTAAAAACACAATTCACTTGAAACACTGACCCACTTCGGCCGAGTCCCGTTACGACGACGATGATGGCGAGGCCAGTCCAGTTCGGCCAGTCAGTCCAGTCCAGTCAGTCAGTCCAGTCCAGTCCAGGCAGCAGAAAAACCTGTTGTCTGCGCGATGAAGCGGCCGGCAGCTCTGCGCAGCCGCCGAGCCGCCGGAGCCTAAACAACAGGTGAGAATTGCTCACTTGCCAGGTGGTCAAGCGAAGGCAGTTGCTGATGCGCCAGAGCGATTGGACTGGCGCCAGTCACGAACGAGCCTCTGTCTGCAACGATGGCTTTCCCGTTGTCGTCGTCGTCGTCTTCATCCAAAGAGAGCCTTTCAGTCTAAGCGCAGACAAGAGAAAACCAGTTTTGTTTTGCAGTTCAAGGCTGACGAGAAGGAGGACAACTACAACTACGAACAATCCCATGAGCATCATTTTCTAGCATTGAGCCTCATGTTCTTCCTCGACGAAACGGCCGGACACATCAGGAAGTCGGGCTTGCTCTGTGGCATCGACGGCGCCGGCGCTGCTCAGGTAACGTAACGGATCTTCGTGTGCCTCCCAGAGAAGTCTTTCTTCGTCGCCGTCGGCGGGAGGAAGAAAATGATTCGCTCGAGACTTCAGCGGCCGATCGACAAACACAGCAGCGCAATGAATATTCATTCTTGAACTTTTCATTCGTATTTATATTCTCATTCGAGCGTTTAGACGAGACTAGACGGCAACAAGAACAAGCAAAACTACTTTAAGGCTCAAGAATTGATCTCCTGAGCATCTAATCAGGCAGTCTATTTGAAGCTGTAGACGGAACCATTTAGATACGACAACAACAACAAGCAATTGATACAAGATAATCGTCAAGAGAGGCACACAAAGGGAGTAGAGGTAAGTTTGTTTAGCAGAGTTTGAAAACTGGGCCGCAAGTTTGGGCCCAATTGATCGATCGGTAGCCCCTGCCAACGGACGGGCGGCCTTGCGTGGGCTGTCGACAGGTGTCAACAGCGATAAGGGCAGGCCCAATTGACGCAGAGTCGACCTTCAAAAGATGAGAGCCGGCCGACAAAGGGATGTGCATGTGCACAGTGGCGAGTGATGCGGCCAAGCGCGCGCGTGTCTGTTTGTGCGCTTGGCTGGCCAGCGGCGGCGGCGGCTGCATTCGCCGGCATGTGCGCAGCCGTGCGCGTCGAAAGTCACGCCGGGCGCACTTGGCCGCGCGCGCAGCCATCGCCGAAAGCTTGAGGCTCGAGGCTTGGCAAACCCCCTTCGTCAGGTTGGCCAATGGCCATCATTGTCGTCATTCGCGTCGTCTTCGTCGTCTTGCGAAGCAAAAGAGCACTGAAATTAGTGTCTGCCCCCTCCGGCGACGGCGCGCAAAGGTAGTTTAACGGCGCACAGCCAGCCCCTGACAAGGCACATAAACAGACAGACACACAGACAAACAGCACACACACACAGACAGGCAGAGCTCCAATAACGTTACTTGTTAGATGTTCTAATGTTGTTAGCCTTTGGCAAGCCGCCTTCGTTGCCTCTGCCGGCTGACGACCTACTTTCGCCCGCCTGCCTAGCTCGGCGACTTTGGCTGTGGTAGTGGTAGTGGCGGCAGCGGCGGCGGCGAGGCAGTGCAGTTTCAGTTAGCCGCAAGCCTTGCCGCCGTGTGGTGCAGCAGCCACCACTGACATACTGGCTCATATTGTGTGTTTGGCATACAAAATTTGATGGGCGTCAAGCCAACCGACCGACCGACCGACTGATCGACCAACAAGGCCAGTATTGAGAAGGAGGAAGGAGAAGATGAGGAATAGTGTTACGGTACAACAATTGGCATCTTTTATTCGCCACTGATACCGACCGCCGCCACTAGCACGACAAGCCAGCAAATTCTATTAGATATATTATTTATAACTTTGTCGAATCCAATAATTTACAATTTTTTGGTTGGCCACCACCGCCGTCAACGCCACCACCACCACCCCAAAAGCTTCCAGAATTCTCGTGTCGAGCCCTTGAGATGAGCGCTCATTGACAGTCTGTTGGTTTGGTGAGTTTGCATTTTGAGACATCCACTCTAAGGCATCACAAATTGACACTCACTACCATTATCATAATGGTCGCCATGACCAAATTATTCTAACCAGACAACACGTCAGACAGCTAACCCTTTCAATATTCGACCTGTCACTCATTCGATATTAATATAATTATGTAGTTCCCAAAGAGACGAGGACAGGACAAAAGAATCGAAGATACAAGTATTATATGGACGCCACTCGACCAGCTAAACAACCAGAAGCAAT